>JAEAOA010001750.1:0-323205 GCA_016746295.1 Potamilus streckersoni | reverse complement strand
TGCTTCAGCTGTTACATAATTATTTAGCTTTTAAAAGTATTCTGCTAGCTGCATTTAGTAAGATTGTAAAATGGAAGCAATCTTATTTTGGTGTTTGGTAATAATGCTTCAGCTGTTACATAATTATTTAGCTTTTAAAAGTATTCTGCTAGCTGCATTTAGTAAGATTGTAAAATGGAAGCAATTTATTTTGGTGTTTGGTAATAATGCTTCAGCTGTTACATAATTATTTAGCTTTTAAAAGTATTCTGCTAGCTGCATTTAGTAAGATTGTAAAATGGAAGCAATCTTATTTTGGTGTTTGGTAATAATGCATCAGTTATTGTAGCCTGCTGTCATATATACATCTACACAGGAGGCACGAGTGGCCTAGTGATTTAAAGTGCTCACCAATACGGATCACTGCCATCTCACCTCTCTCTGCATGGATTCAAGTCTTGGATTCAGCCAGTTTGGGTATGTGAGAAAGTTTGCCTGTAGCTTCTTGTGGCTCAGTGGTTCTTTCCGAGGTTTTCTCTAGTTCTTCCTCAACCATTTATACTGGCCATCATGTATAGTCTATCTTATGCAGAAAAATGGCATTAAACCCAACAACAACAACTTCCTGTAGAGTAGTCTGTTACATGTAGTTCTGATATATGATATAATGTTCAATCAACCTGTATATTACATTTAGTTCTGTTATATAATGTAACAGCCTTTAATGCGGTTGATCCATATATACTCTTCATTTAAAAATTGTCTCCTATTTCCATTATAAATTGAAAACGTCCCTTAAAGAAATGCCAGGATAGAAATTCTTGGCAAATCATTAATATTATAAAATTTAGTAGCTTAATGGCAAATTGAATGGCCATATGCCTAAAGACTATTACTTTTTTCAATCTGTTTATTTTATGTTATAGATACTGGATTTTGGAGATTGGCTAGATGGTGTGGACCTGAGGAATATTGTATCAGGTAATACAGTGTCCTATGAATCAGATTAACAGAAAATGGGGTCCCTCACCAAGTCAAAACATCATCATTTAAAAAAAAGATGGGGCCACCAGTATCCTTAGCCATTTTGTTTACGCAAAGAAAATTTAACATTAAAATTCCTTGCTATAGGCTCTATTTACCAGGAAATAATTCCTCATGCTTAAGTAACTATCTCCTTCAAGAACTTTATTTTGGACACTAAACATTTTTGCTTCCCTGTACTCTGCTTTTTTAAAAATGCTGCAGTTTTTCTGAAAATTGTCTTTTCTGTGTTTTCAATCCATGATCATTAATTATTTGCATTTGACTGGTGCCCAAGTAAATAAAATTATAAAATATGTCTGTCAGCCAACAAAATTGTCTTATGATTCTTTGTGAAAAACTACACTCTATTCAGCAAATTAGCTTGGGGTGCACTTAATTTAGTGTAATATGAACTATAGCAATTTTTATCACTATTTTCTGGATACAATTTTTATATATCCAACATATGGTAGTGAACCAAAGTTATTGCACAAGTCATCGAAACTAGGGATCTGTGGTAGAGCCTATAATCACCCTGCATTAAGGTCAGACTGTGATCCTGTACAGCCTTTAATCACCCTGCATTAAGGCCAGACTGTGATCCTGTACAGCCTTTAATCACCCTGCATTAAGGCCAGACTGTGATCCTGTACAGCCTTTAATCACCCTGCATTAAGGTCAGACTCTGATCCTGTACAGCCTTTAATCACCCTGCATTAAGGTCAGACTATGATCCTGTACATCCTTTAATCACCCTGCATTAAGGTCAGACTATGATACTGTACAGCCTTTAATCACCCTGCATTAAGGCCAGACTGTGATCCTGTACAGTTTTTAATCACCCTGCATTAAGGTCAGACTGTGATCCTGTATAGCCTTTAATCACCCTGCATTAAGGTCAGACTGTGATCCTGTAAGCCTTTAATCACCCTGCATTAAGGCCAGACTGTCATCCTGTATAGTCTTTAATCACCCTGCATTAAGGCCAGACTCTGATCCTGTACAGCCTTTAATCACCCTGCATTAAGGCCAGACTGTGATCCTGTACAGCCTTTAATCACCCTGCATTAAGGTCAGACTTTGATCCTGTACAGCCTTCTTTTAATCACCCTGCATTAAGGCCAGACTGATCCTGTACAGCCTTTAATCACCCTGCATTAAGGTCAGACTGTGATAATGTACAGCCTTTAATCACCCTGCATTAAGGCCAGACTGTGATCCTGTAAGCCTTTAATCACCCTGCATTAAGGTCAGACTCTGATCCTGTAAGCCTTTAATCACCCTGCATTAAGGTCAGACTGTGATCCTGTACAGCCTTTAATCACCCTGCATTAAGGTCAGACTGTGATCCTGTACAACCATTAATCACCCTGCATTAAGGTCAGACTATGATCCAGTACAGCCTTTAATCACCCTGCATTAAGGTCATACTGTGATCCTGTACAGCCATTAATCACCCTGCATTAAGGTCAGACTATGATCCAGTGCAGCCTTTAATCACCCTGCATTAAGGTCAGACTCTGATCCTGTACAGCCTTTAATCACCCTGCATTAAGGTCAGACTCTGATCCTGTAAGCCTTTAATCACCCTGCATTAAGGTCAGACTGTGATCCTGTACAGCCTTTAATCACCCTGCATTAAGGCCAGACTGTGATCCTGTACAGCCTTTAATCACCCTGCATTAAGGTCAGACTCTGATCCTGTACAGCCTTTCTTTAATCACCCTGCATTAAGGCCAGACTTTGATCCTGTACAGCCTTTAATCACCCTGCATTAAGGTCAGACTATGATACAGTACAGCCTTTAATCACCCTGCATTAAGGTCATACTGTGATCCAGTACAGCCTTTAATCACCCTGCATTAGGGTCAGACTCTGATCCTGTACAGCCTTTAATCACCCTGCATTAAGGTCAGACTCTGATCCTGTAAGCCTTTAATCACCCTGCATTAAGGTCAGACTGTGATCCTGTACAGCCTTTAATCACCCTGCATTAGGCCAGACTGTGATCCTGTACAGTTTTTAATCACCCTGCATTAAGGTCAGACTGTGATCAGGTATAGCCTTTCTTTAATCACCCTGCATTAAGGCCAGACTGATCCTGTACAGCCTTTAATCACCCTGCATTAAGGTCAGACTTTGATCCTGTACAGCCTTTCTTTAATCACCCTGCATTAAAGCCAGACTGATTCTGTACAGCCTTTAATCACCCTGCATTAAGGTCAGACTTTGATCCTGTACAGCCTTTCTTTAATCACCCTGTATTAGGGCCAGACTGTGATTCTGTTACAGCCTTTAATCACCCTGCATTAAGGCCAGACTGTGATCCTGTAAGTCTTTAATCACACTGCATTAAGGCCAGAGTGTGATCTTGTACAGCCTATAATCACCTTGCATTAAGGCTAGACTGTGATCCTGTACAGCCTATAATCACCCTACATTAAGGCCAGACTGTGATCCTGTACAGCCTATAATCACCCTTCATTAAGGCCAGACTGTGATCCTGTACATCCTTTAATCACCCTGCATTAAGGCCAGACTGTGATCCTGTTCAGCCTATAATCACCCTGCATTAAGGTCAGACTGTGATCCTGTACATTACTGGCATTAATTTTAGTTCACTAATGCCAATCATGGCCCCATGTGACAGAGTGGTCTAAAGTGCTTGCCTTTATGAATCACTGCCATCTCTCATTGGTATGTGTGGGTTCAAGTCTTGCGCCTGGTCAATGTCAGTATATGAGAAAGCTTACTAATGGTTATTTGTGGATCAGTGGTTATTACTGGGGTTTTTCCTTGATTCTTCTTCTACCAGTCAGACTGGCCTCCTTGTATAGCCTATTTTGTGCTGAAAAATGGCATTAAACCGACAATAACAACACCACTCTCCTTAAGCCATGTTTTTTCTGTACATCAATGGAATTGTAGTAAATATATGTCATAATAAAAACTCTTAGTAGTGTTCAAAATTCTCAAATCACAAGCTTTTTATTCACATTTGTTCAATGACCAGTGGAAGAAAATGTTAAGAGAAGTAGAATAAATATTTAGCCAAAACAACTACAGTTATATCCAAAGTAGCATAGAGGGAGTAAAAAATTCCAACATTCAGAATAAATTTAAAAGGGGAATGGTTACTGAAGCATGATTTTGTCATTAACCTGTTCAGAACACACTTGAAGGTCACATGTGCTTGGGTCAAGATTTATTCATTTCTGCAATTCAAAAAATTTACTTCATCAGCATTACTATTGTATACTTAAATTAATTGTTGAGTCAGAATATAGCACGGTTATCTAAAATTTCCATGTTTACTAAAACAAATGTGTCCTGAACTGTGGACATGGCTGTTTAAGTGGAAATGGAAATTGTAGTAAGCATGCTGTAGTTGGACTATACAGTGACTAATTCATAGCATATGAGTCAGTAAAATTAAATATCTATCAAAGAGATGAATAAATCCACAATGTAAGTGCTTTTGATAATTATATGGGTTTAAATTTCGTGAAATTTCTTGAATAAAGAAAAATTAGGTAAGGATATTTGTGACCCTAGTTGTTTTGTTTTTCTAAATGAACACATTTTATGACCTGGAGTGGCCTTTGGACTAGACTTTTTTTTGGAATAAACACTTTTTAAGTGATTAAATTGTTACATAGTCCTTTTCTGCAGCATAAGGGTGTTATTCCCACTTTTGCCTGGATAGCAAAAAATGTTAAGCGCAACTCTAGTCATTTTACAATTACAACATTTTCATGAAGATGCATGGGTCAGAATGGGATACATACTGAAGATTAATGAGTCTGAGTGGGATACAGACTGAAGATTAAAGGGTCAGAATGGGATACATACTGAAGATTAATGAGTCTGAGTGGGATACAGACTGAAGATTAAAGGGTCAGAATGGGATACATACTGAAGATTAATGAGTCTGAGTGGGATACAGACTGAAGATTAAAGGGTCAGAATGGGATACATACTGAAGATTAATGAGTCTGAGTGGGATACAGACTGAAGATTAAAGGGTCAGAATGGGATACATACTGAAGATTAATGAGTCTGAGTGGGATACAGACTGAAGATTAAAGGGTCAGAATGGAATACATACTGAAGATTAATGAGTCTGAGTGGGATACAGACTGAAGATCAAAGAGTCAGAATGGAATACATACTGAAGATTAATTGGTCTGAGTGGGATACATACTGAATATTCATGGGTCAGGATTGGATTCATACTGAAGATTCATGGGTCAGAGTGGGATACATACTGAAGATTAAAGGGTCAGAATGGGATACATACTGAAGATTGATGGGACAGAGTGGGATAGATACAGAAGATTAATGGGACAGAGTTGGATGCACACTGAAGATTCATGGGTCTGAGTGGGAAACATATTGAAGATTCATGGGTCAGAGTGGGATACATACTGAAGATGCATGGGTCAGAGTGAGATGCATACTGAATATTCATGGATTAGAATGGAATACATACTGAATATTGATGGGTCTGAGTAGGATACATAATGAAAATTCATGGGTCAGGATTGGATACATACTGAAGATTCATGGGTTAGAATGGAATACATGTTGAAGATTTATGGGTCTGAGTTGGATACATACTGAAGATTAATTGGTCAGGATTGGATCCATATGGAATATTCATTGGTCAGAGTGGGATATATGTTGAAGATTTATGGGTCAGAGTTTGAATACATACTGAAGATTCATGGGTCAGGATGGAATACATACTGAAGATTAATGGGTCATTATGGAATACATACTGAAGATTCATGGGTCATTGTGGGATACATGCTGAAGATTTATGGGTCAGAATGGGATACATACTGAAGATTAATGAGTCTGAGTGGGATACAGACTGAAGATTAAAGGGTCAGAATGGGATACATACTGAAGATTAATGAGTCTGAGTGGGATACAAACTGAAGATTAAAGGGTCAGAATGGAATACATACTGAAGATTAATGAGTCTGAGTGGGATACAGACTGAAGATCAAAGAGTCAGAATGGAATACATACTGAAGATTAATTGGTCTGAGTGGGATACATACTGAATATTCATGGGTCAGGATTGGATTCATACTGAAGATTCATGGGTCAGAGTGGGATACATACTGAAGATTAAAGGGTCAGAATGGGATACATACTGAAGATTGATGGGACAGAGTGGGATAGATACAGAAGATTAATGGGACAGAGTTGGATGCACACTGAAGATTCATGGGTCTGAGTGGGAAACATATTGAAGATTCATGGGTCAGAGTGGGATACATACTGAAGATGCATGGGTCAGAGTGAGATGCATACTGAATATTCATGGATTAGAATGGAATACATACTGAATATTGATGGGTCTGAGTAGGATACATAATGAAAATTCATGGGTCAGGATTGGATACATACTGAAGATTCATGGGTTAGAATGGAATACATGTTGAAGATTTATGGGTCAGAGTTGGATACATACTGAAGATTAATTGGTCAGGATTGGATCCATATGGAATATTCATTGGTCAGAGTGGGATATATGTTGAAGATTTATGGGTCAGAGTTTGAATACATACTGAAGATTCATGGGTCAGGATGAAATACATACTGAAGATTAATGGGTCATTATGGAATACATACTGAAGATTCATGGGTCATTGTGGGATACATGCTGAAGATTTATGGGTCAGAATGGGATACATACTGAAGATTCATGGGACAGTGGGATACATACTGAAGATTGATGGGACAGAGTGGGATAGATACAGAAGATTAATGGGACAGAGTTGGATGCACTCTGAAGATTCATGGGTCTGAGTGGGAAACATATTGAAGATTCATGGGTCAGAGTGGGATACATACTGAAGATGCATGGGTCAGAGTGGGATGCATACTGAAGATTCATGGGTCAGAGTGAGATGCATACTGAAGATGCATGGGTCAGAGTGAGATGCATACAAGAGATTCATGAGTCAGAGTGAGATGCATACTGAAGATTCAGGAGTCAGAGTGAGATGCATACTGAAGATTCATGGGTCAGAGTGAGATGCATACTGAAGATGCATGGGTCAGAGTGAGATGCATACTGAAGATTCATGAGTCAGAGTGGAATACATACTGAAGATGCATGGGTCAGAGTGAGATGCATACTGAAGATTCATGAGTCAGAGTGAGATGCATACTGAAGATGCATGGGTCAGAGTGGGATGCATACTGAAGATTCATGGGTCAGAGTGAGATGCATACTGAAGATGCATGGGTCAGAGTGAGATGCATACTGAAGATTCATGAGTCAGAGTGAGATGCATACTGAAGATTCATGGGTCAGAGTGAGATGCATACTGAAGATTCATGGGTCAGAGTGAGATGCATACTGAAGATACATGGGTCAGAGTGAGATGCATACTGAAGATTCATGAGTCAGAATGGAATACATACTGAAGATGCATGGGTCAGAGTGAGATGCATACTGAAGATTCATGAGTTAGAGTGAGATGCATACTGAAAATTCATGAGTCAGAATGGAATACATACTGAAGATGCATGGGTCAGAGTGAGATGCATACTGAAGATTCATGAGTCAGAGTGAGATGCATACTGAAGATTCATGAGTCAGAGTGAGATGCATACTGAAGATTCATGAGTCATAGTGAGATGCATACTGAAGATTCATGGGTCATAGTGAGATGCATAGTGAAGATTCATGAGTCATAGTGAGATGCATACTGAAGATTCATGGGTCATAGTGAGATGCATACTGAAGATTCATGGGTCAGAGTTGGATTCATAATAACAAGGAAAAGAAGTGATTTAATTAGCCAGCATAAAAAACATGGTAGTATTTACTTGTGACAAAGCTGTCGCTGGATAATATCACTCTTTAACACAGATTGTACTAACTTTACACTATGCAAACAAATCACTGTCACTAGCTATTGTTTGGATGCACTGATTTATATACTGATTATTCACTGCGACTTATAACATCTTGATGAAAAGAAAACAAAACTTATTTCACCAGTACTTTTTTGTGTATTTTTGGTACAGAAACACCTTGACAAAGCGTGAGTATGGCTACCCTACTTTCCCTTCAGTGAGTGGAGATGCTGCATACATTCAAGCAGAAAAAGGTTAGTTAAATGACTCTTTACTTTGCATTCTTTTCAATTTATTTGATGTGAGTTAAATAATAAGCATTATATACTTGCTTGCTCTTTATTCCTAGACAAGTAATTAAAGGATTGCATGAAATTCTGTTAGAGTTGGATCCAGTGTGGTATGATTGTTTGTTTTCCAAAAATTGTCACTTTTAAAATGCATTTAGCACTGCCATTCTTTTCACAGAAAAAACTATGTTGTGTTTAATATTTGAAACCTATGGATATCTTCCAGAATCTATCATTCTTGGTGAGATTTTGTAATTTAAAATTTTTTTTAGATTTGAATTAAACAATAAATTTAAAAATTTTGATCGGTAATTTTTAAACCCAAAGTTTTAAAATTTGGGGTAGATTTTAATTAAACCAAAAAAAGATTTAAAAATTTTGAAGTATTAAAATTTTTCCAAAAAACCAAAAGGGTTTAAATTCTTGATGTTAATTGATTCCCAACCAAAGATTTAAAATTTGATCAGTAGTTGATTAAAAAAATTTTAAAAATTTTTGATCAAGTTGATTTTCAAAACCAAAAGATTTAAAAATTTTGCGGGGAATTCTTCCAAAAAAAATTTTAAAATTTAAAACAGAGTTTACTTAAACCAAAAGTTTTAAAAAATTTTAAAAGGATTGATTTAAACCAAAAAAATTAAAATTTTCAGTAGTTGTTCCAAAACCGATTTAAAAAATTTTGACCTTTTTACTTAAAAAAAATTTAAAAATTTTGTTTTGCAATTACTTCCAAACCGGGATTAAAATTTTTCAGTAGAGGGATTCCAAAAGAAAAATTTTAAAATTTTTGATCCAAAATTTTTGATTAAAAAAAGTTAAAAATTTTGTCAAATTCCGGCAAAAAAGTTTTAAAATTTTGTTTCAGAGATTGTTTCCAAAAACCAAAAGTTTTAACTTTTATCAAATTGTTTTCAAACCAAAATTTTTTTAAAAATTTTGGAAATTGTTCCCAAAACAAAAATTTAAAAATTTTGATAAGAAGGGGGCTTTCAAACAAAAGATTTAAATTTTGATCGAATTTTTGATTTCCAAAAAAAGATTTAAAAATTTTTTTGGGGTTTTTGTTCCAAAAACCAAAAGTTTTAAAAATTTTTTGACCATAATTCCCAAAAACCAAAAATTTAAAAAATTTATGGGTTTTTATTCCAAACCCAAAGGATAAAAATTTAAGAGATTGATTAAAACAAAAATTTTATTTTGAAAATTTTTTAAAAAAAAAGTTTAAAAAATTTTATAATTGTTCCCAAAAAAAGGGTTTTTTTTTTTTGAATATTTCCAAACAAAGATTTAAAAAATTTTGACAGGATGATTCCAAAATTTAAAAATTTTTTTTTCGAAATTGCTTCCCCAAACCAAAAAAAATTTTACAAGATTACTTAAACCAAAAATTTTTAAAAATTTTGTTTTTTTAAACTTTTCAAAAACCGAAAAATATTTAGTAGTGCTTCCAAACCAAAAGAATTAAACATTTTAATTTAATTGTTTAAACAAAATTTAAAATTTTTATAAAATGATTCCAAAACCAAAATTTAAAAATTTTTCACAATTGACTTCCAAACCAAAGATTAAAAAATTTTACAGTAATTATTAAACCAAAAGTTTTTTTTGGGGTTTATGATTGAATTTTCAAAAAAAAAGATTTAAAAAAATTTTTTTAAGATTATTTAAAAAAAGATTTAAAATTTTTGGCCCGGGAAATTACTTCAAAAAAATTTAAAAAATTTTTGATAGAATTTTGATTAAACCAAAAGATTTTAAAAATTTTAATCAGTAGATTGACTTCCAAACCAAAAGATTTAAAAAGTTTGATCAGTAGATTGACTTCCAAACCAAAAGATTTAAAAATTTTGATCAGCAGATTGACTTCCAAACCAAAAGATTTAAAAATTTTGATCAGCAGATTGACTTCCAAACCAGAAAATTTTAAAAATTTTGATCAGTAGATTGACTTCCAAACCAAAAGATTTAAAAAGTTTGATCAGTAGATTGACTTCCAAACCAAAAGATTTAAACATTTTGATCAGTAGATTGACTTCCAAACCAAAAGATTTAAAAAGTTTGATCAATAGATTGACTTCCAAACCAGATGATTTAAAAATTTTGATCAGCAGATTGACTTCCAAACCAAAAGATTAAAAAATTTTGATCAGCAGATTGACTTCCAAACCAGAAAATTTTTAAAATTTTGATCAGTAGATTGACTTCCAAACCAAAAGATTTAAAAATTTTGATCAGTTGATTGACTTCCAAACCAAAAGATTTAAAAAGTTTGATCAGTAGATTGACTTCCAAACCAAAAGATTTAAAAATTTTGATCAGCAGATTGACTTGCAAACCAAAAGATTTAAAAATTTTGTTCAGCAGATTGACTTCCAAACCAGAAGATTTAAAAATTTTGATCAGTAGATTGACTTCCAAACCAGAAGATTTAAACATTTTGATCAGCAAATTGACTTCCAAACCAAAAGATTTAAAAATTTTGATCAGCAGATTGACTTGCAAACCAAAAGATTTAAAAATTTTGTTCAGCAGATTGACTTCCAAACCAGAACATTTAAACATTTTGATCAGCAAATTGACTTCCAAACCAAAAGATTTAAAAATTTTGATCAGCAGATTGACTTTCAAACCAAAAGATTTAAAAATTTTGATCAGTAGATTGACTTCCAAACCAAACGATTTACAAATTTTGATTAGTAGATTGACTTCCAAACCAAAAGATTTAAAAATTTTGATCAGTAGATTGACTTCCAAACCAAAAGATTTAAAAATTTTGATCAGCAGATTGACTTCCAAACCAAAAGATTTAAAAATTTTGATCAGTAGATTGACTTCCAAACCAGAAGATTTAAAAATTTTGATCAGTAGATTGACTTCCAAACCAAAAGATTTAAAAATTTTGATCAGCAGATTGACTTCCAAACCAAAAGATTTAAAAATTTTGATCAGTAGATTGACTTCCAAACCAAAAGATTTAAAAATTTTGATCAGTAGATTGACTTCCAAACCAAAAGATTTAAAAATTTTGATCAGTAGATTGACTTCCAAACCAAAAGATTTAAAAATTTTGATCAGTAGATTGACTTCCAAACCAAAAGATTTAAAAATTTTGATCAGTAGATTGACTTCCAAACCAAAAGATTTAAAATTTTGATCAGTAGATTGACTTCCAAACCAAAAGATTTAAAAATTTTGATCAGTAGATTGACTTCCAAACCAAAAGATTTAAAAATTTTGATCAGTAGATTGACTTCCAAACCAAAAGATTTAAAAATTTTGATCAGTAGATTGACTTCCAAACCAAAAGATTTAAAAATTTTGATCAGTAGATTGACTTCCAAACCAAAAGATTTAAAAATTTTGATCAGTAGATTGACTTCCAAACCAAAAGATTTAAAAATTTTGATCAGTAGATTGACTTCCAAACCAAAAGATTTAAAAATTTTGATCAGTAGATTGACTTCCAAACCAAAAGATTTAAAAATTTTGATCAGCAGATTGACTTCCAAACCAAAAGATTTAAACATTTTGATCAGTAGATTGACTTCCAAACCAGAAGATTTAAAAATTTTGATCAGCAAATTGACTTCCAAACCAAAAGATTTAAAATTTTGATCAGTAGATTGACTTCCAAACCAAAAGATTTAAACATTTTGATCAGTAGATTGACTTCCAAACCAAAAGATTTAAACATTTTGATCAGTAGATTGACTTCCAAACCAAAAGATTTAAACATTTTGATCAGTAGATTGACTTCCAAACCAAAAGATTTAAACATTTTGATCAGTAGATTGACTTCCAAACCAAAAGATTTAAAAATTTTGATCAGTAGATTGACTTCCAAACCAAAAGATTTAAAAATTTTGATCAGTAGATTGACTTCCAAACCAAAAGATTTAAAAATTTTGATCAGTAGATTGACTTCCAAACCAGAAGATTTAAAAATTTTGATCAGCAAATTGACTTCCAAACCAAAAGATTTAAAATTTTGATCAGTAGATTGACTTCCAAACCAGAAGATTTAAACATTTTGATCAGTAGATTGACTTCCAAACCAAAAGATTTAAACATTTTGATCAGTAGATTGACTTCCAAACCAAAAGATTTAAACATTTTGATCAGTAGATTGACTTCCAAACCAAAAGATTTTAACATTTTGATCAGTAGAGACTTCCAAACCAAAAGATTAAAACATTTTGATCAGTAGATTGACTTCCAAACCAAAAGATTTAAACATTTTGATCAGTAGATTGACTTCCAAACCAGAAGATTTAAAAATTTTGATCAGTAGATTGACTTCCAAACCAAAATATTTAAATCTTTTGGTCAGTAGATTGACTTCCAAACCAGAAGATTTAAAAATTTTGATCAGTAGATTGACTTCCAAACCAGAAGATTTAAAACTTAGATCAGTAGATTGACTTCCAAACCAAAAGATTTAAAAATTTTGATCAGTAGATTGACTTCCAAACCAAAAGATTTAAAAATTTTGATCAGTAGATTGACTTCCATTCCAAAAGTTTTAAAATTTTGATCAGTAGATTGACTTCCAAACCAAAAGATTTAAAAATTTTGATCAGTAGATTGACTTCCAAACCAAAAGATTTAAAAATTTTGATCATTAGATTGACTTCCAAACCAAAAGATTTACAAATTTTGATTAGTAGATTGACTTCCAAACCAAAAGATTTAAATATTTTGATCAGCAGATTGACTTCCAAACCAGAAAATGTTAAAAATTTTGATCAGTAGATTGACTTCCAAACCAAAATATTTAAATATTTTGATCAGTAGATTGACTTCCAAACCAAAAGATTTAAAAATTTTGATCAGTAGATTGACTTCCAAACCAAAAGATTTAAACATTTTGATCAGTAGATTGACTTCCAAACCAAAAGATTTTAACATTTTGATCAGTAGATTGACTTCCAAACCAAAAGATTAAAACATTTTGATCAGTAGATTGACTTCCAAACCAAAAGATTTAAACATTTTGATTAGTAGATTGACTTCCAAACCAGAAGATTTAAAAAATTTTGATCAGTAGATTGACTTCCAAACCAAAATATTTAAATCTTTTGGTCAGTAGATTGACTTCCAAACCAGAAGATTTAAAAATTTTGATCAGTAGATTGACTTCCAAACCAGAAGATTTAAAACTTTTGATCAGTAGATTGACTTCCAAACCAAAAGATTTAAAAATTTTGATCAGTAGATTGACTTCCAAACCAAAAGATTTAAAAATTTTGATCAGTAGATTCACTTCCAAACCAAAAGATTTAAAAATTTTGATCAGTAGATTGACTTCCAAACCAAAAGATTTAAAAATGTTAATCAGCAGATTGACTTCCAAACCAGAAGATTTAAAAATTGGATCCGCTGATTGACTTCCAATCCAAAAGATTTAAAAATTTTGATCAGCAGATTGACTTCCAAACCAGAAGATGTACATATTTTGATCAGTAGATTGACTTGCAAACCAAAAGATTTAAACATTTTGATCAGCAGATTGACTTCCAAGCCAGAAGATTTAAAAATTTTGATCAGTAGATTGACTTCCAAACCAAAGGATTTACAAATTTTGATTAGTAGATTGACTTCCAAACCAAAAGATTTAAAAATATTGATCAGCAGATTGACTTCCAAACCAGAAAATGTTAAAAATTTTGATCAGTAGATTGACTTCCAAACCAAAAGATTTAAATATTTTGATCAGTAGATTGACTTCCAAACCAAAAGATTTAAACATTTTGATCAGTAGATTGACTTCCAAACCAAAAGGTTTTAACATTTTGATTAGTAGAGACTTCCAATCCAAAAGATTAAAACATTTTGATCAGTAGATTGACTTCCAAACCAAAAGATTTAAACATTTTGATCAGTAAATTGACTTCCAAACCAGAAGATTTAAAAATTTTGATCAGTAGATTGACTTCCAAACCAAAATATTTAAATCTTTTGGTCAGTAGATTGACTTCCAAACCAGAAGATTTAAAAATTTTGATCAGTAGATTGACTTCCAAACCAGAAGATTTAAAACTTAGATCAGTAGATTGACTTCCAAACCAAAAGATTTAAAAATTTTGATCAGTAGATTGACTTCAAAACCAAAAGATTTAAAAATTTTGATCAGTAGATTGACTTCCATACCAAAAGTTTTAAAAATTTTGATCAGTCGATTGACTTCCAAACCAAAAGATTTAAAAATTTTGATCAGTAGATTGACTTCCAAACCAAAAGATTTAAAAATTTTGATCAGTAGATTGACTTCCAAACCAAAAGATTTACAAATTTTGATTAGTAGATTGACTTCCAAACCAGAAGATTTAAAACTTTGATCAGTAGATTGACTTCCAAACCAGAAGATTTAAAACTTTTGATCAGTAGATTGACTTCCAAACCAGAAGATTTAAAACTTTTGATCAGTAGATTGACTTCCAAACCAAAAGATTTAAAAATTTTGATCAGTAGATTGACTTCCAAACCAAAAGATTTAAAAATTTTGATCAGTAGATTGACTTCCAAACCAAAAGATTTAAAAATTTTGATCAGTAGATTGACTTCCAAACCAAAAGATTTAAAAATGTTAATCAGCAGATTGACTTCCAAACCAGAAGATTTAAAAATTGGATCCGCTGATTGACTTCCAATCCAAAAGATTTAAAAATTTTGATCAGCAGATTGACTTTCAAACCAGAAGATGTAAATATTTTGATCAGTAGATTGACTTCCAAACCAAAAGATTTAAATATTTTGATCAGTAGATTGACTTCCAAACCAAAAGATTTAAAAATTTTGATCAGTAGATTGACTTCCAAACCAAAAGATTTAAAAATTTTGATCAGTAGATTGACTTCCAAACCAAAAGATTTACAAATTTTGATTAGTAGATTGACTTCCAAACCAAAAGATTTAAATATTTTGATCAGCAGATTGACTTCCAAACCAGAAAATGTTAAAAATTTTGATCAGTAGATTGACTTCCAAACCAAAAGATTTAAATATTTTGATCAGTAGATTGACTTCCAAACCAAAAGATTTAAACATTTTGGTCAGTAGATTGACTTCCAAACCAAAAGATTTTATCATTTTGATCAGTAGAGACTTCCAAACCAAAAGATTAAAACATTTTGATCAGTAGATTGACTTCCAAACCAAAAGATTTAAACATTTTGATCAGTAGATTGACTTCCAAACCAGAAGATTTAAAAAATTTTGATCAGTAGATTGACTTCCAAACCAAAATATTTAAATTTTTTGGTCAGTAGATTGACTTCCAAACCAGAAGATTTAAAAATTTTGATCAGTAGATTGACTTCCAAACCAGAAGATTTAAAACTTAGATCAGTAGATTGACTTCCAAACCAAAAGATTTAAAAATTTTGATCAGTAGATTGACTTCCAAACCAAAAGATTCAAAAATTTTGATCAGTAGATTGACTTCCATACCAAAAGTTTTAAAAATTTTGATCAGTCGATTGACTTCCAAACCAAAAGATTTAAAAATTTTGATCAGTAGATTGACTTCCAAACCAAAAGATTTAAAAATTTTGATCAGTAGATTGACTTCCAAACCAAAAGATTTACAAATTTTGATTAGTAGATTGACTTCCAAACCAAAAGATTTAAATATTTTGATCAGCAGATTGACTTCCAAACCAGAAAATGTTAAAAATTTTGATCAGTAGATTGACTTCCAAACCAAAATATTTAAATATTTTGATCAGTAGATTGACTTCCAAACCTAAAGATTTAAACATTTTGATCAGTAGATTGACTTCCAAACCAAAAGATTTAAACATTTTGATCAGTAGATTGACTTCCAAACCAAAAGATTTTAACATTTTGATCAGTAGATTGACTTCCAAACCAAAAGATTAAAACATTTTGATCAGTAGATTGACTTCCAAACCAAAAGATTTAAACATTTTGATCAGTAGATTGACTTCCAAACCAGAAGATTTAAAAAATTTTGATCAGTAGATTGACTTCGAAACCAAAATATTTAAATCTTTTGGTCAGTAGATTGACTTCCAAACCAGAAGATTTAAAACTTTGATCAGTAGATTGACTTCCAAACCAGAAGATTTAAAACTTTTGATCAGTAGATTGACTTCCAAACCAAAAGATTTAAAAATTTTGATCAGTAGATTGACTTCCAAACCAAAAGATTTAAAAATGTTAATCAGCAGATTGACTTCCAAACCAGAAGATTTAAAAATTGGATCTACTGATTGACTTCCAATCCAAAAGATTTAAAAATTTTGATCAGCAGATTGACTTCCAAACCAGAAGATGTACATATTTTGATCAGTAGATTGACTTCCAAACCAAAAGATTTAAATATTTCGATCAGTAGATTGACTTCCAAACCAAAAGATTTTAAAAATTTTAATCAGTAGATTGACTTCCAAACCAAAAGATTTAAAAATTTTGATCAGCAGATTGTCTTCCAAACCAAAAGATTTAAAAATTTTGATCATCAGATTGACTTCCAAACCAGAAGATTTAAAAATTTTGATCAGCAGATTGTCTTCCAAACCAAAAGATTTAAAAATTTTGATCATCAGATTGACTTCCAAACCAAAAGATTTAAAAATTTTGACTCGTAGATTTACTTCCAAACCAAAAGATTTAAAAATTTTGATCAGTAGATTGACTTCCAAACCAAAAGATTTAAAAATTTTGATCAGTCGATTGACTGCCAAACCAAAAGATTTTAAAAATTTGATCTGTAGATTGACTTCCAAACCAGAAGATTTAAAAATTTTGATCAGTAGATTGACTTCCAAACCAGAAGATTTAAAAATTATGATCAGTAGATTGACTTCCAAACCAGAAGATTTAAAAATTATGATCAGTAGATTGACTTCTGCCAAAATGATTATGTAGAGTAAATCCTGAGAAACTGGAAATATGAGATTGGAAACAGATTTTTCATTGGACTTAATTGCGACATGCGATGCCATAAAAGATTGCTTCATTTCTCTACTTAAAATGTATAGATTATTACTTATTGTTGTCTCAACACTGCAATTTAGGGTAGCATAATTGTCACCAATATGCTAATTTCAAAACTTGGTACAGTAATGCCTGTTATCGGAGACCAACACTTCTGCCAACAAAAAGTGGTCTCTCAGGACAGGTGGTCTCTCATAGCAGGTTTGTACAAAAAGACCAGTTTCCAAGGTCCAGTTTCAGAACAATTTCAAGAAAAATAACCACATTCACTACATATATTCTATTCTTTATTAATAATTCTTGCTAAAATAGTGTATGCATTCATCTAAAATCAAAATTATATAGCAATAAAGATATACTTTTTTCATTAAACATAAAATCACATTTACATTTATATTTTAGCTTATGAAATCATTTCTGAATTACTCCTTTTCCTTTATAACAACCTAATTTTGTTTTACCGACATTTAAACCACATTTTTGTGAGTGGTCTGCTCTTTTTCACTTTCAGTTACAATAATTTTCTCCAGCCTTAAGTGGGATGTTCGTCCATTGTTATTAAGGTTCTAGGTGTTAATATTATTAGTGCCCAGTTGTAATATCGAACGTAAGGACGGTTTTGACTGGGCTGTGGGAAAATATGAAAAATCTATACATGTGCATTGCATATCTAACAATTACTGAAATAAAAATAAACAATTATCTCATCCAGAAACAGGACCATTTACTAAGAGACAAAAATCCATAGCTTCATTCAAAGATGACATTCAAGGATTGACTCTATAAGCAACATTTGTAACCCGGTTTCCCAACTTGAATAGACAACAGCTTTGGGATTGGAATGTAATCGCTTAACATCAGGGGGAAAAACAACAAATATCACAAGTCTTGAATACTATCAATCAAATCCTGCAAACGATTATTTCTTGCTGGTTTAATAGACAATGACCCTATTCACCCTGGCAATATGGATTAACTCAAGACAAACAATATATGCGACCACTATGCCAACTTTGGCACTACAACGGCTATTTGTGACATGTACATTAGCCTGGTTTACAGACTGTTGCATCTATCACAGGTAGCAATAATCCTTTTTATAATATTCCTTTTATGTTTGTTTCTGGTCAGAACAGTCTATACTAATCAAGCAGATGTTGTAACAATTGATTTCATATAGGTCAGTGGTGTCTGTTTTTGCGCTACAATCTTTCATAGGGATGCGGGGTCCTATGAAGGATGCAGGCTTAGTGCGGGAGTAATTAGTAATTAGTCTTGTTCGCTGCTCAGTATGCTCCATGTGTTCCTCATACAAATAACGGAGAACAACACAGGGAGCATACAAAGCAGGGAACTAGACTAGGAAATAATCTACATATATTTTAGTCTGGCTTACGTCAGAAACTATAAAACACTATAAGCATAGCTAAAACAATCAGACATCGGTAGCCAGCCTATTTTATTTTAAAAAAAATTTTATTTAGAATAGTGTAAGCAGTCATTCTTACAGGGATTAAATAAATATAGGTGGAGTTTTTATTTAGAACAGTATAAGCAGTATAAAGATCGGTGGATTTTATCATAATTTTTGAGATGTGGTCATTCATAGCATTGTTGAAATGCATATTTTGCCAAGACATTGCAGTCGCTGGTTGCATTCAGCAAGTGGTCATTCATGACAGTGCATCTATATAATAAAATAATAAAAATAAAATTGTATGATTGTGGTCAGAAATGACAGGTGGTCATAGCATAGGTCGCTCAGAGCAGTTTTTACTGTACCATCTTGAATTGAAAACATAGTTGCAAAAAATACAAACTGTTGCCAAGTTTCTCTATAATATGTTCTTAAACATATTCATTGTCAACATAATGTATAACAGATTTCTCTCTGTTCTTGAGAATTGTTAATTACTTTTTATTTGCTCTTTTGCATAGATTGTTTATCCTTATCAAATTCCTTCTTTTTTCTGTAAACAGTACACTTTACTTTTTAAAGATTTCAGATTGGTTCTGTTCACTGATTTACCTTGAGGCAAGGATATGAATTTATTTTCCAGCAAAATTAATATTTAGAAAGATATTAGAAATTCAAAAACACTGTCCTTAATAAAAAAAATATAAAATGAGACATTGCTTTATATTTTATTTCACAGGACTGTTTTGCTGATTTTTAAAATTGTATAAGAATTTTTATTTTTGCATTATTAAATAAGGCACACTAATCACGACCATGTAATTTTACATTCCATTCTACTGGAGTTTATATTTCTACAATACACCCATGCTGATGATGTCTTAGCAAAATGATCACATCAATTTGAATTGGACACTTAGCATTGGTTTTACAAGGTAGGTAATTCATGACTGCTGTATATAAATAGCCATGGTTATTATGACTTTATTTAAAGAGGGTAACTCAATTAGCTAAGAACTAATCTACCTTGAGGCCCTCATTCAAATGAATTCTTTTTTTTGCTGCTTCTCTGAAGCCACTGTATATACTGGGTTTGGAAAAAGAAAATAGAGTGGGCATTTCTAATCTCAACTGGAATACTATTCCAGAGCAAAGTTCCAGAGTACTGGAAACTTTTTTTAAATAATTCCTTATTTGGTTTGGGAATTTTGTAATGTTTGGTAGACATTGATCGCAAGTGGAGAGTATTTCCAGGTAGCCTTTATTTGAATAGTGATTGTAAATATTCAGGAGCACTATTATTGGCTATCCTGTACATTAATTTGGCTTTTCTCAAACAGATTCGGTCTTTAATAGGTAGTATTTTTAACTTACCACCTAAATTTTCCTTGCTTTCTTTCTGGATTGATATTAACTCAAAAGCTCTTTTTTGGAGATGTGCCAGCTTTGCTAAGTTTTTATCATTTGAATTACCCCATTCTGTATTACAGTAGTCTAAATAGGGTTGTATATAACTGTTATAAAATAGTTTTCTGTGCTTTTCCTGGAGAAAGTGTCTTATCTGAGTGAGAAGCCATAAACTTGAATTGACTTTTTTACTGATTTCTTTGATATATTCAGTTCATGATAGGTTATTATCTACCAAAACACCAAGTAGACTATTGTGACAGACCATTTTGCAACATTTTATCCTTCCATGTCATAGTTCATCGTTATCAAGTTTTGTTCTTTTGTTCCGTGTTGAGATAAGAAATATTTTAGTTTTACCAGTATTAACCACCATGCCATTGCTTGTGCACCAGTTGTCCAGTTTGTTTAGGGCATTCTGTAAAGAGATTTTGAGTTCTTGCTTTGTGTTTTGGATGTCTGACAATGTTGTGTCATCTGCATAGAGATCTGTAGATGATACTGAGTCCTTTAGTACAAGTGGTAGGTCATTAATAAATAAAATAAACAGTAATGGACCCAGATTGAGCCTTGTGGTACTCCATATCTGATTGTTCCTGGTTCAGACAGAACATTATTTATATAAAAATGTTGTGTTCTCTCACTTAAGTATGAAGTAAACCTTGTAACCATGCTTTCATCACATTGATAGATTTTCAGTTTCTTCAAAAGGATGTCATGATCCACCATGTCAAAAGCTTTCCTGAAATCTACAAATACAGAACCTATTATTCTACCTTGGTCAAGTGCTTGAAGCCATTTAATAGTTAGGGAGATCAAGGCAGTCTCCAATGAATGTTTCTGTCTAAAGCCTGATTGATTAGAGTATAAGAGAAAGTGTTTGGTTAAATATGATATGAATGAATCATGGACATGCTTTTCAATCAATTTTGACAAGTTTGGTAGTATTGAGATTGGCCAGTAGTTATCAGCATCATCCTTAGGACCAGATTTGTGAATAGGAGTTACTTTTGCAGTTTTCATATTTTGGTGACAGATGAGGATGCAATACTTAAATTGATTATGAATGTTAACTTTTTCAGTTTATTAAAGTTGTTTTCAATCACTGGTTCTTTTTAACTTTGTGGTAATGTTGGTGAAAAAAATCATTGAAAACATTTGCAATGTCATTGTCATCTGTGACTATGGTGTCATTTACCAGAAGTGAGTGAATTTTGTTTATCTGATTTTTGTGTGTTCCTCCAGTGAGTTCATTGAAGACTTTCCAAATGAAGTTTTTGTCACTCTTTTTGTTTTCAAGCAATGATTGATAATAATTTTGTTTAGCTTTTTTAATCATACTTGTTATTTTATTTCTCCATTCTTTATATTTTGCATGGTTTCCCATAGCCTTAAATTGGTCTTGTGTTTTCAGGGTATCTTGAATGATCTTTAAGTGATAGTTTTGTGTGTATTTTTCTTATTTCTCTTGCATTTAACCTTTCAACCACATATGCTGATTTAACAAGGTAGATAATCCATGATATCTGTATACCTAGCCAGGGACTCAACCACATAAGCTGATTGATGGGTTGATTGGTATTTAATGATACATCACCACATGAAAGGTTATATCATGGCAAAGGTGTTGGAAAAAAGTGCCTTGTCCAAAGACACATTATGGCAGGTCTTGTCTGGTCAGGATTTGAACCCACACCCTTATGACATTGTAAGTTAGAATACAGTGGTCCCCATCTTATATGGCCTCCCCTTCTGCACCAGGAAAGTGGCCTTATCAGACGGGTGAATCAGTTTTATGTGAGAAATATATGTAAAGTACAAAGTATGAAAGCTACATACTTTAGAGCATTTAATATCTTCATTTAAGATTAATTTTAAAATGTTCTTCTTGTCATAATAATTGACTTATTTCAATTGAATATGCATTAATAGTTCTTATTGTTTACATAATTGTGATGTGTGAGTAGGTATTGTTGTCATGCATATCTTGGTAAATGCATAATTCTCTTTCCATTTGCTCCACTTTCCCACTGCTGCTGAATAATCTCAATGTTGTTTGAGTCTTTTCCACATAAAATTGTTTTATTCTTATGTTTTCTACATAAAATTGTTTGGCAAGTCACCCCTCCCACCTCACCCAATATTGTTGAGTAGAATAACTGACTTTTTTCTAAAATAATACATCTCTGTTCATGTGATGACATGTTAATGTTTAGTGGTGATTTATTTGGTTTTTTGCTAACTGTATTTGATTTAATTATGCAGACAAAACTTTTTCTGAGTGACCAAAATGCCTTTTTTGTAATGGAAGTGATAAATGTGTTGCCAGCTGATTTTTCGGTCTTTGTTTGGTTCAAGGTTAATTTCTCTGTGAGTATTATTAAACAAAATCTATTTTTATCTGGTGTTGACCATGTTATGATCTTGACAATTACGTCCAGATGTTATCATCAGTGAGAAAAACTTGACATGTTTGAAGCCCAAAACTCTATCATAACATTGTTGAGTCCATTTCCAGTCAATATCTGCTTTTGCAGATAATGATATAATAATCTTAGTGTTGTGTGTACATTAGTCAACACTTCTTTCAGTAATGGAAATCTGATATTGGGAGACATGTGCCACAATTGAATTAAATATTGGTTCTTGACGGATTTTAAATATAAAGTGGCCGCTTGTGAGGGGAACATTTTACATTTTTTTTTACTAATATGCTGGCGGCTGGAGGGATGGCCATTCTAGAGAGGTATTTTTGAACACAAACTTACCGGTGCCAAGGGATTCTGGTCGTAAAAAGCAGGTGGCCGCTGGTCAGGATGCCATTCAAGAGGGGGACTACTGTAATATAATTTGGATACCTTAAGACTTTATACCTATACATTGAGTAACATCATACAATGGTATTACACATTTGTGATATATGTGATACAGAAAAAGGTTTGTAAAACATCATAAAGTAGTTTTTTAGATTTGGAATTAACTCACACCCAGAATTTAATTAAATACAATACACAAATAATAGTTCTCCCAGTTTTTGTATCTTGATGACTTACAAAATTGTCATTTTATGTTAATTTTCTGACTTTTATCATTTCAGAAATTTGATGATTTGGGTGTGTTTACCAGACCTATAAATAACATTTCATCCAAGAATGGAAACATGATATTGATTGAGAAGCACCTGTGTGACTCAGCTGGCCAGCCGTTAGTTGATTTTGATAAGTCCTCAGGAAATATGGGGGCCACATGGTTTGTATCAGTATATAATTTAAAGAATGTACTTTATAAGAAAACTTTTACCTACAAAATTGACTTGTAAGTCATTAATCATTGATTTATTTTTGATGTTTCATCATAACTATGACAAAATTTGGAAGATTTGTTATTTTTTAAATAGAATTGGGTATAACTATGGTCTGTTGTATGCTTTAGATAATTAGCATATATTTTATTTCTGTTTCTGTTTCCCTTCTAATTGTAGTGGAAGTTGTGAGGAAGCATCTACGGACAAAAACTACAAAGCAAGTGCTCCAGCCTTAGTCTTCATGGGTACACTTCTTCCATGGATGGGACCTGGTAATTCCTCATTGGGTACTGATACTGCAATGGTAACAGCCTTGACCTTTGATGGATTTGTAGGAGATCTCCTCACTCAAAGATTAGAAATGTCAAACAGTGGATCAACAGTGGTCCACTTTCATTTCAGGGTAATTTAATTAGTTCTATAATTTTATCTACTGCAGTTGGTGAAAATATCAAGTTCCTTCCTGACTGCTACATACGTTGATGAAAATATTTGTCAAATAAGTAAGTGACATTGTGTTGCTTTGGCTGGTTTCAAATAATGTAAGCGACATTGTGTTGCTTTGGCTGGTTTCAAATAATGTAAGTGACATTGTGTTGATTTGGCTGGTTTCAAATAATGTAAGCGACATTGTGTTGCTTTGGATGGTTTCAAATAATGTAAGCAACATTGTGTTGCTTTGGCTGGTTTCAAATAATGTAAGTGACATTGTGTTGCTTTGGCTGGTTTCAAATAATGTAAGCGACATTGTGTTGCTTTGGATGGTTTCAAATAATTTAATCTACATGGTTTTGCTTTGTCTGGTATCAAATTATCAAATAATGTAATCGACATGGTGTTGCTTTGGTTGGTTTCAAAAAATGTAATTGATATATTGTTCATTTGATCTTTTTCAAATTATGTAATTTATAGTGTTGTAAAATCATCTAGAAATACTGGTCCATCATGGAATCTTGTGACACACTGAAGTTTATCCTCACAAACAAACCAATAATAGCCTATGGCAAGCCCAAAAAAACCTGAAAGATATCCTAGTTGGAGAGAGGCTATAACTACTCACCTCCATAGTCAATCTGGTACCTGTGCTGATAAAAGGTGCAAATTTAAACCTGTCAACATATGATAGAGACCAGCAAATTCTCAAACACAGCAATAAGCTAAAAACTAAATTTACATGCTCCAAACAGAATATTGAAAACAGAATGTAATCTATCTCATCACATGTAAGATCTTTGGCCTTCAGAATGTTGGAGAAACTGAAAAACTACACAAAATGATCAATCTTCACAGAATTGACTGGATCATAAAGAAGTTGGACAGAAGTCCAATTGCAGAACACTTTTCTTCCCATGACCTCTTTTTTCAGGGATGTAACACTAATTGTATTTGCTTACAACCCTAACTTGAGTTTTGAAACCGGGAATGACAAGAAATCTTACTGGATATGCCAACTATGAACTTTGAAACCAAGAAGCCTAAATCAAGAAGACTAGAAAAAGACAACAATAATATCATCATCTTTTTTAGGTTAGCACATTTATATTTAATTATTATTTTCATTTTGCTCATAGTCACTTAATATAATTACTATAAAACAAATATCTGGGATATAATTTATGGCTATTGAATTACATAAGAAACAGATAAAAAAAATAGTCAAAACATAAAACATTTTCAAGCATTGATTCCAGTAGAAATAGTTATGTAAACTTTATAATTTGAATGTTTTTTGTGTGTATTGTTTGTTTTGTATCTATTTTGTGTTTGCCTTAAAAAAGACTCAATTAGAGCCGAAAGCCTGACAGGCTAGTGAGAAATGGGTTTTGCATTGCTTGTCTTAAGTTTGTATATTTATTTATGTTTCCTTGGTATGTCTTGTTCTTTCAGTTTTTTACTCTCTCTTTCTGCCTTTTCTTCCTGCTTCTGCCAATAGAAATGTCCTACCAGAAAGTCATATTTACCAGATCCTCACAAATCAAGTCCATTTTACTTCTTTGGGAGTGAAGGTGAGGTTACATTTAGTAATTATTATTTAAGTTTTCAGATCTAATTTCATTTCCAGACTAGAGGTAATTCAAGGTTGAAGACATCAAAATCTTGTATTTAGAAGAAAAAAGTTTTCTTTTTACAATTCAACATCTATTATAAATTTTAATGCCCAACCGACAAACTTATAAAAACTCTTTGAAATTTCAATTAAACCTTATGACTTTCATTTTTTTTCCCCCAATAATTCTTAATTCCTGAAACTTCCATGTTTGGCTCTATTGATAATAGACCAGAAGAGGTTTTTCTTTGGATGGACTTTTGTCTGTCGTCCATCTTTCAGTACACATTTGTTGTGGTTTTCGGATGGACTTTTGTCTGTCGTCCATCTGTCATTACACATTTGTTGTGGTACATATGTTAAAAGGAAGAGATGCTTTTGTCTTGAATTCTTGGAAATTGCTTTCAACCAGTAGAATGTCAGTAACCTCAAGGGACTCTTGTTTCAAATCATCAAACGTCTGACATTTCAGGAAGTCTATAAATGCATGTCAATTCTTGACATGTCTGTTCTCGGTTTGCATTGGGCTGTATGTCTTACAGTATATATTGAATCATTATCAACAGTAATTGCATCATACAATAATCTACAGGATTCACAAAGAAAATTTACTAGAGCACAGAAAGCTGAAGATAGCATTTCTTAAATTCATTTGGAAAAAGGAAGCTTGTCTATAAAGCAGCATGGTTCACTATGAGGTAAAAGTTACTTATAAAGTGGTAAGACTTTTCAAAAGAAAATATCTGATACACAAAATGCTGTGTTAATAACTAGGCATGATAAGGCATGGTTATCTTTAATTTGGCAATTTTAACTAGGCATAATTAGGCATGGTTATCTTTAATTTGGCAATTTTAACTAGGCATAATAAGGCATGGTTATCTTTAATTTGGCAATTTTTAACTAGGCATAATTAGGCATGGTTATCTTTAATTTGGCAGTTTTAACTAGGCATAATTAGGCATGGTTATCTTTAATTTGGCAATTTTAACTAGGCATGATAAGGCATGGTTATCTTTAATTTGGCAATTTTAACTAGGCATAATTAGGCATGGTTATCTTTAATTTGGCAATTTTAACTAGGCATAATTAGGCATGGTTATCTTTAATTTGGCAATTTTAACTAGGCATAATTAGGCATGGTTATCTTTAATTTGGCAATTTTAGTTAGGCATAATTAGGCATGGTTATCTTTAATTTGGCAATTTTAACTAGGCATAATTAGGCATGGTTATCTTTAATTTGGCAATTTTAACTAGGCATAATTAGGCATGGTTATCTTTAATTTGGCAATTTTAACTAGGCATAATTAGGCATGGTTATCTTTAATTTGGCAATTTTAGTTAGGCATAATTAGGCATGGTTATCTTTAATTTGGCAATTTTAACTAGGCATAATTAGGCATGGTTATCTTTAATTTGGCAATTTTAACTAGGCATAATTAGGCATGGTTATCTTTAATTTGGCAATTTTAACTAGGCATAATTAGGCATGGTTATCTTTAATTTGGCAATTTTAACTAGGCATAATTAGGCATGGTTATCTTTAATTTGGCAATTTTAGTTAGGCATAATTAGGCATGGTTATCTTTAATTTGGCAATTTGATCTAGGCATAATAAGGCATGGTTATCTTTAATTTGGCGATTTTAACTAGGCATAATTAGGCATGGTTATCTTTAATTTGGCAATTTTAGTTAGGCATAATTAGGCATGGTTATCTTTAATTTGGCAATTTTCCTCGCTGTTTCGTGTTTTGTATGAACAAAATGTGTAAGTTTAGATACTACTCAAAACTTAAGGAAAAAGTATTCTATCTTTTTATCTCTTCTGTTTTATATGTAAAGATGCTTAGGTTTCACTAACATTGATGACAAGAATTGCTTTATCATGCAGTTGGAATTCATACATAACAAGGTTTTAGTTACTATCTGGTGAGTCGGCTAAGGTTACCATGCAGCTGGGATCTCTACATAACATTCTTGTTATTTCTCTGTAGGTGTGTTGCTGCCTGGCGAGTCAGTTAAGATTAGGGTAATCTTCAAGTCCAAGAAGCCTGGATATTTCTCACAAACATGGCGTGTCCTCACACAGCCCATACTATGTGGTGGGAGAACCCCACAGGTCACTTTGAAAGCTGCCATCATGTCAAGGCCTGAGGATGCTTCACCTATCCAAGAAATCAAGGTACTGTAATTTTATACAGGTGCTTTTTCTGTATGAGAGCCATCTATATTGTTTAGAAAATTCAAATTGTGAACAGACATTGATCATACTTTGCAAACATTTTAAATTGGGGTAAATTAACTCAATGAGCATTTAATATACATTTGTTGTTGTTGGGCTTAATGCCATTTTTCAGCACTCGATAGGCTATTCATGGCGGCCAGTATTAATGGTGTATTATACATTTGACCAGGTATTCCCTTCAAATAGCACTATAAAGCCAGTATAGTGTTTATGTGTCATTAAACCCTTTATATACCCATTCCTTTTGAAAACAATTTAAAAGTGGTAATACACTACCTGCTACAATTGCATTGATTTATCTTTTCCTAGTATTAGTCCATTGTGTAAGGAGATTATTCATTCCCTCCTCCAATTAGTAATAGGATGTTTAGAATAAAAGACAGCACAATATCATTCTTTTATGTGGACTTAACATAGATTTTGCACTCAATGTTTTCATATCTAAATTCTCATTTTGCAGTTTTGCTGTCAGTAATATCCATTTGTGTTTTGTACTTGTCATTTTCTCCCTTGTCCTTACTTTTATGTATCTTTGTCCCTTTTCATTGAATCTGAGGGTTTTGAGTACCTCACTAGAAGTGCTGTGTTTATCTTTCTATTGGTCACTGGTGTTAAGGTAATTAATGGTTACATAATTATTGCTCACTCAGTTCATGTTCTGGTTCATTGTTTATTTCTTGTATTTTCTTCAGCATTCAGTATGCCTCAAAGTATTGATACATTCACATTTAAAAAGACAGATTGGAACATCCCCCATGCTTAGCTTGTACTGTGTGTGTGTGTTTGTGTGTGTGTATGTGTGTGTGTGTGTGTGTACAGTTTTCCTGTTTGTTGTCTGTGAACTAATGAGGTATAGTACTTAGTAGAAAGTCGCTGTACCAGGATGAATGACTCTAACTGCCTCAGTCAATGGACACTGCTCTCCTGGCATCATTGGGTAATGTATCAGGAGACAGTCACAAAGGTCTTTAACCAGACACTGGTCACCAGGTAACGAGTCAAGTGACAGTCATGGAAGGTGTGACACCGAGTACCGAACATGTTGTTGGGTAGTGTCTGAAGTGACAGTCACCAAGTGGTTATCACCAGGCACTAAGTACAGAATACGTCACTGGGTTGTGCCTGAAGTGATAGTCACCATGCATTAAGTATAGAACACGTCACTGGGTAGTGTCTGAAGTGACAGTCACCATGCATTAAGTATAGAACACGTCACTGGGTAGTGTCTGAAGTGACAGTCACCAGGCACTAAGTACAGAACACGTCACTGGGTAGTGTCTGAAGTAACAGTCACCAAGTGGTTGTCACTAGGCACTAAGTACAGAACACATCACTGGGTAGTGTCTGAAGTGACAGTCACCATGCACTAAGTACAGAACACATCACTGGGTAGTGTCTGAAGTGACAGTCACCAGACACTAAGTACAGAACACGTCACTGGGTAGTGTCTGAAGTGACAGTCACCAAGTGGTTGTCACTAGGCACTAAGTACAGAATATGTCACTGGGTAGTGTCTGAAGTGATAGTCACCAAGTAGTTGTCACCAGGCACTAAGTACAGAACACATCACTGGGTAGTGTCTGAAGTGACAGTCACCAAGGGTTTGTCACCCAGTGCCGAGTACAGAACACGTCACTGGGTAGTGTCTGAAGTGAGTCACCAAGTGGTTGTCAGCATGCACTAAGTTCAGAACACATCACTGGGTAGTGTCTGAAGTGACATTCACCAAGTGGTTGTCACCAGGCAACAAGTATAGAACATGTCACTGGGTAGTGTCGGAAGTGACAGTCACCAAGTGGTTGTCACTAGGCACTAAGTACAGAACACGTCACTGGATAGTGTCTGAAGTGACAGTCACCATGCACTAAGTACAGAACACATCACTGGGTAGTGTCTGAAGTGACAGTCACCAAGTGGTTGTCACCAGACACCAAGTATAGAACATGTCAACAGGTGGTGTCTGAAGTGACAGTCACCAGGTGGTTGTCACCAGGCATTGAGCATCAGATGCTAGGTACAGGTCATTTGATTATGGTTGTCCTGGACACCATGCTTCAGACCAGACAGTGGGTTTTGACCACCAGTCTGTTTAAAAGAGGTCAGTTATATTCTGTGGCTTTCTTTGTTTCCCCTCAGTTCCAATGACAGTTGAGCTAGCAAGTTTACATGTACATATAAGCGAAAGGCTTATGTCAATACTCTTCTTTTCATGTCTCCTTTCAACTTTAGTATGGCTTGTGAACTTCAACCATATGGTGGTTGGTCAACCATGTTTCTTTTGTCTACCATCGCACTATGTATGGCCCTGCCATTGTTAAATGGGCTTTATTATTGATAGAATGGGAAGGGACTACTATTCACCTACCTAGAGAGGAAATAGTCAATCCCTTTCTCCAGGGAGAGTATCAACAGGTTCATCACATTCCCAAACTCTGGAGACAGGATGACAAACCTTCAACCACAAAGCCTCCTCCAAAGAGGGAGATCAGATCAAATTGTCCTATTTTGCCCTACAAGCAAAAGCAGGATAACTCAGGATCAGTTTTGTTGACTTAGATGAATTCTCAAAAGAGGATGTCATGTTAGGACTTTTACCTCATCTGATATCTCCATCTTATCCATTTTACTACCTCCTTTCCACTGATCTGTGTCCAAAACCCTTGGGATTTTTGGATTCCATGGTCCTGTCTAATTTGCAGAGGTACTTATGGATCAAATGAAATCATTCTTCCTTTTGCTCTGTTAGTGATGGTAAAAGAGCTAACTTAGAAGGTATTTTGAGGTAAGACAGCAGAACAGATGGTTTATCCACTCTTCTTTGCTTTAATCGCTAGTTTCAGACTCCAGTTACAGGCTTATTCACCTTCTTGGTTTCATAAACCTCACTTCCCCAACTTGGAAACAGGTGTGAATTTCAGAAATGACCAGAGACCATCTTTATGTTAGGTGCACTAGCTGTTATTGCATCCCATGCAAATATTTTTTTACATGCAAATTTTATTATATACACGGTAATAAAACTGGTAAAGAATATAAAGAATATTAGCTTGTTCTCTGTATGGCTTTCCTCGTGTGTGTGTGTATATATATATATATATATATATATATATATATATATATATATATATATATATATATATATATATATATATATATATATATATATGCTCTTAAAATAAATAACAGAAAAGAGTGAAGACAGCAAGTTTCAAGCTTTGTAAAATGTAACAAATACTTTATTTCCCTATAATACAAAGTAAAAAATAAGAAAAAAGAACTTGTGGTATTGCCAATTATATCCAAAAGTTATCCAAGAATTAAAGTCACAAGTCCTAGTAATAAAATGTCCTGAATGAAATTCAGTTCCAGTCCCAAAATATCCAAAATTGAAGGTGATGATGTGACTTATAGCCTGCATCATACTGATGTGTTAACAGTCACTTGTTGAATCACAACAAATATTCCAGGTTTAAATTCAGTATAAATTCCAATGAATGTCTTTATCCAAGAATTTTGTCTAAGCTCTTTTGTATTTCCAGAGAAAATAATCACTTGAATAATTTGAGGAAAATAAAAATGAGCCCAAACTGGACACAACATAATACAACCCCAGAGTGCTAGATGTTAAAGCATGACTGATAAAATCTTCACAGTCAAAAGATAATGTAGTTCTCTGTTTGACCTCAGATCACAAATTAGCATTTTCTAAAAACAACCATTACCTAAAGGAAAATAACTTTATAACATGATTTAATGAGCCTTATTTATTTAAAACATAATACCCATTAAAATTCACTTTGGAATCCCCAGAACCCTGACCCAAATCAACATGTTTACCTGAATAATAATTTGGTCAATGAGCTCATACCCATAGAGAATAATGAAGCTATTATTAGTTGTTTACATCACTGAAATTAATAAAAAAAATTTAAAATGTCAATCTGGTCAAACAGAACTGAACTCAGTTCTGGACAAGGTCCATTCCAGTAAACAGTGTTACATTACAATATCATGTAATAAAATAAAAATAAAATTAAAACTAACATAAATATATATATATATATATATATATATATATATATATATATATATATATATATAAAGAATACAAATCATATGGCGAATAACAACCCTCTCAAGCGTACTGGATCCACCGAGGAATCACGTTTGTCAGGGATTAATTAAAATAGATGCAATAAACTGATGACGAACAGTACGAAACTATTAACTAACTAGCCTAAGCGCTTTCGACTCTTAATGAGTCTTTTTCAAAGGCAAATACAAAACATAGTTACGACAAACAAATAAACACAAAAACGTTGCGTTTGTAAACCTCTACATTTCTATCTTCACATGTGCTAAAACTATAAATACAACCAGCTTGTATAGACTAGTTGCGGAAACTGAAAACGTTGTATAATTCCCTAAAAGTCTACAAGCCAAAGCGACATCTATTTTTACTTTGTGTACATATGTAACGCAGATTATATCCCGGATATTTGGTTCTATACCGGTTATTCTTATAGTAAAAATTGAAGGATAAGAAGATTTAGAAAATGTTAAATTCTACTCTCAGTTTCCGCAACTAGTCTATACAAGCTGGTTGTATTTATAGTTTTAGCACATGTGAAGATAGAAATGTAGAGGTTTACAAACGCAACGTTTTTGTGTTTATTTGTTTGTCGTAACTATGTTTTGTATTTGCCTTTGAAAAAGACTCATTAAGAGTCGAAAGCGCTTAGGCTAGTTAGTTACTAGTTTCGTACTGTTCGTCGTCAGTTTATTGCATCTATATATATATATATATATATATATATATATATATATATATATATATATATTTATATACGAGAAATTAATTCATTCATTGTTGCTCTAGTAACAGTCAAACAGAATATAAAAACGCACTCATGAAAACAAGGGATTTTCCTGTAATCCAAGCATTTACATGAAATCTAATGGTTGTTACCTATAATTCAAGGTACCCGATCCTGTAATCAGAAGCATATAAGGATTTTACTACCTAGAAGAGTACAATTTTAATCATCTTTTATGTTCCACTGACTAAAGATAATGTACAGATTGCATGCATTAAACAGATAAATGATAAAATCATTTGTTCTAAAGACTGAAAGCTGCATATTGGCCATCTAATGCTTCTTTCCACTAGATTATGTATATGCATCAGTAGTTATATGGACCCCAAGAAAGATTACTTGTTTGGTACAAACATTTTAAATTATTGTTATCTTTTCAAAACACAATACTTCATGCACTGAATGTGTAACTAACAGAAATCTCTTAACATTACCAGATTTATTTAAAACTAACATATTTTCCATCAAACTTTATCAAAATTCTTTAAAGAAAATATGGAAACAATTACTTTAAGGGTTACAACTCTAAATTTAGTCTCTTAGTGGATTAGTCCTGTTATCATTCCTCAGCATGGAAACAGAATGTTAATCACTTTACAATAACTTTATTTTAATTCAAGTTTTAAAAATTTAATAAATTTTTAATTAAAATAATAAAATTACATTTATATCTCAAATATTATTGAACATACATACTTTATAATTTGTTATGATGTTTTAGACTTAAATAGAAATTAGTGGACCATATTTAGGATTGTTTAATATTACTTTACTTTGCAATTGCAAGAATTTAAAATTTATTATCTGGTGTTGACAAAAATTCAAATTTCTGAGTAATTGTGAATTACTGTAGCATGAAAAGTTCAAATCTTTACTAAAAATTCTGTCTTGGTTCACTAGAACGTATACATAGTTTTGTTGTTCCAAATTTCATTGTGTGTATGCTTTGGATGACAGAGGAAACCTTATATTCAAATCATATTTCTTAAAAAAACACTATTGTTGGAAATTCAGATTTTCTTACCTTCAGAGAAACATTTGTTAAATTGTGATTTATTATGCTTGAAATAATGCAGTTTTAAATCATTATCAGCTGAAAACAAAATATGCATCAAAATTTCAGTTAGGGACCATTATTATCTGAAGAAAATTGACTATTAGCACATGGCAATTATTGTAAGTAAAATTCAGTGTTAAACTACAATGCTTCACTGCCTCAGTGTATATTTGTTACACTTGGCTTTGAACAGAATGCAAAACAACAATGCTAAACTGCCGCAGTGTTTATTACAGTTGAATTGAACTTGCAGTGTAAAATCACAATGCTACCTTTTTATAGTATTTGTTACAGTTAGACTTGAGCATGCAGTCCTAAATGAAAATCTGAAACTGCCTCTATATTTATTTGTTAGACTTGAATGCACAGTGCTAAACCACAATCCTACACTGCCTCAGTGTTTATGAATTAAACTTTAACTCACAGTACTATACTACAATGCTGCACTTCCTCAGTGTCCATTACAGTTTATTTCAAAGTGCTAAACCACAATGCTACATTACCTCAGTATTATGCTTAGGCAAAATGTATATATATTCTTGTTTTTCTTTATCAGTAATTTAAAATTACAATATTTTATTGTCAGGACTTGCTTCATCACAGAGAAGCTCAGATGATCAGTAAAGATACTCTCCAGATATGGATGAAAGGAATTTTGGGGTTTTTGGAAATAAAAGAAAAACAAGTTCCTCTAAAGCCTTTGAATGAATCATTGAATGAGAAAGAAATATTTGCAGAAGCTAATCCACAGGTAAATTATCATGCAAAGTTATTCATCTCACCTGCATTATCCAACAACTTTTCATATCAGATTGTACCTTGTTGAGATACAGAAAAGAAATATTGTATCCCAGTTAAAATTTAGTATCACTGAGAAGCTTTTGAATTATTTAACATTTGGCTTTCATACTTTTCTCTTCTTCCTTGATATCTTTAACAGTCATTAATAGTGAATAATTATTTACCTATGTAAAATAATGTTATATTTGTTTGAAACTGTGTTGAATATCACTGAGAAAGTTTTGAATTATTTAATAGTTGGCTTTCATACTTTTCTTTTTCTATGATATATTTACAAGTCAGAAATAGTGAATAATTATTTACCTATGTAAAATAGTGTTATATTTGTTTGAAACTGTGTAGAACAAGATAACATTAAATTTGAAACAGCCAGGACCTAGTATTTTGGTACCAGAGTTGAATTTGAGACAGCCAAGACCCAGTATTTTGGTACCAGAGTTCAATATATCATTGCCAAAACCAAGTATTTTGGAACAAGAGTTCCAGATATGATGGCCTAAACCTGGCATGGTACTAGATTTCAATATATTATAGCCCAGACCTAGCATTTTGGTACCTGAATTCAATATGTGATAGCACAGGCTTGTTGTATGACTTGAAGTAAAGATTACTTGACTCAGCGTGTTTCATATAACCCATGGAGCTCAGATGAAGTGAGATACTACATTTGTTTTGTTACATTGTTCTTGTGACCTTATGATAAATTGAGATGCTACATTTTTCTCATTGTTTTGTAGTTGTGACCTTATGACAAATTGAGATACTGTATTTCCCTTAGTGTTTTGTAGTTGTGACCTTATGACAAATTGAAATACCGCATTTCCCTCATTGTTTTGTAGTTGTGACCTTATGAAAAATTGAGATACTGTATTTCCCTTAGTGTTTTGTAGTTGTGACCTTATGACAAATTGAAATACTGCATTTCCCTCATTGTTTTGTAGTTGTGACCTTATGACAAATTGAGATACTGCATTTCCCTTAGTGTTTTGTAGTTGTGACCTTATGACAAATTGAGATACTGTATTTCCTTTAGTGTTTTGTAGTTGTGACCTTATGACAAATTGAAATACCACATTTCCCTCATTGTTTTGTAGTTGTGACCTTATGACAAATTGAGATACTGCATTTCCCTTAGTGTTTTGTAGTTGTGACCTTATGACAAATTGAAATAATGCATTTCCCTCATTGTTTTGTAGTAGTGACCTTATGACAAATTGAGATACTGCATTTCCCTTAGTGTTTTGTAGTTTTGATCTTATGCCAGATTGAGATATTGCATTTCCATCATTGTTTTGTACTTGTGACCAAAATGACAAATTGAGATACTGTTATTTCCCTTAGTGTTTTGTAGTTGTGGCCTTATGACAAATTGAGATACTGTATTTCCTTTAGTGTTTTGTAGTTGTGACCTTATGACAAATTGAGATACTGCATTTCCCTTAGTGTTTTATAGTTGTGACCTTATGACAAATTGAAATACCACATTACCCTCATTGTTTTGTAGTTGTGACCTTATGACAAATTGAGATGCTGTATTTCCCTTAATGTTTTGTAGTTGTGACCTTATGACAAATTGAGATACTGCATTTCCCTTAGTGTTTTGTAGTTTTGATCTTATGACAGATTGAGATATTGCATTTCTCTCATTGTTTTGTAGTTTTGACCCAATGACAAATTGAGACACTGTATTCCCCTTAGAGTTATGTAGTTGTGATCTTATGACAAATTGAGATTCTGCATTTCCCTTAGTGTTTTGTAGTTGTGACCTTATGACAAATTGAAATACCGCATTTCCCTCATTGTTTTGTAGTTGTGACCTTATGACAAATTAAGATACTGCATTTCCCTTAGTGTTTTGTAGTTGTAACTTTTTGACAAATTGAGATACTGTATTTCCCTTAGTATTTTGTAGTTGTAACCCTATGACAAATCAAGATACTGCATTTTTCTTTTGTTGTTGGGACCTTACGACAAATTGAGATATTACTTTTCCCTTAATGTTTTGTAATTGTGACCTTAGGTGTCATCCTTAAGATTTTGTATAGGTAAAACCCATTATAATGCAATTGTCAGGGTCCAACAAGGAATATTGAGCGGGATCGTGTTAAAATTTGTTTGAAAAACTTCCCCATAAAAACTGTGCATTGAAATTTCAGTGTCATCAGTTTTAACTAATCTCTTGATCATATATCATTTGCTTTGTTCGCTGGGTTTCATCAGACATCAAAAATATACTTCAGTTTTGAATTGTATACATGCCAATATGGCGGAAATGGTGTATGGTGAAGTTGAGGCAACATTAAACACAGTGCTGGGGATATGAATAATCGGCTTCTCCGAGAGCATGTATTTAGGATATGAAAAAAGAGGTCACCTTAAATTAAAAAATGGGAGCCATGCAGCCATCACAATATAAGCAGAATCACATGATAGCAAATCACCTTATAATGGGTTTTACTTGTAGTTATTTCCAATCAAATGCATTTTGTTTAAATTAATGTCTTACTCATCATTATCCAAGTACCAGTAGGTCAAGTAATGTACATTTCATGTGTCAGTGATCATCATTATTGATATGTTAAACTTACATTACATATACCAGGTCCTTGAAAAACTTCAAATTGCTTGAATTTAAAAATAGCAGCACTGCAATACCTACTACTGTTGTAGTGCTACCTTTTTCCATGATTCTAGTCCCAAGTCCAAACTGAGTATTTCATCTAGTTCTACTTGGAGAAACAAAATATAAAATAATAAACCAAAAAACAATATGATCCCATTCTGAATCCATAACATATCCAACATATATTATATCTTCTTTTTTTGTGGGACTGATTTGTGCATACACGTGTCTTGACCCTTTATAATTTTTGTCTTCATATTTGTCTTTTGTCTTTTTTTGCATGTTTCTTTGGTTTCAGTTATTTTCTTCACATTCTCTGACTTTATTTTATGTCTCTCTCTCTCTGTCCTTTTTTCTGTTTGTAAATGGTATTAGCACCTCAAACAGCAAAGTGTTGCTGCAGTAAATGTATCCCTTGTATTAGTCACTTGTGTTAGGGTATGTTCTACCCATTTTGGATTCCAGCTCACATAGTTATTGTCCTTTCCTGTTTTGGCCTGTATTGTGTCATGTTGTGTGGATAAATGTGCATAGCAAGGTCCTGTGAGACTTTCATGACCCTTAAATATTAGGCATCAAGTGTGTATGTACTGGCTGATGTCTGATCTTTTGTTGTCGGTACGATGCACTTTGGGCCCAGTTATATCAGCCCATCAAACTGTCTTCATCCAGTCTGTAGTAAAACACCCTACTGACAACAATGGTAAGTTTGCATGACAGCTTATCTCAGGCCATTCACCTTAAATTGGCAAATTGAAGAGCATAATAACAGCATGTGTTATTTGCTCCTTGCTCTGATATCCTTATGGTCTTGGTCCAAGTCAGAGAAGGATGATATGTAAATTGTTAAAAGTAGACTAAGGTTAAGGCTGATATGTGTTTTTATTTTAGTACTCCAATTACTAAAATTACTAACAATTACATATGTGTGTGTGTGTAGATATTAGTGTTGTTCCGAGTATCGATTATAATCGATAATCAGTTGGTTGAGCAAATCAATAAGATAATCAGTTGCAAAACTCTATAATCGATTGTGTGCAAAAGGAGACTTTCTTTTCAGATGCATGCAAAATGCAAAGATTAGTAAAACTCCTGGGCAAATGGTAAGCCATATAGGACTTCCAATCTACTACCATTGAACTAAATTATTTATTCCCTTCACTACTTATGAATATAAAACATACCATACTCTGTAGGTGCAAACTTAATTATGAACATATAGTCATGATTACATGATTTTGCTGTTAAATTGTAGAGTTAATAAATTGTTTTTAAAATATAATTATTTGTTTAAGTTTAAATGTAAAATCCTTTTGTAGCATTTGTAAATAATGACAAACAAGAAAACCATGTCCTTTTCTTTAAATGATAGACACATCATATGTATAAAATAAAGGGTTTTTGAGAAGTTTGGGGGATGCTGCTTTTATTTAACAAAGTTGTAGAACAAAAAAAAACATATTAGAAGAAAATGTAATATTTGTTATCAGATTAAAGTATAAATGTTATTAAAAGTGATTACTCCAGTACATTTATTAACAATTTGAACTCTTGAGCAAAGATATAACTGCATAAGAAACAAAAAGTAAAATTTGTTTTTAATAACCTATTGTAATCGATTATCATTTGGTTAAGTGGAATCGATTATTGATTATGAAATTCTGACAGATTCCCATCACTACTATATATATATATATATATATATATATATATATATATATATATATATATATATATATATATATGAACTAGGGGTAAGGTATATGTTAACTTTATGTACATTTTATAACAAGTTTGAAGAAATGCTTCAGTTAAGGACCTTTTTAGTTTTGACTATGAAAAAATGATAAATTGCCTAATAAAAGGAAAATATGGCTGAAACATGAATATATATGTATTTATGTGTAATATATTTGAGACAAAAATTCTATTTTCTGATGGTCTTCATAACATATTGATTTAGCAAGAAATGAATGACATACAGAGTAAGTACTTTGAAAGTTAACCTTAGATTCCTAGTGTGGAGGAAATATCTGCTTATATCTAGTATGGCACAATATTACTTTTGCATTAAGCTTGAATCAAAAGCAGTGAATTCAATTTGATTGAATTGACTCCTATTGTGGTACTATATATATGTAATTCCAGTCTATTTTGGTAATAAATTAAAAGTCATCGACTTTGTCCTATTTTTATAATTATCAGTGATCTTAATGTGTAAATTATAACTACCTCATGACAGTAATCTTTTGTAAATTAGAACTATCTCATGACAGTAATCTTTTGTAAATTATAACTACCTCATGACAGTAATCTTTTGTAAATTAGAACTACCTCATGACAGTAATCTTTTGTACATTATAACTACCTCATGACAGTAATCTTTTGTAAATTAGAACTATCTCATGACAGTAATCTTTTGTAAATTATAACTACCTCATGACAGTAATCTTGTAAATTATAACTACCTCATTAAAGTAATCTTTTGTACATTATAACTACCTTAAGACAGTAACCTGTTGTAAATTGTAACTACCTCATGACAGTAATCTTTTGTAAATTATAACTACCTCATGACAGTAATCTTTTGTACATTATAACTACCTCATGACAGTAATCTGTTGTAAATTATAACTACTTCATGACAGTAATCTTTTGTAAATTATAACTACCTCATGACAGTAATCTTGTAAATTATAACTACCTCATGACAGTAATCTTTTATAAATTATAACTATGTCATGACAGTAATCTTTTGTAAATTATAACTACCTCATGACAGTAATCTTGTAAATTATAACTACCTCATGACAGTAATCTTTTGTAAATTATAACTACCTCATGACAGTAATCTTGTAAATTTTAACTACCTCATGACAGAAATCTTTTATAAATTATAACTACCTCATGACAGTAATCTTTTGTAAATTAGAACTACCTCATAATAGTAATCTTTTGTAAATTATAACTACCTCATGACAGTAATCTTTTGTAAATTATAACTACCTCATGACAGTAATCTTTTGTAAATTAGAACTACCTCATAATAGTAATCTTTTGTAAATTAGAACTACCTCATTAAAGTAATCTTTTGTACATTATAACTACCTTAAGACAGTAACCTGTTGTAAATTGTAACTACCTCATGACAGTAATCTTTTGTAAATTATAACTACCTCATGACAGTAATCTTTTGTACATTATAACTACCTCATGACAGTAATCTGTTGTAAATTATAACTACTTCATGACAGTAATCTTTTGTAAATTATAACTACCTCATGACAGTAATCTTGTAAATTTTAACTACCTCATGACAGAAATCTTTTATAAATTATAACTACCTCATGACAGTAATCTTTAATAATTATAACTACCTCATGACAGTAATCTTTTGTAAATTATAACTACCATATGACAGTAATCTTTTGTAAATTATAACTACCTCATGACAATAATCTTTTGTAAATTATAACTACCTCATGACAGTAAGCTTTTGTAAATTATAACTACCTCATGTCAGTAATCTTTTGTAAATTATAACTTCCTCATTAATCTTTTGTAAATTATAACTACCTCATTACAGTAATGAAGATCTGTATCTGTGGATGCTTTGAATGTTAATCTTCTCATCTTTGATTTTCACTCCTATTTGCTTTAGAAAATAGTCATATGATGCAATTCTGACTAATCATTCCTCGACATGGATTTTGAAAAAGTCTGATTGAGCCAAACTGCTACTATACAACCCAAACTGATGGTTAATATACAATTTAATTGGCATAACTTGTTGATTTATACTCTATTAGTAGCAATTCTATGCACACGATACATGTTTATCAAATATCAAATAGTTTTAAGTCGTAACAAGAATGCTAGACATGGAAGAAGATTAAGCAAGTGCTAATGAATGTGAAAATATTTTGAGTAGCATTAAAATGAAGAATACAAAATTTAAGTTTTCAAAATATATTCATATTTGTATAAGAGAAGGCCAGCATTTATAATGAAAAAGTAAAATTTAATAAAACTATGAAACTTGACAAATTTAGTGTATGGAACCAGTGATGTGATCTAGTGTCAGCCATCTTGGTTGCTGACATATTTTCAAAGTGTCAGCTGATGAAATGCTTAGTGTTATTTCATTGCTGATGTAGACGGGAATTTATGTGTGATTTACATATCTATAGGTGTGGCAAAGTCATGTAAAGTAAGATGCTAGATTTTATGAGTATTTAACAATGTGCAAGGTCGAACTTGATGACATTGCAGTTGCTAACACATGACCAGCAATCACAGTTGACACATAACATAAACAATTTCATAGAGATTTCAGGGTAGGTCACAATCTCTACATTTAAAATCACATTGCAATATTTGAATTCACTCTTTCAGCATTATATATATATATATATATATATATGCTTTTATTAGGCAATTTATCATTTTTTCATAGTCAAAACTAAAAAGGTCCTTAACTGAAGCATTTCTTTAAACTTGTTATAAAATTTACATAAAGTTAACATATACCTTACCCCTAGTTCATATATATATATATATATATATATATATATATATATATATATATATATATATATATATATATATATATATATATATATATATATATATATAGTAGTGATGGGAATCTGTCAGAATTTCATAATCAATAATCGATTCCACTTAACCAAATGATAATCAATTACAATAGGGTATTAAAAAACAAATTTTACTTTTTGTTTCTTATGCAGTTATATCTTTGCTCAAGAGTTCAAATTGTTAATAAATGTACTGGAGTAATCACTTTTAATAACATTTATACTTTAATCTGATAAAAAATATTACATTTTCTTCTAATATGTTTTGCAATATATATATTCTGTCTAGGCTGACCTTAATGATTGATGAGGTTGTCCTTGTGATCATTACCAAACTATAGTATATCACTAATAATTTCAGGCAAATTGAATAAACAAAGTGAGTGCATGAATAAATCTCATGGTCTGAGAATCTCTCACATACCATACCATTGCATAAATAATCAGTACACACTGCTCTGCTTTAGCTGGCAAGTCATTGCACTTCATTTCTATCCCTTTACAGTTCTCACATGTGACTAAAAAATACATTACAGGACTCAAAATGGGGTGTAACTTCAAGGTATATACTAATAAAAATGTCCCATTCATTATTTGATGAACTATGCATGCATTAGATAATGCATGTATTACCTGGCAAACCATGACTATGTTATATGATGGACCATTCCTGATTTATGGACCATGCATGTGTTATAAGATAAACCATTCCTTTATTATGGACCATGCATGTTTTAAGATGGATCATGATTAAGTTATATGAGGGACCATGCATGCATAACATGATTTGACCATACATGTGTTATATAATGGGCCATGTCTGCCTTATATGATGGACCATGTCTGCATTATATGATGGACCATGCATTTGATATAGGCTGGATATTTTGTGATATGATGGACCATGCATGTGATACAGGTTAGATATTGTGTAATATGATGGACCATGCATTTGATATAGGCTGGATATTGTGTGATATGATGGACCATGCATGTGATATAAGTTAGATATTGTGTGATATGATGGACCATGCATTTGATATAGGTTAGATATTGTGTGATATGATGGACCATGGCTGCTTTAGATGATAGATCAAGCTTTTGTTATATGATAGACCATGCCTGTGTTACATGATGGACTATGCAGTTATATGATGGACCATACCTGTGTTATTTGATGGACCATGTTATTACTAGGTGTTGTATACTGAAAGACCATGTATTTTTAACTAGAATCCTGAGGATTAATATTTATCAGATTGCACTAGGAATATGCTATTCTTTTCTTATTTGTTCTCCAATGTTAACTTACTTGGTTATGAATTTAAATATATTTTTAATCATTTGATCTCCATTGTTAAATTACATGAATATGAATTTTAACAATACATTTTTTTTATTGTTTGGTCTCCAATGTTAAATTACATGTATATGAATTTAAACAATACATTTTTTTTAATCATTTGATCTCCAATGTTAAATTACATGTATATGAATTTAAACAATACATTTTGTAATAATTTGATCTCCAATGTTAAATTACAAGTATATAAATTTTAATAATACATTTTTTTAATCATTTGATCTAATGAAGCTTGAAGAGTAAGCTTGTTTGATGTATTTTGATTATATTGGAAATAAATTTAATCTTTGTTTTGTATATTTATTGGAGTCAGCTAATCAATACACTTTTCCCTCAGAATAATGATGTTATGGGGAGCCATACAAAAGTGTACAGGGGGATGCATTATAAGGAAAAATATAATTCATCCAGCATAATGAGATTCATACTTGACACATGTTATAACAGGGATTTTGTGTTAAAACAGGGATTGTTTTATACCAAGGATCATGTTATACCATGGGCCATGCTATATCAGGAATTTTTTTATACCAATGACCATGTTATATCATGAACTGTGTTATATAAGGAACCATGTAATATAGAGATAATTGATAGTGAGAGACTACTGTAATTATAATTAATGTAATATTTTTTTTTCAGATTAAACTCTGAAGAGCATTGAAATTATAAATCAGCAGAGATTTTGTTTGTATTGTAAATTTTGGATGTATATTTGATTTTTTTTCAGTATCATTACAAGTTTACAGAGGTTCAGAAGTTAATGACTTTGAGCAAGGAAACAGCGAAGTATGTTCAAGACACCAAAACCAAACATCTGTTGATCCAATCACAGTATTGTCTATCTCTTGCTTTTCTGAGAAAGGTAAAGCTTGCAAACCTTTTCAATTGATATTGTCTAAGTCATTGATGATGCCACAGTATGATGTCATCATTGTCAAAAAAAATTACAGTTTAGTACAGGTTGGCCTAAAGAAGGTGGAATCTTCTTCTGAAAGCTTAAGAGAGCAAAGTATTTTTAAAACTCTAAATGTATTATTCTTTATGATAAAAAATTAAAATTTTTAATATAATGTTGCTTCTCAGTAGTGATTATAAAACTTTAACATTTTTGAGTTTCATCATAAATATAAAAGGGGGATATAATGCAACCCTTCTGATCCATTTGTACAACTTTTCATCCACCTATGTTTTGCATTCAGATTACTGTGGTGTGGTGTTTATGTTTCATCCCCCCAGTTTGGCATGAATTATATTTATTCTGTATTATCTAATTTCAGAGGTAATTCTTCTTAGCATTGAAAGTACTTTAGTAAGTGTTCTCAAGAAATGTAAATAAAATCCCTGCTTCTAGGGCCTCCAGTTTCTGGACTCAGTTTTCCAACTTTTTCAGTTGCATAATAAAATCTGACATAGGGAAGTATGTTTTCAGAGTGTTTGACTCACCCTGTCCCCAGTTGTTAAAATCACACCCATTTTGGTGAGAAAAAAAAAAGAAAGTTAAAAAGAAAAATGGGAATGTGATTGATAAACTTGTATGTAATTTTCTAATCTCATCATTCTATTGTCTATAACTGATAAGATTGCAACGAAAACTGCAGTTTGATAGGCACAGCAGTACATCTTTAATGATCTGCAAAACGACTGTCTCAGCAATTAAGTGGATCAAGATTATATGGTCGTCTCATTTGAAGTATTATTAAATTGTGGAGGCAAAATTACACAGCAACGACATGCTGAAATACAGTCCTGTAAACCAGCAAAATGCATTAAAATCTTGATTGTACTCACCAACATAAAACTACCTCCATGATTTTCAGTTGCAACAGCAAAATGCATTAAAATCTTGATTGTACTCACCAACATAAAAACATAAAACTACCTCCATGATTTTGAGTCTAGGATTCGGCGAATGCGGATATGTGAGAAAGCTTGCCAGTAGCTTCTCGTGGGTCGGTGGTTCTTTCCGGTGATTTCCTGGTTTCTTCCTCCACCATTAATACCGGCCGCCATGAATAGCCTATCATGTGCTGAAAAATGGTGTTAAGCCCAACAACAACAACCTCCATGATTTTCAGTTGCAACAGCAAAATGCATTAAAATCTTGATTGTTCTCACCAACATAAAAACATAAAACTACCTCCATGATTTTCAGTTACAACAGCAAAATGCATTAAAATCTTGATTGTTCTCACCAACATAAAAACATAAAACTACCTCCATGATTTTCAGTTACAACAGCAAAATGCATTAAAATCTTGATTGTTCTCACCAACATAAAAACATAAAACTACCTCCATGATTTTCAGTTGCAACAACAAAATGCATTCAAGTCTTGATTGTACTCACCAACTTAAAAATACCTTCATGATTTTCATTTGTAAAGGCAAAATGCATTAAAATCTTGGTTGTACTCACCAACATAATACTACCTTAATGATTTTCAGTTGCAACAGCAAAATGCATTAAAATCTTGATTGTTCTCACCAACATAATACTACCTCCATGTTTATCATTTGCAACAGCAAAATGCATTAAAATCTTGGTTGTACTCACCAACATAAAACTACCTCCATGATTTTCAGTTGCAACAGCAAAATGCATTAAAATCTTGATTGTTCTCACCAACATAAAACTACCACCATGATTTTCAGTTGCAACAGTTATTTCCAGGATTATATGACCATTTGCTATATATTAATGAGTGAAATTGGGATGTTTTAAACTCAATAATTGGCAGAATGGGTAGGGTCTCTCTCTCTCTGAGGCCCCAAGTGGTCTAAAGCGCTCTCTGTTATGGAACACTGCCATCTCACCTGTCTGCGTGGGTTCGAATCTAAGATTAGGCAAATGTAGATATGTGAGAAAGCTTGCCAGTAACTTCTCGTGAATCGGTGATTCTTTCTGCAGATTGTTCAGTTTCTTCCTCCACCATTAATACTGGCTGCCACATATAGCCTATCATGTGCTGAAAAATGGCATTAAACCCCGCAACAAAGACATCAACTCTCTCTCTCTAACACAATCACACACACACACACACACACACACACACACACACACACACACATAATAATTATGTATGTATGTGTGTTTTTATATATATATATATATATATATATATATATATATATATATATATATATATATATATATATATATATATCTCATTTTATGAAAAGAACTGCCCATTTTTGTTTCTTTTGGCATTTGATACTAATGTTATTCTATGCTGTTTTCATTCATTATATTTCTGTGACATATAACCCTGTCATGATGCAATTGACACGTCATATAAATAATGATAATTCATCATATTCCTGTGAGACATGTTTGTTAATTTGCTTAATATTAATTCACGTATTTCTTTAAGATATAGTTTGTTGACATGATGAGATGTGATTTGTGATAATTCATCATATTGCATTTTCTTGATCTAATTGATTTTAATGTGATTTCATAGCATTTCTTTTCACAATGTATTATGTTTTTAGTATTTTGATATAATTTTTTATTTTCTACAATAAATCATGTGCTTAATGTTTTTAAATAAAAAAAAAACAATTTCAAGTGTTTGTTTTGATGAATGCTAACTTTTATGACCGTCAAATAAACCATTAAAACCTATTGATCTCCATTTTGTGTTACTGAATAGAAGATTTACAGATTCACAGATCTTCATGTTTAACATCAATAAAGTTGTGTAACTGTATAATATTCCATTGTTAAAGGTTATGTCAAAACTTCCTGATGATCTTACATGGATTGATGAACCCGTTGTTAGTCCTGACACAATTTCCAGTAACAAGCCTCCAACAGTAACTTGGGGTAAAGTCTCCAAATCATGTGAAAGCCAAACCAGTTCTACTGCTGTTGATGGAATATCTACCATTAGCGTGAAGGAAGAGTTAATGGAAAGACTTGAAAACCTTGTTAAGGAATTGTCTTTTTCTCCGATAGAGATAATTGACATTCAGAAGAGGCAGAAATACTGTTTTGGGTAATATTGCCTAATATCTAGTTCTTTATAGTTGTGTCTGTCAGGTATGGAATTGTTTAATTAAATGATCTTCAATGAATGTTCATTGCATATAATATTTGTATCCTATTTTGAAATCTTTATTTGCACAGGCAGAAGATTGAAATTATTCAGCAAGGTCATGAATCATGGGATAATCATGAAAAGGCAAAGAGGTATAATACCAAGGTGAAACATATCTGATTTGTATGTTTCAACCCACCCACCTTCCAGTTAAGGGAGATACTGTCTTCCTTATTGATATTTTGCTTAAACTTAAAGCTGGATAACATCAGTATATGGGTAATCACTTAGCAAGACATGGTAATCTGGAAATGTGCCATCTTCCTTGTAAGGGTGGATTTCTTAATCTTATTAAGTATTCTTGCAGAAACATACTTACTATCGAATGTTCTTTCCTAATAAATCTCACTGTGAAAATTTCCCCAATACATGTTATAACAATTTTTTGGGATGAAATTGGCAGGTACTTTTGCACATCATTTCCAAAACTTGATCTCAAACATGGCTACCACAAATGTGTTTCTATACTTTATTCATTCCCTTGTGCATGCAGCAGGAAATCAAGGATTCCTGACACCACTGTAAATAATGATAAAAAAGATGCCTCTGCAAACAAAATATTACTTCATGTCAGTTGATATTGATCTGTTTAGTGCGAGCAAAGCCTACAAATAAATGAAATGTACTTAGTGTAAAAGTTGATACTGATCTGTTTAGTGCTAGCACTGACTACAAATAAATATGCCTATGTCAATGGATACTGATCTGTTTAGTGCTAGCACTGACTACAAATAAATATGCCTATGTCAATGGATACTGATCTGTTTAGTGCTAGCACTGACTACAAATAAATATGCCTATGTCAATGGATACTGATCTGTTTAGTGCTAGCACTGACTACAAATAAATATGCCTATGTCAATGGATACTGATCTGTTTAGTGCTAGACTGACTACAAATAAATATGCCTATGTCAATGGATACTGATCTGTTTAGTGCTAGCACTGACTACAAATAAATATGCCTATGTCAATGGATACTGATCTGTTTAATGTCAACACAGGCCTAGACTACTCCGGTGGCCTAGTGATTAGAGCATACCAGAGACTTATAAAAATGGTACTAACTGCTGCCTTGCTTGGCACTCAGCATTAAGAGGTTAGTGTAAGGACTGGACAGCCTAGTGTCAGGATAATGTGAATGGGTGGGACATCATCCTACATGTCTGCAGCATGATTTTCCAGTGCTAGACATCACTATAAATTGATTGTAATGAACTACTAATTTTACATTTTCATTATCAGTAACATTTGGTAATCAGACATTTTTTGGAATACCAGTATGCAAAGGGGTACATGGGTTCGGTTGTTATTGTGTTATACAATTTAATCAATAATAGTAAAATAATACATATACCATCTACTTTTTATTGTTGCATAATTATATTTTTATACCACTTTATATTGAATTTAGGATTTGATTTCTAATTTTCTAAATTGTTGATAAATAAACATAGTTATGTTTGGAGGGCTTTTGTATATTTTATAGAAATTGAATTAGTTTTAAGTTTATGTCAAAGCAACATAACTTGCTGAGCAAGTATCAGTTCAAACAATGAAAGAAAATAACACATACAATTAAGAGAATACAATTGATCAAAATTAATCAAATGGTAATTGAGTATTTAATTTAATTACTCTGCCAAAAGTAGATAATTAAATCTGCAATTTAATTGATTACATTGAAAAGTTATTAATGCCAATAATGTTTACTACTTTTCATAAGCCCTATTATAACAATGCCCCCGTGTCCAGTATGCTCAATGTTTATTATGATGAACTATGGTATAACAAAACCCTGGGGACCTGTATAATCACCATTTATTATGATGAACTGTGGTATAACAAGCTTCTAGGGACCTGTTTACTCACCATTTATTATGATGAACTATGGTATAACAAGGTTCTGGGGATGTGTTTACTCACCATTTATTATGATGAACTATGGTATAACAAAACCCTGGGGACCTGTATAAACACCATTTATTATGATGAACTATGGTATAACAAGGCTCTGGGGACGTGTTTACTCACCATTTATTATGATGAACTATGGTATAACAAGGTTCTGGGGACCTGTTTACTCACCATTTATTATGATGTGTCCTGTTATAACAAAGCCCTGGGGACCTGTATATTCATTGCTATTAATTGCTATGAACTTTGTGTAGGCTGTCTGGTGTGGATGTCTGATGTATTCTTAGTTAATGTGTCCCACTGAAAAAATAAATGACAACATTCCCTTTTTGTGTAAGAGAGGAGCAAAACTTTCTTCTACTTGTGCAAATATGATTACTTTTTAAATACTTACTCAGCTGTTATTTTATGGGCATTTAGTTTCTGTGTACTTTTTCTCATAATCAGTTGGCTTGAGCTATGTTTGGGTATAAATATTCAACAAAGAGTAGTGCAAAACATTTCACCCCAAGCTTTACATTTAAAGCGATTTTGGAATGCTTGGACCCTTATCTATTTTAAGACAATATAAATTAAATTTTTATACAAATTCAATACTTTAGCATTAAACAAGCAATTAGACTAAAAAAAACTAGTTTCATTTTGTTACCTTTTTTATTTGTTTGTATTAAATGTAGGATTTGGAGGAAAATGTAAATATTAAAGTAATTTGTTTTTCTCTGAGAATATGTTCCCTAAAAACATAATGTTAGGAATATTATTAGCCTGCTACCTTACAAATCAAAGCCCTACAGAAAGATAAGATCACCTTTTTCTACTTCAATCAACAAAGGACAATAACTGATGCCCATTACCTCTCTTGGCACTACCAGGTGTAGCTTTTTTTTAGCTGAGTGAGATACTAATAAGGATTCTTGCATGGGCAGTGTGGTTTGGAGGGGTTTTAAGTAATGTAATGTGATTTGGGTAAGTATTCTCAGAGAAAAATAATTTGCTTTTTAAAAATTTGCTTTCTTCTTTGAATATGGTTATTAATCACATTACATTAATAGGAGCATCTAATTAGATATCCAGGTCATTTGCAGGGGCTTCAGGTTTGGTCCATCAATAATCTCCTTCCCTCTCCTCCTCTTCCCTCTTTATGGATTGACCATCAGATTGGGAGAAGAATGCCTTTCCACAACAGAAATACAGTCACTCATCCCTCCCCAAAAAAAAACAACTGTGGAGCTTGTTCAAAGACCACAAACCCCAGGGTTTTGTTCAAGGCTGTTTTTTTTTTTCTTCAGAAAGCAAAAGAAAATTCAGACCCATCATCAACATGAGCACCTCAACCTATTCAAGCTGGAGATGGCTAGTCCAATCAGCCTCTTCTTTCACTGCCATCAGTCTCAAACTGACCAAAACACATTTTCACAACCCCATGCATTCTGACTTACAGGCTCAGAGACCATGCATGGACATACAGGGGGACTTACACCTACTGGGCTGCCTAAAATTGGGAAATACTCCCCGAATGAATCAGAAATGCAAGCAAAGAACTAGTTGGCTGGTCCATCTTCCCAAAAGAGATCCAGTGCTGGACAGTTGTGAAGTCTGTCTGGTTGGTGATGGCTGGTAACTATGTATAAGGAGATGGATCCAATATAAACACTTTGTGTCCTTACTTGCAGGCCCGAAAGCTATGCTCAGACATGAAGGGGACATGCACTCACTGGACTGCCGAAAATTAGGGAATACTCCCACAATGAATTGGTATTGCCTACAAGAAACCATAGGTTGTCTTCCTTGATTTATTATGATTAACCTTTTTTTTATTCTTGTTCCAGGCAAGGGCTAATAAGAATGGCATTGGATAGGATGACAACACAAGTACTTCACATTGCTAAGACCTTCAATCAGACATTGATATGGGATGTGTTAGATGTGCAATCAGAACAAAAACTTGAGGAAACCAATACTCTTCCTATCAGATATGGTAAGTATATCAGAGAGAGAGAGAGAGAGAGAGACAGAGAGAGAGAGAAATAGAGAGAAAGAGAGAGAGAGAGAGAGAGAGAGAGAGAGAGAGAGAGAGAGAGAGATACACAATCCTCTACTAATTTTTCTGCCAGAAAAGTGCTGGTGGCAAGAATTATGTTATGAGCAAATGTAAATTTTCAAAAATTAAGAGTAACAGTTTCATTTGCAAGATTTGCCGTGCCCCAACAGATCGAGTCCCCTCCAGTCAGGTTACCTGGAAGCTGTCTTGCATACCTTAGGCAACCCGAGCTTAGGGGACTGGAGATGGTATCTTCAGGGTAAGGGGTTGTACTTGTTATCCCCAGGGTAAAGGGTTGTAGTTATCTCCACCTGTTACCAATGATTGTGTAACATTTAAAGAAGAAACAAATTTTTTTTCCTTGAAAAATATTTTTCTTCAAGAATATGTACCAAATCATAATACACATACATTTTCCTGCAGTTAAATCCATAGAAAGCATGCTTTCCGCTCCAGTAGTAACACAGATATTCTTAAGCTTTGCCACCAAGTCTTATACCTCAGGGGAGATAAATCTGCCTGACGGCCACATGTGTCAGCAGAAAACTGTTAGCTCCCTTCAGCTAAAAGTACCATATTTAATGTCAAAATACATTGTTTTCTTGCCCCAGAACCTTTTTTCTCACCTAGGACATATGTTCCAAGACTTAAGAAACGAAATAAATTTGTGTTGAATTTGCACCCCCTTTACTGCATAATGGAGTAAAATTGCTTGTTTGATAAAAAAAATGAAAGAAATTAATCTTGTATTGTTATCATTTATTCCATTTATTTTATTTTGAGCATTAAAAAATAAAATATATTCATGAACTCTGTATATGTAGCATAGGCATCAATACTTTAGTGTGTATCAAATAATTCTCAGTTATCATAAAACTCCATTAAATATCATCAGGTTTTATCTTGTACATAAATGAGTCAGTATCTGTAAATAACAGCTCTGCATCAGGCCACTTAACCTTAACAAAAATTTTTAATTAAATTGGTACATCAGTTTCTTTTTATATCTCAAGTACTGCCATACTGACATAAACTGACTTGTTTAATTTCAAATTTGTCTTTCTTCATTGAATGGCTACTAAATTTTCATTAAATATTGTCATACTGATATTTTCCATAGCCTTGCCAAAGATGCTGTTGTTCATAAGCTTGGAAAAGTTTTTTCGAATTACCTTTTAGCAACTGCTCTTCATGCTTTGTTAGAGTCTATATAACCCTTTATGTCTATATAACCCTTTATGTCTATATAACCCTTTATGTCTATATAACCCTTTATGTCTATATAACCCTTTATGTCAATATAACCCTTTATCAATGGTGATTGAGAACATTACATCATGAACTTTTCTTACAAGTCTGTGATCAACTGCTTGTTTAAGATTTCTGTGATGCAAAACATAAACTAATTTTTGTAGAACAGATTTACCCTGTGAATAATTTCTTTGCTCATCAGATAATAAACTGTAATAAATTAGCATTGATTCTGGACAAAATGGATAATCATTATGCTTGTCATTAACTTTAACAGGATAGTCAAGATCAACTTTAACAAAATAGCTAACATCAGGATTCTCACATCCCACTTTTATCATTTTATCAGTTTCTTTGAAAAACTTTTTCATTGATCCAGCCTAAACCACCATATGGCATATATTCTGACATGAAATTCTTCTTATTTCATCCAGAATTTTATTACAATAATCTTGTGCATAAGATGTCTCAAAAAAATTTTTGTTTGTGGTAATGTCAAATTTTTACTCTGATTTCAATCATAATACAGCTTATCAGGAATCTTGGAATTCCAATACTATCAACAGTCATGCAAACATCATGCTAGAAATCTAAATACTACAATGCATAAGGATTTTTCACTTTGAAGTTGATCTAGAAACATTTGTTTCCTGTTATTGAGGATAAATTTGCAGATGAACCATGGTACAATGTAAAATATCACCATGCTAAAAAGATTAAAAAGTTTAATTTTAACTGTCTCAGAATATCAGATATTCTGGAAGTTGTTAAAGCCATTTTTGAATCATGGACAGTGTTAAGTTTAGGGCCACTGGATAAATATAACATTTCATTTTCTGTTAAGATGTTTAACCTGATTTGAGACTGTACACTAATGACAACACGAAAAGAACATCTGATATTGTTGTGTAAGCCAGTGAAATGTAAGTCTGTCCTTTTCAAAATAAGAAAAGATTTACAATGACTGGATCGCTTGCAATCTATTCAAAGATTTTTTATTTCACTAGTTGATATCCAGCTATTAAAACTGTCTCTGTAACCTTTCCAATTGACTAAACTTCTCTTCTATTAATGCTCTGTCTGTAGAAACTTCCTGTAATTTCTTCCCCTGTTGAATCTTTCAGCTTAGACATAAAAGGTATTGTTGTTAAAATTTTATCCACAATGAATGCGTCCTCAGACCAATTCAGAGTGAATTCTTTTTCCAATGTTTTTTTTTTTTTCACTAGTGAAATTCTAAGACAATCACCAACTTTAAATTTGTGTTCAAATTATTTTCATAAGCTTGCTTAGATTACAGACTAACTTTCTGCTAGAACCTAGCTCCCTTATCCGTGGTACGATTAATTTGTACCTTTTTTGTCATGATGATGAGTCTTACAAAAGCTGAGACATTAAAAATATCTTGACAAGTAACAGTGTAAAAAAAACATAATTAAAATCTATCGCAAATGATTTAAATTTATATGAAGCCACCATTAATGTAAAAAGAAATAGCACAAGGAAGTACCTGTGAACGACATTGGATATTTTTTAAATCACCTGTAAATCTTTGCAAGTTACTAATAGCAAATTCATTTAGCAGTCAGACATGATAAATTTATCATTTGATAAATTCATGAAGGTCAGAAGAGAAGTTAATATCGTCAACAATATCATCATTAACATGGTTGAAATTCCACTGTACTTTGATCTCATTTCTGTCAATTAGATGTGGGTTTGAAGTGTGAGAATTAGCATGAAAATCTGACTTAGTCCTTGCAGTTTCCACTTCAGATGTGTTGTTCACTGCATGAGAAGCTACAAAATAATCATGCAATGAAAGAATGGATGGTATGTGTGTGTAGGACAAGGGTTTGGTGATGAGATGCTGCCTCAATGGATTAAGGAGTTTTATCTCAAGTACACAGTTTTTTATTTTGTTTAAATAAAATGTTAGTTGGAGTGCCTTTTTAGACATGTTGAATGATCTATTGAATGATTTAAAAGATGTCCCACAACTTACGAATCGAAAAAAAGATGTATCTCAGAACATACATTGAAAAAAGAGATTACTTTAAAAAATTAATTTATGGTTTTCAAACATATGATAAATACAGTAGTATCTTGGAGGGCTGATATTGTGAGGTGGTAGTAGTTCTTATAAGGTTGGGTAAGCATTCTGGCAGAAACATTTACTAGGAAAAATAGGTTGTTCCTCAATTTATCTTTTGATATATAGTTAATGAAAATGTATAACTATAAATCTTTGCTTATTACTTGGCAGTTGGCTCTGGGAAAAAGAGTGTTAAACATTTTTATACATAATGACCATCAGTTTCCCCAATATGTTATTGGGGTGAATTTTGCTCTCAGACTTTGCTAATACTCTAGGGATGATTTGATACTAAGGACACCATCCCTAGAATCAAAATTTGTTTTTCTTTAGTGAAACAAGTATTTGGGGGAATTTTTTTTTGTATTTGGGGGAAGTTCTGACAGTCCTACGGTATTTAATCTTGTTCTCATCATTTGTAATTATTGTTGCAATTTGTTCTGACCGCTCCAGTGGCCTAGTGAGTGGTCAGATGCAGGAGATTGTGGGTTCAATCCTTGGACAAATCATTGAATCCAATATTTCATGATACAGATGTATCAACAGTTGTTTTCTGGTATGGCGTTGTTTTGACTGTGGACTATTTTTAAGGTTAACATTTTATGCTATTCAATAAATGTTATTGAGTGAAGCACCATAAGAAATTGGTTTATTTGTAGATTTGTAAGGGCTTTTTGTCCAAAAGTAAAACAATAATTGCCTTAGAGCCTTCTTCATACCCACATATAAGCAAAGTTAAGATTTTAAATATGTAAATTAAAATACATAATATATAAATGTATTTGAATTTCAGTAATTATACTTATTTTTAGTGATACAGGTAAGCTGTTTTGGTCATATGTCTGACTCGAATGTTACGGAAGTCTCAAAATAGAAACAGCATCTGATTTAAAAATGCACATTTTCTAAACAAAAATATTTTTTATTCCATGTGGTAATGGTCATAAATAAATGAAACTAATTTCATCCAGAGAAAAAACTGGAAAAGACCTGGAAACTTGTTTTTAAAAGTTGTAGATCTAATTATTATTCTATTATAGCATTTTTGCTATTACAGTTAAGTATTTGATAAGAGTTAATATGGCACACTGAAATTTGACTTTCTGTAAAAAAAAAATATTCACTAGTAAAGGATGCCTTGATATTTCATGATTGAAATTCTTTATAAAAAAAAACAAATTAGCAATTCATTCCTTGTGGTTCACTAGGTTCGTGCATTTCTCACGCCGCAAAGTTTTTTTTAAGAATATTCAGGTTTGTCCCTGAAGTTGGAGCACAGTATCCTACATTTATTGCTTCAGTGATTCGTTTATTCATATTTACATTTTTTTCTCTGTTTCTTAGGCATTGCCAGTGGTGAAAAAAATAGGCTAGGAGATCTGCTTGTTTGAATATTAAAGCAGTGCTTGAAATTCTTGGCCATTGTAACTTTGTATTTTTTCATGTTTGAGTGACTTTAAAAGTTTGTGTGACAGTTTCATTTGATCAAGTTACAAGGTAATGGGATGTATCACTGTAATGGGATGTATCACTGTAAAACTGAGTCACTGTGGCTTGTATACATTTGCATAATGTTTCAATGACAAGTATTTGTTTTCGACGCTGCTGCAGGTGATGGCAATGGTGTATTGAACAAATTTCTATAACTTCACTTTGTTTCAGCTAATTCTCCCAAACCATTAGCACAAAAGAGGAATGCCAGATCTGCACCACTGGCATCATTAGCAGCAAAACCTGCCAGCAAGAAGGCTGATACTCCTTTAAAAAGCACTCAGCAACCTGAGCTACACAACAAGAAAGATGCAAAAAAGAAAAAAGTTGAGCATTCTTCTCAAATTGTGATACCTATTGTGCAAGTGAGCCAGGCCAAGAAAACCACAAATGCCATCATGCGTGGTACTCCTGAGTTCAAACTGTTTCATGAGAAAATAGAAATGATGGTAAGATGGTTTGATACCAATATTTCATTTCACCCAAATTAAAAAAAAGTGCTCCTGGAGAGCTCTGGATTAAATTTAATTTCTATTATCTGAACACAGTCTATGTTGTGGTGAGATGGATTAAAATGCTTAGACACTCGAGAATCTTTTTGATTATGTGTATCTCATGGAATCTTTTATTCTCATTTGGAATTCTCTTTTAGTCTTGCCTACATAACCGTTTACCTTAGTGCAGGTGAGTAAATAAGATAACATTATATGTGGTACAATATCCTCTTAGTTTATATTTATATTTAGGCTTCATAAATGTGCTTCTAATGATTTTAGAATTATCCATTTTCTTGCAAAAACTGTAGCAGTAGGTCTCACAGTTTGATACTTTGTTTGCAAATTTTTTTCCACACTTCTGGAGGTAGTCAGGCATTTTTTTTTATTTCACAAAAAAGAAAAAAGTTTTCTCCCTTTTTTATAAAGTGGAATTGATTGGGATTGTAGTAGCAGATGTTTTACTTCTCGGCATTTTGTAATTGGTTCTTCTAGTTTTTGTTTTTTGTTCAAATCTTATTTCTACTGACAATGAGCTGGGTAAGAGTACTTATGTATTCTCATGTAGAATCTTTTTGATTTGGGATGTTAGATTGAGTTCCTGCAGAGGGTCACCTTTATTTTGGATAGAATATAAACTTAAGGAAGATGATGACTGATCCATCCTCTAGTCAACCCTCAGTCCCTGACTGACCTGTGTCATTACTATTGTAACACATCAGAGGGAATAATTCAGGCTGATTCATATGTTCGACTGATCCCCAGGTTTGGAATACATCATAAATTATGATGCAATCTCTCTGCTGCACAACCATTACATAGCAAAATTTATTACCAATAATTAACTATGAAGCAAAATTGATTGATCTCCAACCTTTAGTGTGACATATTAAGATTACACACATTGGTATTAAAGTACCTTGCAGTGCTTAAAAAAAAAACTTTAGAAGAAAAGAAGATCGTTTTAACCATGAGAGGAAAAACTGCAGTGTTCTATGTCTACCAACTCTACTGAAAAAAAAGAGAAAACATTTGGAAGAACTGGAATAACTGATGAACATCACTCTCAGGATTTCCTTATGTCTGCACAAGGAGAAAAATACTGATACACAGAATACATTTTCTCACTTTAGAAAAGCAATTGTATTATATACCTAAATGTGAAGTAAAAAGTAAAGACTTACTGGCAATGTAATTTTTTTATTTTTTTAATTCTTATATTTTTACATGTAAAAATATAAGATTTCATATAATGCCCTGTGACACTTGATTTTGTGTGCCTACAAAAGTTGGACCTGCAATGACAGAAATGATTACAATGTATTTTGTGAGGTAGAGCAAATAAATAGAAACTGTCTTACATTTCACACAATGAAATTGATCTTTGAGGATGAAATTGTACCAGACATTATTTCTCCTTACTTCCTTGACATCACTGACAAACCCATTTGTGTTGGCATTGCTAAAAGGGACTTCATTATGGTCCGATAGGGTCAAATAGTCCACAAATTAATAAAATTGTAATTTATTGTGACAGATTATGTCAACCTAGTCCTGTTACATTCTTTAGTCACGTGTTTGTATATGATCAGGCAATACAAAAAAAAAATATCACAAAACTCATTAAAATAAAATGTTTTTGGTTGTATCCAGTGTTAATGTAGGAAAGGAAAATCCTCTTTGTACTGAACAAAAAACTTAGATTGTTTTTGGGTAAATACTTTGTCAGATATAAATAAGAAAGATTCAAATAATTCAGGAGGAAACTAAATGTGGTTGAGTTTTGAACCAAAGTTGTTGAGGGAATTTTGGGAACGAATACAACATTTATTCTCAATTTGCCTGAAATTTTACTGTTTATCAGTGTTGCAAATTGCTATTTTTTCCCCATCATTGGTGACAAAATATTCCAGCCGACAATTTGTTTTTGCAACTGTACAACACTAAAAGTTTTGACTGTTTAAACTTGTATACATTTTTGGATTTGGATTGGAGAAATTTAAATGCACCATGAAAAAGAGCCACAACGTTGCATATAAAATGTACTGGAATCAGCTGTTACAAAAACAAATCTTTTGTTCATATTGACAAACCATCTTTACAGTGGGTTGTTATATCATAATCTGCTTATGCTGAAATCAGGCCAGAGTATGGTATGCTGTGATAACGTGATAACACTGGAATGGTCAGATTAGCAAAATCTACCAGCCTTCCAAACAATTACAAACAACTGCTTTTTTTAATGTACCCAGAAAAATATTTTACATGAAACTTCAAAGAAAAATGATTACCTTGGAAGGACTTGTTCTGTATATATATTAAGCAAATGGAGAAAAATTCATTCTCAATCAGTGTTCTATAATTATTTGATGTTACTGCTAGATTAACAGACAGGCATTTGTCTGGTCATCCAAACAGTTGCTAAGTGTCACTAGATCCCACCAGATCTACTTGAGCCTCTAGGGGTGAAAGATCTCAAGGTCGAAGCTTGAGAAAGTCCACTCGGACCTCCATCCCACAGCTTGTATTATGTCAGGTAGAGAACAGTTTTTTTAGATTGCAATACTTGTTTTAACTGCCATAACTTAATGAGACAAAAGGCTTAATAACAAGTTTGATCTTTTGTTAATTTTCCATATGCAGAATGAATAACTAATCTTATTTAGATATCCACCAGCTCAGTTCTTTTCATGTACCACTCCAAAGTTATCATCAGCTCCTGTAGACAGAGTTAAAGGCTAGAAAGAGGTTGTCACTACCAAAGACTGATAGTCCATGAGTCCTTGACAATGAAGGCATGCGTAATACTGACCCATCGACTGCTCTGGTGGTATAAGTGGTCAGAGCGTGCACCTCAGATGTGGGAGGTCACAGGTTCAAATAGATAATATGACTGGGTGGAATATGATATGATTTTACATATCTTCGGCATGATGCTTCAATGCTAGACATCATGATAATCTGCCACACTGTAAGACTCACAATAACCAGCCACACTGCTGAACATTACTGTAATCTGCCACACTGTAGAATTATAGTGATATGACTCAAATTGTTAAAACTATGTTAAAAATCCAAATTGTCCATGCACACACACACACACTCACACACTCACACACACACACACTGACATATCCCATCAGGCTAGTAGATGGTTTTGGTTAACTGAGAAAACATATCACTGATTCAGTCAGCTGTAGCTATTGCAAGTTGAAAACAGGTGAAGCTCTCAAGAGTGATTCAGCCAGATTGAGAGCCAACAGTGAAATCAAAATCTGCCAGAAGATCAGAATTGTCTTTGTGTGATGACACAAGTCATTGCTTGTCAAATAGTAGCCATTTATTAGAGTTGTTTCTCTTTGAAAAACTGAGTTAGAAAATTTAGACTATTTATGGTACCTATGCCTTACATGGAGAAATGTGTTCTGTTCATACCATTGTGAGATATGCTTTCAAACTGGAGGACTGTCTCACTTAAGCAATTCTCTCCATGACTTGTGAGAATTGTTTGTTCTGGATTCAGATGATATCCTTGGCATCTTGGTTGTTTGAGCAGAAGATTTATTTTCCTTGGGATTTCCACTGCCAGATAATAAGTCATTTATTCAATATTATTACTACTTGAGGAAGTATTCAAGATAAAGTGACATTCTGAAACTCATGGTTTTTTTGTAGCACCATTGGATTGAGAGATTTTTGATGATAAGTGTAAGCATCAAAACCTTTTGGAAAGAGTATTTACTGCCTGGACTTTATGATCTGTGATTGGCAGGGTAAAAGTTAGAATTTTGCAATCCACCTTGTTGCAAAAAGATTCACAAGTACTTGATCACAGTGGGTTTTTATGTGACTGAAAACTGAGGGACAGAGTGACCAGTCTGTTTGTGTTAGTTGATTCTTTCAGGACAGTCAATCTGCCAATACATTATGTCTGCCTGAAATATTTATGAACTTATATGTAGATTTGTCATGATGAAATCACCTTGGAAAATCAAACAAGAATGCAGAGGTCTGGGGATTTGGTTCCCTTGAATTCTGCGATAATTCACTAGAGGTGATGGACAGAATGAGACTGCTCTTTCCTACCAACATTGAAATGCTTTCAGTATTGCCTTCAAATCTATGATATACTATAGATAATCCCCAAGTCGGTTATGCTCCACTGGCCTCAAGGAAGATGATTATCAAGGTCTGCAGTGCTCACAATGGTACAAACTATCAGCTTTTGATATTGTACCTGTTTCCATATTGTACCTGTATTGATATTGTACCTGTTTTGATATTGTACCTGTTTTAATATTGTACCTGATCTGTGTCAGTCATACTCAACTTGCCTCCTGAATGCTGAAAAGAGATACGTCTCTCAGTTTGCTGTGCATGCTTCTGTACAACTTTGGATGTTGTACCTGCATAGGTATATGCTATGTAAGCCAAGTGAGGTTTACACATTTTTCTCAGGTGGGACCTTATGTGCATGGAGACTGGTGTTATTTGTCCCAAGAGGCAAAGTCTCAGCCTACTGGGACAATACAATATTTCGTAATGGTCTTGTAAATAAAGATCCACTTCTTCTTCGAGTCAACCCAGTAGGCAAAGGAATTTGTGGGCTGAGAGACTATTCTGTGTAAGAATTAAAACTCTTGTTGTACTGATTTCTAATGCATGTCCTAAAGGGAGACATGTTTTGAACTCCATACTCAGTGGATAAAACTTTGAGGTGGTGTGGGATCAAATTTTTCCTTGTTGACAAGGAATCCAAGGCTGAAGATTTTGACAAGGAATATAGCTCACCCAGTCTTTTTGACGAATGTCATAGTTGGCTATTATGCATGTAGAGATGGTCCCAAAGTGGTCCATTACTGTCAATAAAGCAATCTTAGCTTGGTTGTTTTGGTGGTCTGTTAAAAAGATGGAAGTGGAGAGCACTTCATCTATTTTATTGCTGCTATTAAGGTGTTGGTCAGTGTGAGCTGTGCAACTCTGCTTAGTACTGGCACCATTTGAGAGACTGACCCCCAAGCATTTCTAGTGGGAGTCATGATGGGAGAGGATAAATTGTTTTTGGGTGGCTAGCATTCAGACTAAGTTCAACATGACATTCTTACAGACTTACTGTTGTGTTATTAAATGACTTCCAATCCATCTGTACTGAGGGTTCTGACATTCCCAGGCCTGCATGTCTCTGTCTACTGCTGGGGTGTCTGTATGATAAACTGGTGAGTTTTATACAATCTACTAAAATTTGATGGTAGGCATCACTGCAAAAAGAAAGTCTGTTGACATTAGAGAAATGCAGTTGTCTTTGTAAGCAACCCAATAGGTCAACCACTCGATCAGACTATCATAGCAGTTTGAAAAGCCAGTTCATCGTTCTTGATTAGCATGTCAGCCAATGCAGAAACTCTGGACCAAGCTGTTGATGGAATACGAGGATATGGTAAATTCCATAAAGTCTTCCCTTTGATTGGCACAGGTCTTTGAAGGAATTGAATCTACATCACACGGGTAATGGGGCACTGAAAATGGCATATGATGCAGGAAGTCTGTTGTGGCACATGAGGCAGGCAAACATTTAAGTACATGTTTATCTTTAATGACCTGCCCTTTTATGGAGTTTAGCATAAAAAAATATTTAATGACCAGCCATATTATTGTAAAGGTAATCTTAAAAAGTGTTTGTTCATTATAAGCAAGTATCACTGCCATACATGTCATACTGCTGATGCAAACTATGGCATCACTTTACAAAGTCATTTGATATGCAGGTTCCACTTATATATGTACATGTCTGCTAACATGGGTTAAATTTTCAGAGCTTAATACCAGTCTTTTTAAATGACATGCATCATGTCCTTTTGTCACATTTAAAAGTAGGCAGATATAAAGTTAATCAGATAATTAATCAGATTTGAGTTTATGTTATTAAATAATGTGTTTTATTTTCAGGTTTATAAAATTTTGAAGTCTACAGTGATGAAGCTTGCAGACCTGCTTGAAGATACATATAAAGGTCAAGAAAGTGATATATTTGCAATCTTCAGGAATCAAGAATAAACACTTAAAAACAGTGAAAAAAATGATTATCAGATTAGCCATTTTTCATGGATTTTTGTTTTTTATCTGGATTAAAAAAATCATTGGAAAATAAGTTTCAATTTTAAAATAAGTTTTAGATCTCATTTTACACAATTTATACCACAAAGTAATAAACACCTGTACATATACTGACATGTATACATTCATGTATACATATACTAACATGTATACATTTACACAGTGGCCCCCCAAGTGGACGAGTTGTCTAAAGCTCTCACCATTACGAATCACTGCCATCTCACCTCATTCTATGTGGGTTTGGCCAATGTGGATATGTGAGAAAACTTGCTAATAGCTTTTCTTGGGTTGGTGGTTCTTTCCAGAGTTTTCCTGTCTTGTTCCTCCACCATTTATACTGGCCACCATGTATAGTCAACTTGTGCTGAAAAATGGCATTAAACTCTAAAACAACAACAACATACATTTACACAAACTGACATACATACATACATGTCCTCAGTTTAAGTTAATGTTGTGTGAGTGACTATAGTTATTCAGGTATATAATACACTGGCATTAATACATAAAGTTAATTAATTAAAGTTAACATATTTTCAGGGTGGTGGGTGGGTGCACATGGCTGAGTGGTCTAACTGATCACTGCCATCTCACCTCATTCCATGTGGGTTTGAAGTCTCCAATTGAGCCAGTGTGGGTATGTGAGAAAGCCAAATATAGCCAATCTTGCACTGAAAAACGAGTTAAACCGTTAAACCGAGAACATGTTTTCCATTACTGGACTACTAAAGTCCAAACTTCATCTTGTACAATAACAAATCTGGCCATTTTTACATAAACATTCACTGGCAGAAACTGTGAAGTTTTGATCTGGTAGCATATCTTTGATATCTTGTATATACATTTTTTTTCCTTTGATTAGAAATATTTTGTGATCATGCATCTAGCAAAAGCAATGTGGTCTCTAAGACCAGCATAACAAAAGTGGTAGCACTTTTTGAAAACAAAAAGTTCATCTAAATAGGCAGGAATTATGTCACCCATTACATATGTCTGTCTGTTCATCTAAATAGGAAGGGATTATGTCACCCAGTGCATATGTCTGTCTGTTCATCCAAATAGGATGGGATTATGTCACCCAGTGCATATGTCTGTCTGTTCATCCAAATAGGAAGGGATTATGTCACCCAGTGCATATGTCTGTTCATCCAAATAGGAAGGGATTATGTCACCCAGTGCATGTCTGTCTGTTCATCCAAATAGGAAGGGATTATGTCACCCATTACATTTGTCTGCCTGTTCATCCAAATAGGAAGGGATTATGTCACTCATTGCATATGTCTGTCTGTTCATCCAAATAGGCAGGAATTATGTCACCCAGTGCATATGTCTGTTCATCCAAATAGGCAGGGATTATGTGATCCTGTGCCTATATGTCTGTTGTAGTAGAATTTTCTCAGACAGACTTGAAAAAAGATTTGAGATGATTGGTAAATGTGTACACTGGTTCAAAAATTTTCAGATGACCTTATTATGAGCTTTTAAGGGGTGGGTGGTTTCTTAACTTGCTCGGCTGTAAGGTATAGCCCCATATTCAACAAGTGTCATCCTATTGAATCCATCAAGGTTATCTCTATCAACTTCTCAAATAACACTGGACCAAGTTCAAAGTGCATCTAGGCATGAATGAGATTTAGTTTGTATAAAGTCTGCCATCAAATATGGCCACCATATCTAAACATCCAAAATCCTTGTAAAACTTTATCAAAACCAACTGAACCACTCTACTAAAAGCCTATTTCCATGGAGGTCTATCATTTTTATATGAATAATGTTGATTTGCCATCAAATGCAGCTAGAAAATCATTGAAAATAACATATGGGGGCCATCGGTAGGCTAGTGGTCTAAAGCACTTACCTGTTCTGATCACTGCCATCTCACCTCTTTCCGCATGGGTTTGAGTCACAGGCTATACCAATGTGGGTATGTGAGAAAGCTGCCAGTAGCTTCACATCAGCTGGTAATTCTTACTGGGGTTTTCCTAGATTCTTATTCCATCAGTTATACTGGCCACCTTACATAGCTCATCTAATGCTGAGAAAAGGTGTAAACCAAAACAAAACAAAAATGACATATCTAAAACAAAACACTTGACAGAGCTTGTGTAAACTGGACAAAAATTATTCTGATATAATGAATTTTCAATTTGTTAATTATCTGTCATCAAATATAAGTACTGTTACTGAAAACACCAAATTTGACCAAAAGAAAATATATATATAAGAGCTTTATAAATATACCCAATCCAAAATTAAATATGATCACCATGAAAACCAATGACAAGCTTATAAAAGACTTTTCTCAAAAAATTTGCTCAGAAGAATTAGAAAACAACATAACATAACATGGACTGCTTTTCAGATTTGTACAGATGATGCACATAAAAGCAATACTTTGAATAAATTTCTTTAAAACCACTTTACAGACTTTGACCAGATTTTACAGTGAGCATTCTAACATGATGGGCTTTCAAATTTGTACAAATAATGCCAATTTGCTTGAAATAAGGCTGTCATTAATACAAATGAAAAATCCTTCTATGTAGTATCATGTTACTGCACCTCAGCATGATAGTGGCTATTTGGTACCAAATAAAGGTAATATTTTCAAAATGTAAATTGAATACCATATTTTTAGAAGATAAACCCTTAAAGACCATAATATCAGCAAGCTAAAATTAAAAGGTTTCAAATTCGGTTAATGTAAAAGATATAGGTAACATGTCAACCCTTTAAAACATAAATATGAACCACAGTCCCTTAAAAGTTAAAAATTTTATTGAGCATTGCATAACAGTTTCTTCATGCAGTTTGCTTATCTCGAAGTTTATACAATAGACAAGAAAGTTTTCAGCTGTCAAAGCAAATTGACATGGTATGCACTGTGGCTGAATTTCACCCTTCAGGAGGCATGAATGAGTTAGGTACAAGTAACCAATTCATGATGGCAAAATATATCATATGTATGACTTGTTCTATATCAGGGATGACCCACTCTAGGCTTGAATGTCAAGTTGTTGAGATTTCATTTCACATACTTTGCAAAATATGACCAAGATGCTGATAACTACCGTAGTATATGGAATCTTCCATTCAGAAATAGGTGACTGCAGGGTAGATTTGGATGCATGATCTACCCATTCATTACACTTAATACCAATGGAACTAGGCAGCCAACTGTACAGACTTTTAGCAGCTTGTTATCAACAAAGACATTAATGGGTTGTCAAACAAAAACTTTCCAAGGCTTTTTAATGTGCAAAGAGAGTGAAAAGATGAAGTGCCTTTTGATAGTGTTTCAGTATAGTTTTAGTAAGACAGATTCGTGCAGTAAACATTCTGCTGTATCTGATAACCAACTTGACATGGTGCCATATGGTGTTGGACATGGTGCCAGCTCCAACATTGTCTCCATCTTTCGAACCTGTATAAAGATACATGGCTGTGATACAAGGTCCCAATTTCATTAATTTACTTGGAAAAAGGATATTTTGTAGCACTTACTAAATAGCCAAAGATCAAACATAACTGGGAGGTGGGGTGTTAACAATCAAGGTGGTGATTTTGAAAATTATCCAGTATTTCCAACATTGTTTTTTTCCATTTTTAAGTGAGGATGACATTGCATGCTAAAATGTGGAATGAAGTTTTGATTTACAAGGTTTGGTATTTGGTCCTAAAGAAATTATATACAGGTTTCAATGGATTTCAAAATAATTTGGCAGTATACCATAAGAGTTTTCTGAAGAGGAATTTCTAAATGCAACCAGACATGCCCAAGACCATGATGGTGTATTGGATCATGCTAGTATATGATTTACAGGATGTCTGTACACGTCATAGTAAATTTTAGATATTACAGATAAGTAGTAGAAGAGCAGTGAAATGAATTTATACAGAAAGCATCCAAATAACCCATACTTCTTTGCCAACTTCTCCAGAGGTCAGTCAAACATGTGATCTTAGGCCAACCTTGGTCTCTTGTTAAAAATTTCAATTTCTTAAGTATCATAGATTTAAATATAAAAATTGGTGTGTGTCATCAGTTCCAGATATGTAATCATTTTGAGTTTTCCTCAATGGCAGAGGAACATTGACCACAGATCATTACTTAACACTAGATCCCCAACCCCTTCAATCACTTATTGGTTTGAAGGATATGAAACAAAAATTGTATATCCAATACAGTTAAAGCAACGCAATTATGTAACATTGCCTTATCACTGGGGAATAAACTCAGTAAAACAGTTTGTATTGTTCCGTTCCAATTCAGAATATTTTCGAAAAATGTCTTTGTCCAAACCAGTAATGTTGTTCTCCAAGAAAACAGTTATTCAGAAAAATGAAGTAAAATTAGCTCCACTAACAAAATAAATGTTTTTCTACATAGACATATGAACAACTTCTTCTAGCACAGAAATACCTTTTTAATGTAATATAAGTTGTGTAACTCTACAATAAACTTCACCTCTGACTATAAATGACTCTACGACTGTATGACTCTAAACATCTTGCAAAATACCTCAGCATATAAACAAAGTTAATGTTGTTTGAATTACATGCACACAGCGGATGCCTGCAATTTTGCAATATTTCTTAACATTAGGAAAGCCGGACCAAGTATCAGTCAATTGTTTTCATAACTATTCCTGAATGTTTACTTGTAATACATTTGTCATACACAGCATGTGCTCACACAAGTCACATTTACGACTCAAGTAAACAATATTTTTAACAACATTAAACTGATGCTGATATTTTCGTATTAATAATTACATTTAATGAAATAAAGATTTATACAGAATTCATTTCAAAACACACACTTAAACTACAGGGTTGTAACACATGCACATAACATAACTGGCAGATACTAGATTATACATGTTCAGAGATGCTGCCAGGATTTTATCCAATGGGCAGGGAGCTTCCTCACGTCACAAAAATATGGGAGAAGAAAAAAGGAGAGGGAGGAATTAACAGTCCTACTTTAATATATACCTAGCATGTACTTCCTTATCCATCTTTCTTCCTGCTCCACTCTTTGTGGTCTGTTGAAATCAAAATCTTTTAAAGATAGCACCTCTGGTTGTAAAAGCATTAATCGGTAGATTGTTTGAGTTTAATCTGTGTTTGAATACTGTTCTGTGCCGAGGTCTCTCTTTTAGTCTGCTGTCTGAAGGTCCTAAGACATATCCCACTTGGCCAAACTGTTCATTATGGTTTTGTACAATTTTCCACAGTTCACTGGTATAGTCCTTTGGATGGTTCTGCTCCAAAATATGAATTTCACTAACATAGCTTCACTTGCTTAGCTGTTATTTCTAATCTGCCCTATAATGCTATATCAGGGGTTCAATTTCATTGATGTCAATGTATCCTTGTCACCTTATACAGCGCTATATAGTTTCATTGCACAAGATTTTACAAAGCTGTGAGAATTGTTTGAGAAAAAGAATGAAAACTTCTTTTAAGTTTTCTGCATTTTAATTAGGCTTAGGATTCTGCCTTTTGGACAGTTAGAATTATTGGTGAAAGAAGGGATGAGATGTTTTTGTTATCCATCTTTACATCATACCTGTGTTCATCATTATCAGGTTCAGAACTTAACTTTCCCTGGTCCAATAACTCACTGGCATCTTCCTTAACACTTTCCCTGGTCCAATAACTCACTGGCATCTTCCAAAACCTACCAGCTTTAATAATCTGATTTAGTTCATAACTTTAAAACCATTATCACCAGCCATTATCTGCAATCAAAATCATTACCATATTGGGAATCTGCCATTCCTGTTTTCTAGGTAGCCCGACATTTTAAACACGCATTTGTAAAACTTCCTTGATGCAAGGTTAAAGCTATTCCCAGGGATTAAGACACCAATCAAATTTAGTTTAACCCTTCATGTCAAGCTAAAGAAAATGTGTAAACAGTTTGGTACCTGGAGAGGCAGATGCCATGACATGTGCTAGAATGCCTTTACTAGTGGCATGAAATATTTCATGACGAGCACTTAACAGAATCAACATTTAAATATAAATTGTATATAGTGCAGGGCAAAATTTTAATTGCACTTTGATGGAGTTCTTGTGCAACATTGTTCTCCAAGAACACAAATTCGAAAAAAAATTTGTTATTCTCACATTCTAGCAAGCATATCTGCACGTTATACAGATAGGTGACAACTCGACTGTTTTTGCATGTTGTGCAAGCTCTTGTTGTTCTAGTCAGTGAAGTCTTTTGACTGTGTACATATTGGGTTTGGATAATATTTTGATTTTAAAATGTGGAATATTTTAATTCCAAGCTGAAATATTTGAAAACATAAATAACTGGCAAGAATATCAACATCAGATTTTGAGTTTGCAAATTTTTTTGGTATAATTTCTCAAATTTGTGTCCTTCATTCCCAGTACCTACACTGCCTTTCTTTGCCAGACTGATCATGGTTTCTGCATGTTATGTAAGGGTCAAGCATAGTCATTGGATTAACTATGAATGAACAAGGGTCAAAGGCTCACTTGACCTTATGGCCAGGCAAACTAGAAAGAAATGGCAACAGATTCAAACCAAACCTACATGAAACATTTAAATGACTAGGATTAAGTGGATTGTATTCATAAAAAATCAAGTGTTAGGTATTTTTTTAACATCTGGTACACGATTTTTATCCATTTTTGTAACTTGTAGTTATGGCTTTAAGTTTTAACGATTAACTTTAGATATTGTGTACATGACGGTCTGTTAAGAGTATTCATTTACATAGGGAACTATAGATACTTGTGTATGTGTTGATAATACTAATCTTATAATTTAATGATAACTTTTGAGTTAATTTCTCACTGATGGAGTTTGGATTGTTCTATAAGACTTAAGTAACTTCCCGTTTGGTTGGACACTGAATAGAAAGATCAATCACATGGGGTTATGTTGTGAAATTTGGTTGTAATAGAAGATGTATACAAGGAGAGAAGAGGTCACCTATTTTATTTAAAATTAAAATTGCCCAGTCCATGACAATGATGTCAGCCTTAGCTACTAAAATATGGCCATGGGACCTTGTACTATAACCTTCTGAGCATTCACTGCAAAAGGTTCAGTCTTCATCTCTGCCAACCAAGATCAAGAAAATTTATATTTTGATTGAAATTTACCCATTTTATACAACTCCCCAAAAGCTAAAAAGTATTCATATTGCAACACTAACTTTCAAGCCCATAACTCATAGCTGCCGACCATCCATGCTTGCAATTAGTGAACATAGGGATAAAAATTTGTGAATATTGACATGAATTCATGAAGCAATCTTCGAGTCCGGGAATATTTGACAGAACAATTGTTTAGCATGGGATCCAGCTGATAAAGATGGATTGTTTTCAACAAAAATACTCGCAATGTTTCTGTGTTGGTAGCTTGCAATTCTTGCGTTGATGGCTTAAAATATTCCAGAGCTGAAATCTGCTAGAGTTCTTAATTTTCCCAACCTCTAAGTGCTTTTTGCTAACAATGTGCTTCTTCACATCATCTCTGCCATGCCCAATTCTAAAATTTGTGGCACACTGTGTGCAAAAAGCATGGTGTATATTGGCGTTTTATGACTGAATGCATGGCCAATTTTTGGTATTTTCCAAACTTCACCTTTTGTGCAATACATTTCTTTCTCCTTGGTGGTAAAGACATTTTCAACATTGATGCCAAACGGTAATTCAAATCTGAGTTGGTGCATGTGCTGAGCAAAATTCCGGTTAGTCCCCAGTTACTCTCAAATGTATTTGTAAAACTACTCTAATACATCCAGATTAAAATACACCAAAATGCTACTGGGAGAACTGTATCAATTGGCTATAGTTTTACTAATATTGCAAAAAGCAATATTATATGTTTCAGCAACTGCCAATATCTCAACTAGCACTTAACAGGAAATTGGTTAGTTTATTAAAAATTTAAAACAATTGAGAATTAGGGAAGTCGCAAGTTGTTTTTCATATTGCATGAATCCGTGAATCAATGAAAAAGTTGTGAAATTCACACCAAAATTGCTAGGTTTGGCAGTTATGCCCTAACTGTTCAAATCCAAGATTCTCAATATACTCTAGCAAGTTGGGTTCCATGTCTGATACCATTTCGTCAACACATGCAAAATACACCAAGTGCCTACTTCAACGGTCAGCTCTGAACGTTTTATATTCAGAATAACTGGAGATATTCCTGATCCCAATGTAAATTTGAATGTTTGATAAGAATTTAACCATGGTAACAGTAGATATTCACTTGAACAAAACCTTTACCCAATGATTACACAACATTTTTTTATATGGTTCACCTCCAACATCACACTTGGAATTAGTCCCTTGGAATGTCTCCCCCATCCAACCCCTCTGCAGCTGTAGTTTTCTGAGTAAGGCAACACTCAAATGCAAACTAGTGATACTGACTTTTATAAGTTGCACATAATGGACACTTGTTATGTCTTGCTGTCCAACATTTTTAAGACCAATCAGAAAACCAATCAGGTTCTTCACAAAAATGTCATCCAGGAAAACACTGTACAACTATTGTGTGTGATTTATATTTATACCGTAGTTTTAACAAATTTTTCTGTCATATCACTATGATGTCTGCACTGTGACAGTTTATAGTGATGTCTAACACTGGGGCAGACATCACTATACTGCAGACATGTGGCATGATGTCCCACCCAGTCACATTATCCTGTGAATCTGTCACATAAAAAGAAAGCTAACAATATCAGTCATTTGAAAATGCTGATGATGAATCTCAAAATGCTAACAATAACACAAATCAACACATTTAAACAAGTTTTAATTTCTTTATTATGATTTCTTTAAAGTAATTATGAATATATGAGAGAAAAAAAAGGGGAAAAAATAAATACCACAGACAGTGAACTGATAATGGGTATGTCCTACCCATTGTCCATTACATTATATCGCATTTCAAGTATAAGCTTAAAGTACACATTTACATTACAAATCTGGAAGGTTTCAGTGCCTTAAAATTATAGGAAGAAGTTTGCTCGGTACAATTATAAAACAAATACCTTTAACAAGGGTATTTGAACAGACTATGAACTTTATAGTAGAATAAGGACAATGGTTTTAATCAAAGTGCATATACTAGATATGATTTGATGTGATGGTGATCTTGACTAAGCTTGTGTGTGTGTATATCCAACAATATGGATATTTTCGGAATGCATGTCCATGTTACTTACAGCATGGTGCAGTGTTAGCATTCTCTGTGCAATCAAATCAACATTGGGATTAACAAAACCAGTCAGCATTTTGACTCTACGATTTAAATAACTGCTGAGAAACTTTAACCAAAAAATTCATATGGTGCTATATTGTAATAAATTGGAGAGAGTCCTTCAGCTATTGACGACCAGAAATTTTTTTTTCCCAGACTCCAGAACATGAAATTGTTAGTCCCTAATATAAATATTAGAGACATACTGTGGTATATATCACAGTATGTTCAGAAATTCCAACATATACAACAGTATATACCCAGGTCTAAAATATACACCTGCCAAACAAGTATAAAGGGAAAAATATCATTAAATGCAATAATTATAATTCTACCAAAGCCCTGCAAATATCCCGATATAAAACTATACAGATGTGTGTTTGTGTATATGTCTGTGTGGTTGCCCTCTGAAAATTCAACCCGTGTTTCAGAAGGTTCTGCAATTAAATTTCTAATGTTTACAAACAAAAATAAACAAGAAAACCATCACACCTACTTTTTCTTCTTACAAGTATAACTTATTTTTAAATGGAAAACATCAAGATGAAAAAAAATTAGTTGTGCAATAATTTCTATAACTTGGTGAAAAACAAAAGAAAACAATCTCAACTGAAAATTGAAAAGACATACTTCCTTTGTATACAGTAAGGGTATTAAATGTGGCAGCAAAAAACAGTGTTTTCTATAAATTCTCATACAGTGTTGCCTTGCCAGGTAAATTAATATTTTTTTTATAAGACATACAAGGTGTGGACCAGACTTAAAGGTATGAGGCAGGCAGGCAAAGCATCGAATACTGGAAATGTCTATTATTCCTGGTGTTTTAAGTTCACTTGTCAGATTTGAATTGGATGGCAGAATCTACAAGAGTACTGCTAACCTTTAATATGGAAAAGTCAAATGCCAATTTTGGTGTATATTTTGCCATTCCATTCAAAACATTTTCTGCTACAAGATAATATTAAAGCAATAATCAACTAATTATGCATAGAAAATAATGAGGAAACAAAAACTCCATGCGTCAAAACTGCAATCATCTACAAATGGCATTTGATGTGTACTTTTTGAGATGTATACAAATGAAGTATGGAAAAAAGAAAGAGTAAAACAAACTCCACAATTCAGTATACAACTGACTTGTCTAGAACACATCATTTTTTTTAAGAATCAGTCACTGCTTTGTCTGAAAGAAACTTTACTTTCATACATAGGCTACATTTTATGCAGGGAAAATTATGCAGATTCCCATAGGCACAGAAATTATTATAAAGGTAAATAGGTCCATAATTTTTTTTATTTGTACCAATATTTTCCAATAAGTATATTGGTATTTATTTTTCATTACATATTGTGTAAAAGCCTAAATCTGAAATAAATTAACACATGCTAACCATCTTGGTTTGCTATCAATTCTGCAAGTAATGTAGGTCTTACCCCATTTGGGCTAAATTGTGTTAAGTACTGAGAATTAAGTGGCAACAATTACTAAACATAATGGAAATCAAAGGCAAAAATAAACACATCATTACAAAATCAGAATAATCCCAAGCTTATTAACTAGATATATTTATGCTCCTATAAAATGCTCTAATTTCACACCTAACACTTAACATATTCTTTGTACACGTATATTTCTCTCCAAAATAAACTTTATCACACATATATATACAAATTCACACACTCAATTTTATCAAATGTTACACACTCTAACTCACTTAAACTAATTTATTCATCCAAACTTTAATCACAAGTATACATATTTGCACTCAATTCATGTAAAACTTAAATCATGAAAACGCGTATATGGTATGCAGTTAGAGGTTACATATATATATATATATATCAGGTCACATGATATAGCAAGTAGCTTGCAGGATTTGACAAATGCAATAAATATGGGGCGAGGGTACCATAAAAGGAATGACATTAGTGCCCCCTCCCCACAAGGCTAATAAGATATCAGTTTACTAAAACGAGCAGGCTGTTATAGACAGTTAAAAAATTAAACATCTAAACAAGTTTTAGTCACAAGCGATTTTGAACCCAATATTACATATAAATTTTAAATGAAGGTTGCCCTTGTATGAAAGATAAGTTACAATGATCAATAAAATAACATTAAATATCATCATTGATATCCAATATGAAAGTTATTCCCCATGTTGATGGAAAATCTTGTTCAAAAATGTGATCAAAAAAAATTCACAATTGTAATGAGGACAGTTAATGCAAGAGTACAGATCATAGAAGGGAAACCTTTCAAAAAAAGTTTATGTAAAACAAGCATTTATTATCTAGAACACAAAATTATTTAAACTTTTAACATCTTTGCCTCCCTCATACGATGATATTGAGGAATTTGACAAAACACTTGAAGAGTTCAAAAGTAACTCTTGGAAAGAGTGTATGAAAGGATTGGCATATGCAATCCAAAGAATCAAAAATGTCATACAAGCATAAAATAAAACAAACAAGTGAAATAATACATACACGACTCTTGTTTATGGTGTAATATCTAGAACACAATTCCTGCAAGCAGCAAAAGATCTACATTGATGATTTCCAATTATTCACGTCAAACGATGTTAAGCTCAAGTATAATATAATTCACTAGTGAAAATGCAATTAACAAACAAAATCACATTCCCAAGAATTAAAAATGTCAAAAAAATCTTTGATACATATAATGAAAGTCTTGAATTACCTAAATATGTGTCCTTAATAGAATCTAATGATGGGTTAATAGCAAAAAGAAAAGAAAGATCAGAGAAAGATTTTGAATAAAAACATCTTTTACAACAAACATTCTAGATGAAAATCCTTCCATTATATGTAACCTCAGTTCATGATTCCTACCAATGTTAAAAGCATGTGTAATGACTGGCATAGATTTTTCATGTAAAAATTCGGCAAGATATATTCTGACTACTTGACTAAACACGAAACAATTACAATTAATAATTTTTAAGATCTTGGAATCTGAACTTTCAATGGCGGAAACAAGAAACCTTGAAGCACTGGTACAGCTAATTTACCATTAGCATTTTACATTTTAAAAAGCACATAAAGCACCTCTTGTACCAGTTCCAGCAAGATGTAGAGTACTAATACAAGAACTCCTTAAAAAAGTCCACAATGAATGTTTCAATACTGTAGTGAATGCACGTTTTCATAAAATATTAGATCAGGCATAAAAAATGTGGTAACAAGTTTTAAAGTACCTCCTTTTTTTGTTGTGTATAATACTAATGAAACAATCAATGCACATTTTAAAATGTATGGGAAAAACATGTAAAAGATAAACGAATTTCATACCAACCTAATGCAGAGTTTAATACTTTACCTATGACAGTCCATGCCAGTCATTTCACATGCCAATAGCACACAAATAAGTAATTAAAACGATAGAATGGATATTTATATTTTTTGAATCTTTTCACCCACAACAACAGGGTTGTTCTTCCTTATCTGTTCTTGTGCCAACTCCTTGTAGTTAAAAGTGCAATCATGTTTGTCGGAATACCGGTGTATACTGCAAAAAAGTCCACCACATCGGCATTCAAAGCCTGCAATGTACATCAAGTATATATAAACACATATACCTCAATAATTTTTAAAGAGCCTATAAACACTTATAACTAAGTGACAAATTTAGTTTACATTAACACCACAGTGCAAAAGGGGAAAGGAGGTGCTAACAAATGTTCATCGACCTACAAGAATAATTTTCTCCATTATCCTACATTAATAATCCTATCACATAGCATCATGAATTAATATTTGATTCTAAGAAGTAAATTAAAGTTAATAAAATGACCATTGCCTTTTAATATAAATTAAACTGATGTGCAGTACTCAGAAATTCAGTGAAGTTTGAGTTGCCTCCCTCTAAGTATCGACACAGGAATGTCATTCATAAGCATCCTAAATGATGTTTTATAGCTAGAATTACACACTCAACTTCCAAACCAAACTTGTCAATAATTTTGTACTTGTCAAGTCCTAGTGATGCCAATTTTAAATGTCATCAGAAACTTCTTTTTTGACAGTATATGGTAATCATCAAATACACCATTTTGTTTGTAGTAATAATTAAGGTGGCATAGGGCTGCCCCACTGTGGCCCAAACAATCCATTATTAATGAAAACAATAATTTGCTGAAATTGTGACAGTCTGATAAGTTCATTCACAAGGCCAAGAAACACATACAGAAATTTAACTGAATTTTTTGACCTGGCATTCTATTTCACTACAACCTAGTTTTGATTGAAATCAAGGTTTCTCAATCACGTACCTGTAAGTCCAATCTTTTTCTTGCATGTGTAACATCTGTTCTTCTTTTTCTTTTCTCTGCTACTATCGGGTGATTTTCCATCCTCACCAATTTCTGTTGCCCCTGAAGTATATTTGACAGCCTTATTAATTACTGTCCTCGTCTTAAACAATATAATTTTTGGACAGATACAACTTTTATTAAGAAATATTTGCCTGCTACTGCTGTGCAGATCTATCTTATCCTAGTGCATTTCTCAGCTCATGGAAATTATTCCTTCCTCCATTCACCAACTAGTAATTGGAGTCTAAAATATATTTATTCTCAGTCTATACATCAGAATATCAATCATCTTTGACTCGGACTGAGACTCAAAGGATATCAGAACAGGGAGGAGGGATTGGGGTACCAATAGCAGGTCAGTTTTACACAAGTAAAATAAGTTCTACACCCATCCCCCAAACAATGACATTAATAATAGTAATAAAGTATCTGTAATTACTGCATTACTGAATCCTGCGGGAGGTTAATGGCTTAAGAAAAACTCAAAATGACCATTCCATTACTGTCAGGATAGTTTGTAGACTTGTTGGGGTGATACAATTGGGACAGAAGCATAATTGCTCTCACTTTGGTGCAATACTCAGCAGTACCTTTGAGAGGGTAATAAAAGCAACCTAACTGACCTACTACTGAAATCCTAGATACCATGAAAACACAAGACCAATTCAAGGCTATGGGAAACCATGCACAATATAAATTATAGAGAAATAAAATAACAAGTATGATTAAAAAAGCTAAACAAAATTATGATCGATCATTGCTTAAAAACAAAAAGAGCAACAAAAACTGCCTTTGGAAAGTCTTCAATGAACTCACTTGAGGAACACACAAAGATCAGATAAATAAAATTCACTCACTTCTAGCGAATGACACCATAGTCACTGATGACAATGACATTGCAAATGTTTTCAATGACTTTTTCACCAACATTACCACAAAGTTTAAAGAACAAGTGATTGAAAACAACTTTAATGAACTGAAAAAGTCCTGCAGCAGCAAAATCTCTAAGGAGGTATGTTTCTCTATAAGTATCAACAAACTTTCTTAAAAAAATGTCTGTGAACTTGATACTAAGAAAGCTACAGGACTTGATCAGATTGGTCCACAACTCATTAAATCTTCTGCCTCTGCTATTGTAGATAGCATGACAGTCATAATCAATTTAAGTATTGCAACCTCTTTAGACAGAAACATTCATGTGAGACTGCCTTGATCTCCCTAACTGATAAATGACTTAAAGCACTTGATCAAGGTAGAATAATAGGTTCTGTATTTGTAAATTTCAAGAAAGCTTTTGACATGATGGATCATGAAATCCTTTTGAAGAAATTGAAATCTACCAATGTGATGAAAACACAGATGGTTTACTTTATATACTTAAGTGAGAGAACACAACATGTTTATATAAATAATGTTCTGTCTGAACAATTAGATGTGGAGTAACACAAGGCAGAATTCTATGTCCATTACTATTTACTCTATACCATCTACAGATCTCTATGCAGATGACACAACATTGTCAGATGTCCAAAACACTAAGTTGAAATTTCTCTACAGAATGCCCAAAACAAACTGGTGCACATGCAGTGGCATGAAGTTAATACTGGTAAAACTAAAATATTACTTTTCTAAACACGAAAAAGAAGGGACAAAACTTGATAGTGACAAACTATGTCTGACATGGAAGGATAGAAATTTGCAAATGGCCTCTCATGATAGACTACTTGGTGTTATGGTAGAAAATAACATAACATGGACTGAACATATAAAACATATCAGTAAAAAAGTAAATTCAAGTTTATGGCTTCTCAGTAGGATAAGACATTTTCTTCCTGAAAGGCACAGAAAACTATTTTAAAACAGTTTTATACAAACCTATTTAGACTACTGTAATACAGTATGGGGTATTTTAAATGATAAAAACTTAGCAAAGATGACTTGTCTCCACAAAAAAAAAATTAAGTCAATATCAATCCAGAAAGAAAGCAAGGAAAATTTACCTGCTAAATTAAAAATATTACCTATTAAAGAATCTGTTTGAGAAAAGCCAAATGAATGTCAGGATATCCAATAATAGTGAACCTGAATATTTACAATCACTATTCCAGTAAAGGCTACCTGGCAACATTCCCCACCTGTGATCCATGTCTACTAAACAGTATAAAATATGGAATTATTTTTAAAAAGTTTCCATACTCTGGAACTTGCTCTGGAATAGTATTCCAGTTGAGATCTGAAATGCCCATTCTATTTTCCAAACCCAATATATCCAGTGACTTCAGAGATGCAGATAAAATAAATAAATTCCATTGTATAATGGCATCAAGGTAGATTATTTCTTAGCTAATTGTGTTACCCTCTTTAAATAAAGTAATAATAATAATAATAATAATAAGGGTGAAAAAGACAGCTCTAACCCCTTCTATTTTCCTTTCTCAGTAAGAAATGCATAACCTTAACTAGAAAGTCTATTTTGATTATCCCCAGCACAGGAACACTTAAGACTTGGTAGTTCAATTAGAACAGAACTATCAAAGGTAACACTTAAGTCTTGGTATTTCAATTAGAACAGGAACTATTAAAGGTAACTGCTTCCAGGCAAGGAACTATGTTGGCCATGAAAAAAGACCAAATCAAGTATCAATGATAGTAAACAACCGGTTCCCATTAACAAAGGCATTAATTTCTCTCCTAAACAATACTAGAAAAAAGACAGCTTTAAGGGCAAAGTTCAATCTGAAGAAACAGTCTTAAATATAGTCAGGAGCTCAAAATACCTCAATAGTTCTGAAGATGTGGGTTCAATGTCAAGCAATCTTTATCCTCAAAGAGCAAAAAAATCTGTAACTGCAATTAAAGGTGTCAAAGAGGATCAATGCATGATCTACTGAACCAATGATAGAAAACTGTCAACTTGGCATCTGAAACCTTGAAAGTTGATTGCTTTTTTTTAAACTTAGATGTTGATGGATAATGCACAATGCAAGATGGACAAAAAGAGAATGTGTAAATTACAAAATTATGTTAATTATCTGATGAAACAGTTAACACATAACCTCCCAGCATGTATAAATTGTATTATGCCATGATATGCAAGGTGTGCCTGCCTTGCCTGTCACACCTGCTTGAGATCATTACATTGACTTTGAAATATTATAACTAAACTTGTTTCAAAGGAAAACAAATTACTGAAAATCACATATATTGCTTGATCAAATGGCTTTCTGACCAAACTTAGATTATTTGGATTCATCATCTCACCCTTAGACTGTACTACTACTACTACTGTACCTGTAGCCATTTCCTCTGACTCTTTCTCCTGCTGTTTTTGTTGGCTGGTGCTGGGAACAGCAACTGTGGGTGTGGCAGTTTCAATGCTGGGTGTTGTGCTCACGGAGGACATAGAAGCCGTGGAAGTCACGGTGGAGGAGATGATAGATTCACTCGATGATCCTAAACAATTTAACCATTATATTTTATTACATGTAATGTATTTTACACAATCTTCCAAGTTTAGAACTTTGCTTACAAATTTTACTTCTTAAACTTCTGAGTATCAAATGGCTTTTAACCTTTGGAAGAAAGCCAAATCAAGGTAACATTACGAGAAAATGTTAGTGTGGTAAAAACTGATGACTGCTAGAAAAGTGGATAGTACTTCAATTGGCTGCTTGTTGATGATGACCAGGCTGATTAAACCAAGCAAGGCAGTTAAATAAAATATATGCATATTATTTAGGCTCCAGTAATACAGGTACTCGCAAACACAACCAATGATCTTTAGAATAGACTTGCACATATCAATATGATACAGAGTGCCATTAAAGCCAACAAAACCTTCCCTTATTTTCAGATGACCTGTTGAATATAAATAATGAAAATCTACAAGATACAAGGTCTTAAGACCAAATGTTTGAGACTGGGATTGGATGTAGTGATCTTGAATCAACAATGGACAGATGTCACACCTATCAAAAATACAATATACCTACTTGTGTTGCTTTGACATAAAACCCTAAAACCTGACCAGAGACTGCTAGAAAAAGTTCAAGTTTTTATTTTATATACAATCAAGGTTGGCACTGGCTTTAAAAAAATTGTTGCTAAAAAATCAAAAACCTAAATATTTTGATGCCAATTTTCAAAAAATGTCACCATTTTGATAATATAGTTCTATCTGTTTAGGACCATGGTAATATTCTTGACATAAGGAGATGTTCTGATAAGTGGGGGGAAGGGTGAAAAGAAATTAAAAGTTAGTAATATTGTGAAATTTTTTATAAATGACATGTCAGTGACTATGATTTACAGAGAAAAAACCCACAAAACAAAGGTAACTGATTAAGTGACAACTAGTCTGAAATAACTTATATATTTATTATTTACATGTATTAGATTATGCACATGTACATAAAAAGTCCATGAATTTGATTATTAGATCATGTTAGAAAATTCATGTGTCACTCAAATCCCATTAGAAACCACAACTAATGTATATAATATAAAAACAGTAGTCCTCTTTTGATCTATATTCCATTGTTGATAAAACACCTTTCATGGAACAAGCCTTTCTAATATTCTTTATCCTAGTAGTGCGGTTGTATAGTTGCTTTCATGCCACACATACATGTACTTAAAATGGCCTAGATTTTGGTCAGCCAGAGACAATGACCATGTTTCCTAGGTTACCAATCGGATGAGACTATTCACTGGGAAATGAAAATGTAACAAATGAGAAAGGTTAACCATTTTTGTGAGATAACCCACTTTCATTTAACTTTAAGGTCAGATATCTAGCATTCAAAATACTGGAACTTTAATTTTGATTTTATGTACCACTAGTAGTGAATGTAAGCATGAACTGTTATGTTGCCTACAGGAAACTTTCACGGCACAATAATTATTTTCCAATCATTATTAAAATGAAGCAATGCTTTTATATCAGTTTATTGAAGACTTCCTTTGATCAAAGGTTTTCTGCTTGCTTTCATGAAGGTGCAAGTGCGTTATTGAAAGCACAACCAAAGGCCCTCTTCAAAAGACCAAACAATGCCCATTGTGCTTGTTCCAGCAATGTCTAATAAGTGTAGAAAACTGATGCGAAAGAATTTTTCATTTGCTAGGTAGTCAAACCCGGTTATCTTGATTATGCCAGGGGTGTCAACAAATCATTGACATAACCAGCTCCCAAGATATCAGGGTATAGTTCATCAATCTACTGGAGAACAATGATTATGCATCTGAAGTCCCAAGAATGAGGAGGTTTTTTTTATAAAAACAAAAGGCATTTCTAATGCACAATAAAAATAATTCAGTTCTGCCTCATTGGAGATAAAAGATTGGAGGTCTTTTAAATGACATAAGGTAACAAGTCACATATTTTGACAACAAAATAATGCACAATGTCATTTCATTTGTTTAAAGTTATTTTTATTTCTTGTGAATATCCTCATCTTTTTTTATAGCCTCTGCAAGACAGTCATTTTCTCATGCTATCCAAAATCTAGGCCATTTGAAGCAGATGGACACGTAGGACAACACTTACTTTTTTAAAAAGTATTTTCTTTTGTTAGAGCTAACTTGTGGCTGGCAGCAACATCTAACTAATATTGTGCGTGAAAATCGATCTTTTTTTTATCATCAGAGGTTCCTTTACACCAGTATAGTTTTTACCAATAAATTTTGCTTCTGTACTGAAAAAAGTACTGAAAAAAGATGAGGCTGTTGGTATTCAGGTACCAACAAACTGTAAAATGTGTTTCAAGTCAAGAGTTAACTGTCTCAACTTCAAATTTTGTATGAAGCCAACTTTTTCCATTCATACAGTTGTAGTAACATATCCCTCCCCTTTTTGATCAGTGATCGGCAAGAACACGGCTCCAGAAGGCGAGTCAGTTAATCTATTTGACAGTTTGCAATACTTTTAAATTTAAGATAAAAACAATACAAATGTCTTTCAAACTGTAATCCTATCAGTCGCCTTCTGCTTCATTCCATTTGTGTTGAAGAAAATGTTATAATGGTACAGCAATCACCATTTTCATAATTACAAAAATACTTTTTTTTAGATTATTGTAAGTCACAATGTGGTCTAGCCATGCTAAAGTTGAAGGCTTTTATGCTGACAAGTTTTAAAACACTTTATTATCGAATTTGTTTTAAATATATTGTGTAAAACAAATTAGGTTATTTTTAGCTACATTTAATGATGCTAACTTAATAATTTTCCAAGTTATAGATAAGATCAGATTTGCGATGCTGTGTGGGACAAACTATATTATCATGGTGTGGACATGTGATAACGTCCATTTTTGAACACAACTTCTGAAAAGGTAAAAATGCAAGCATTCAATTTCCATGCTCTAAAGTATTGTTTACATGATAATTTTCTCCATTCTGCATAAGTGATAAACCATACAATGATGAGACTGGTTGATTAGCATTTGTACCGGTAAAATTTGGTCTTGTACCAACTTTTTCCATCCTTGCCAGTATGAGGTAATGGCAATAGCTGAAACGCTGGATCATTTCTTTGAAAATTTCTGAGATGGACATTAAAAGTTGTATTTCATTGAATTAAAGAGTGTCCATGTTACTTCATACCGAAACTTATGCAAGACATAAATGTTACTGACTTAACAGGGGTCAAGATAAGCGGGAAAAAATTAGCATAACAAAGGATTTCTTCAGGACTAGACCAAAGTGCTCGACATACACTGGACCTCAAGATAACTAAGGTTGAGATAAGTGTGTTTGAATATATACAAAACATTTGGTACTTTAAAGGTAGTCAGTTATTTTTTAAGTTTCAGCAAAACTTTTTTTTTTCCTGGTATGTTTTTTTAACTGATATTGCCGTTGTCTAGTTGACTGTAGTTGTTCCTGTGACTGCCTTCAAAGTTGGTTGATTGTAACTAGTCAGTTATCAAGACTAATTAGGTTATCTTATGGCATACAGTAGTACTAAGGTCAGGCATCAACATAAGCGGGATTATGATATAACAATGCAGTCTTAGGATGGTTTGTCAATATAAATTAAGTATTTATGAAACAATACGATTCTGGTGCAATTTTATATCCAAGTTTGCAGCTTCCTGTCATGGTGACTTTGTATTTCTCCCCTCCAAACCCACGACTGTAAATAAAATTTATAACAGCCAAAAACTTAGCCAGATGGTATATTTTGTCTCTAAAAAATAAAAAAAATCTAAATTTGCAACATTGATGAAGCTTAGCATGATCCCTGTACAATTATAATCTTTTGGTAAGACATTACAAGCTTCATATGCTGATATTTATTTTTGTACAGGAAAAATTTTCAATGTTATAACCAGATAAAACTATATTTCTAAACATATATACTCTTAATGTTTGTTCTATAAAATAATTTGGATAAGGTTATTTTTTTTTCATCATGAAAAATATCTCAGAATACATACCAATACTTGTTTTTGCCAAGGTAGCACTCATGCTGTTAACAACCTCATTCTCTCCCTGGCTGTCCATGACGGCACCTTCACGAGACATTTTGAAATCTTTGTAACACTTAGAACACATTCCTTCAAAGGCCTCGTTACCATAGAAACCACATCCATTTCGACAAAAGCCTATAGGTGTTATATTTTGATTACGGTTCTGCTCCATTGACACTATCTCAGTTGGTCAATATCTGAAACAGAAATATGGGTAAAGGTATAGACATCTTTTGTATATAGTGTCATTTTAATTACAGATGATGCACACAGCCCTAAAATAAGACTTAAAGATATATGCTGCCACAACAGATATTTGATTAGAACAACTGTCAACTATGTGAGCATCATACATGACACATTTAATGCTTTCCATGTGTAATTATAGCAATCTGTATAGTAGCATATAAATTTGTATACAAGAACAGCACATTAAATGTCTTCTAATTGTAATAGAAGCATGCAGTAATCTACAATCACTATTGAGCAAGTAAACAACATTCTTACAAGTAAACTGATTCAAATTAAAAAAATATTGAATTTTATAAACATTTTCTCAGCAGCATCCTTGCCAGACCAGGTCAAATTTGGAATTATCAACCTGCCCCCACCATAAAAAAAATTGAAAATTTCAAATTTACGCATAATGAACCACATGTATGCTCTTCTTGATTCTGACCAGAAGTCAATAAAATACCTTCAAAATTATAAAAATCACTAAATAATTTATTCTACTGCTCAAACTGCATTACTTCTGGCAAGTTACATCCAAGAAAAAGATAGGTTATTGTCTTTGCTTGGGTAAGCGTTTCTGACCCCATGACGTTTGTGTAAGATAAACAACACATTGGATTCCACCTTTGACAAAAAAGTTGAATCAGCGATGTTACTAACCTGATGTACAGTGCAGCATCAAACTGATGTACTGTACTGGAAAATGAAATAATCCTTTTTGAACTAAATAAATTTTATTAAAAAGTTACATGTTCTTTTTCTCTAATCCTGCATGTATCAGTATACATTTTGTGGGATTGTCTAAAATACTCTTTTTAAACTAGAGATATTGAAGTAGCAATGCCAAAGCATTTCTAAAATCTGAGTTTGAAAAGACCTCTTTCTTGAAAGTCACTGTTCTGATAAAGACAACAGAAAAGAAACAAGTTTCTATATCTGAAACAAAAGTCCTAACATTGCTCACCTGTCTGACATCTGCCTAACAGCCATATGCATAAGCAGGTGGCCAAACATTCCAGATTAGAATGCTTTCTGCATATGCTGTTGATTTCAAAAAGTTATGATCCAGAGTTGAGCAGTATTTGTAACTTGATCTAGATAGGATCCAAAGTTTATATATCCAATACCAAAAGGCCTCAATATGTTTCTTTCTATCAAGGATGGTTGCATTATCAGGTAAAGATGGCTAAACAGCTGTCAAAAACTGCGCCTGACAAGATACACACAATGACAACAAAAGTTGCTTTAGGTCTTGAAATCTCGGCTACATATTTGCAACAGTGATTTTAAACAGAATGTTCTATTAAGACATATCAAGCACCGTGTTTAATTAAATTACAAAGAAAATTTTAAAAGTGTTTAGAGTCATTAAAAAAGTCTCCTAGAGTTCTAAGTCACTATTAAAATGCACATAAATAATAAATAAACAGATGTTCACTATCAACTACTTAATTTAAGCAAGAAATTAGATTTATAAACTGGAAATTATCTGACAATCACATGAGGCCTAAGGTCATTAAATTTCGTTACAAAAACTAGGATAGGCTCAGCTAAGCCAATAGTATAAAAGATGGATTAGGAGGGCTTGATTGAAATAATCCAAGTCTGATGATTCTTGAGTTTAACACTGGTTGAAACCATCTCTGATTTTGAGTGGTAAAAAAGATTCTCAAACTGGCAGATTTCTAAATATCTTTTGATGCAGCCAGCACAAAATTAAAACTACAAGGATGAGCCAGTGCAACAATGTTACAAATTGTAAATCTAGATTGTACAGAAATGTGGATTTCATCAGTGGATGCTTGAGAATGAGGAGGAGATCAAACTGGGCTATGCAAGATAAATCACAGTACTGATTTAGCAGCAGCTAAACTACAGGAAACTGCAGATTTCAGCATGTGACACTTAATGTATTAACTGTGACTGGGCAAAAGAGACAATAGGCATAAACATAAACCATACATGTATAATATCAAGTTCCACCCACCCACCCCCATTTACAAAGCAAAGGATAGGCTATGGATAAAGATAGTATGCACAGCTGAATGAAAGAAAAATTTCATGACATAACAATGACTGCTAAAAATGGGTCCATATAAATACTGTTTTGATTAAAATATGCATTCTTCTATTTCATAATAACACTTCTATTGAAGGATATTTCAAATTTATATGAAAAATTTGTAAATGATAATAGATATTGGGTGGTATATTGTAACCAGACACAATTATCAGCAGACAATAGTACAATTCAATAGAATTAGTATATGCAATAGTAAAATTCAATAGTACAAGAAAAATGAAATGCTGTAATAACTGATGTATAACTGTTTTCATATAGTGAGTACTGATACCCACTTCTACAACTTTCAATTCATAAAAAAAAGAGGGTGAGAGACCATCCTTTCTTTTAAATATAGTCATGGAGGTTTTCTTCTTCTAAATATGAAGGAAAGGTAAGACTCCTATAAATGATGCATGACTGTCATGCATTAAGTAGAATTTTAACTTGAGAAATTGGTGCAAATCAGTGTCCTATAACTGACATGGTATTTAAAATTTTATTAAAATCTCTTTATATTACATACATTTCATCAATGCAGTTTTCTTTAACAGTTTGAAAAAGGTACTGTGAAAAATTGCTATTAAAAACCAAGCAACATACCAAATTACTGACTCCCATCCAAAACCAGCTTACCCTTCTTATTTTGCTGAACAATTTTCCAAAAGGCAGGGGTCACACTACCAGACGAAGTGGGCGAAAAAGTTGCCCAAGAACTGTAAACTTCGCCTTCTTCTGTTATGAAAGCGAAAATGACTTCGCCCTCGATTTTCGGACGTAAAATGGCTGCATATTATGACTTTTGAGATGCCCCCTCGGTGAAATGCATCTATAAATAGTAATTTGCTTTTTAAAAATGTGATCAGTGAAGAGTGTTTTCTAATGTATTTTTTGTTTTTATAAATTGAGATTTTAATGGTCGTAATTGCGGTTTTTTGATAAAATCAGTTTGAAACTTTTAAAGAACTTGTAATGGCAGAAATTGCTACATATATGATATACCACATCATTAAACTGTCAGTGTTCGTAAATAATTGGGCAAATAGATTCAGGAAAATATATATAATATAATAAAAACCAAGTTTAAATATTATGTCACAGTAGATTTAACCTAAATATTTAATAATGTAGGTCAAAAACACTTGATAATCTCTTGTGGAATTTGAAACAATGCAGAGGTTGTTTGTTTCCTGACCTACCATAATTTTTGTGAAATTCTAGAAGAGATATAGTTGTTAAGTAAATACTATTTAAACGATTTATATCAATTATACCAGTAGGTAGATAATTCAACCATAAAAATGCAGTCCTAAAAATGAATCTGTTGAAACAAAGCAAGAAAGTCAATAGTTATATTTAGAAATACCCTCTTTCTAAAAAAAGATGCACTCGCTTGGTCCAATACATGTTCTTGAATGTTTCAGTTTTGAGGCGGGGGGGGGGGAAGAGTCCAGTTTAGTTATCTATTTACTTTAGTGCATCTGTGTGTTGTCTATGAACAGTTACAGTAACATTTTATTGGGAACAAGAAAATCAGGAAGAAGAGTATCTTTTAAAGTCTCTAGTGCATTTAATCCTATGCACATGAATTAGGGATTGTTTTAAAGAATGCTACAAATCTTTTTTGACTGAAATTTTACACAAAACTTGTACAAAATAAAATAAAATAATTTAGTGGTAGTTTATTAGGCATTTTTACCAACTTGAAATTACAAGTCATTTTCTTGTTACTATTTCAGTTAAAATTCTGCTGTGCCTTTTAAGTCATGTCTCCAATTTGCCTGTATCTCAATCCAGACAATTACTACAAGTATGATGAATAGAATGAGTATGAATATAATAATTTGTATACATGTACAAAATGGGTTGATAATAAACATATGACATTTTTAAACTTGAAAATAAGGCATTGTTTAAAACTTAAAAGCATACTGAGAAATGGAGCAATATATATATTGCATTTCTTGCTTCAGTCTCACTTCTCCCCATTTAGCTTTCACTTCTCCCTGTTTAACTCCCACTTTTCCCTGTTCTGACCAAAAGGAGAAGTCACTTCTCCCTACACTTTACTCTTTAACTGGGTATAGCCCTGTTAAACTCCCACTTCTCCCTGTTCTGACCAAAAGGAGAAGTCACTTTTCCCTACAATTTAAGTCTGGCTTGACCCCTGAAAAGGTGTGATAGTTCAGAAATGTAATATGTGATATCCTTTGGCAAGACACATTACTCGCACTTGCCCACAAAATTAACTAAAACCTAAAATTAATATACCTTAAAGGACAAATTTATCCTAGCTAATAACCAATAAGTTGTTTAAATAGCTTTCATGCACACACCTCCTGAGGCCCAGTAGCTTCTTTTTATTCCTAATTATTGGGTAATGACCATGACATCAACTGCTTTGGTTATCAGACTATGAAACCAATTTGTGCTCCGAAATGTCTTTGGCACACTAGAATGGAGACGCCACTGTGTTTGCCAGATCAATAACGGGTGTACTCCAGTTAAGAGTATAAATTCCACTGCACCAGTTAAAAGGATCCTGTGAGAGATCTTCCCATATCTCTGAAGTGTTTCAAGTCAATGAAGTGTTTCTTCTAATCTCTCCAAAATACTTTCCTTCCTTCAGCTTGCTATAGGTCTTCTTCACTTATTGCTCCTCTGACATCCTGATGACAGGGTCTGCCCATCTCAACTGTGACTTGTACAGTTGAATGTGGATGCTTAGAATTCCTGCCTGTGATAACACCTCAGTATCCAGAACTTTGTTTTGCCATCTTATCCTTGGATAGTCCATGAGAAAATGGTTCAACTTACTGGCATGGCAGCGGTACACTGCCCAGGTCTCATATGCACACAGCAGATTTGTAAACACGAAGACTGATCTCAGCACTCCAACACATTGGTACATGTTCTGTCCAAGGCCAAATTTGCTTTGGCAATTCTGGCATTTGTAACTGTCATTGATCTGGACTGCATGTGACTGTACTACTGAGATAGGTGTCCACTGCCTCAAGAGTCTGGCCATTCATTGTGACAGTGGGCTCTATAAAAAAATTTCTAGGTGCAAATTGGTAAATTAACTCCATCTACTTGTTATTGACTGCGAGACCAATACTGTCACAATCCAAAGAGAAATGGTCCAAACTCTGCTGCACATCAGTCACTTCTCTTAATTTCGTCTTCACCCAAAGCTTTCTTGCACTAAAGAGCTTGCAATCAGTCTGGTATCTGACGTCAGTCACATAGTCATATAATTAAACACCACCAGTACACATGGCAGAGACCATCATATTTTAGAGGAATTGGAGACCATACATAATTTAACCCTTTCTTCACAGCAGACCGCAAAACCTGTCAGGGGGAAGTAAGTCCGTAAATTTTATGGACCGACCTTTTGGTCTGGGGCAGTGTTCTTTTTTAACGTTATAGTACCTGCCTAAATAATTTTCGGGGTACCTCTAATAACTTCCATCTTGTAATGTAGATGTTATATTTGGATGATCTCGTGAGTTTAGCTTATATACAACTAGAAATATCAAACAAAGTAGGAACTTTTAACGTGTTTTCCGAATGCTGAAATTTGTATCCAAAATGGCGGCGTTTCAAGAAACTGAATTTTTTTAATAATTTTGACCTGGTAAATTTGGATGAAAATGAAAGAAGACGTATGGAGAGACAATGGAATGCACTTGTGGGTGACAGCGATGACGATGAAGAGGACTTTGAAGGTTTTTAACCAGAGGAATTGTACGCTCCAACTAGTTTTGTCTGGACGAAGATGGAAAACCAAAGAGATTTTTTTTCTTCAGTTTTCTGACAAAGTTGGGCACACGCGGTGTTAGATGGCTCCAGGAAAGCTTCGGAATATTTTAAAATATTCTATTCTGATGAAGTTTTTGGAAAATTGTCCGTTTAACGAACTTCAATGCAATGATCAAACGTGGCAGAGGCGATATAGGTCATTTAGGTGTGTGGACAGATCTCACCTTGGAGATCATTTTGGTTCATTTTATAAAATCATATATTATGGACACCATGAAATAAAGACTTGTGTTGCCACTGTGATTATTCACTTGTACATCTAGGGTCAATTGAACAAGTTTTGAGAACTTTCTAAGTTTTCTAAGAGGTAATAAAATAATTACTTGTATTACCTGTTGTGTTACCTGTTTGTCTGCATTTTAACAGTTGTGATATGCACATTTTATTGAATTAGTCATAAAATTTGATTTTTAACCTTGAGTTTGACACCTAATCCAACCAGATATCTTTAACATTGGCAAAGTTAAGTTGTTTCAAAGTCCACAAGTCATTTTGCTTTTACAACTCCAAAATTACTTAGTGTTGAGGACTCTATGCCTACAAAGTTACTTAGTGATGAAAGGGTTAAAAATATGCCCAAGCCAAATGTACACAAGATCTTTACTTATTTAATGTGGCTAATAAAATGAACCAAAATGATCTCCAAGGTGAGATCTGTCCACACACCTATGTCTTCTCTGCCACGTTTGTTCGTCACATTTAAGTTCATTAAACTGACAATTTTTCCAAAAACTTCATCTGAATATATTTGAAAATAATCTGAAGCTTTCCTGGAGCCATCTAAAACTCGGGTGTGCCCAACTCTGTCAGAAAACTGAAACAAATCTTTTTGTTTTTTCGGCTTCGTCCAAAAAAAACACCACGTGGAGCGTACAATTCAAGGTTAAAAATCAAATTTTATGACTAATTCAATAAAATGTGCATATCTATTACAACTGTTAAAATGCAGGTACAAACAGGTAACACAACAGGTAAAATACAAGTAATTATTTTATTACCTCTTAGAAAACTTAGAAAGTTCTTAAAACTTGTTCAATGGACCCTAGATGTAATAGCGAATAATCAGCAACACAAGTCTTTATTTCATGGTGTCCATAATATATAAGATTCTATAAAATGAATCAAAATGATCTCCAAGGTGAGATCTGTCCACACACCTATCTGGTCTCTTCCATGTTTGATCGTCACATTACCCTCCAAAATATAATGGAGGAAACCGCTCTGTTGGCCTAGTGGTTAGTGTCCGCCTCATATGCGGGAGGTCATGAGTTTGATCCCCGATCGAGTCATACCAAAGACTTACAAAAATTGTAGCTAACAGCTGTATCGCTTGACGCTCAACATTAGGAGGTTATTGTTAGGACTGGTCGGCCTGGTGTCAAGATAATGTGACTGGGTGCGGCATGATGCCCCAGTGCTAGACATCACTATAAACTGCCACACTGCAGACATCGCTGATATGACTGAAAAATTGTTAAAGCTACGTTAAAAATCATAATCACATCACACTGAGGACATCTGATTATTAAATGTGTCTTACATAGATACTATACAGATTACATAAGGGATTGTCCATAAAGGATGTCGGCAGACAATACCCGTTTCCTAAGCCTTTCTTCCCTTGTCATCATGTGGCTTATCCCCCACCCTCTCCACCTGGCTTCGGACATCACATCTAGCAAGATTGATATGTGGGCCATGTAATCAACCCCAGGCACTGGGAGCCAGACATATATATATTAATGCCAACCCATTCATATATATTCTGTAGTAAAAAAAAAACTGTACTAACCAATAATTTATACTTAGGGATGGCCCATGAATGATGTCCGTAAAACACTGGAATACATGCGGCTGTTCAACACAGAATATCATTAAAAAAAATACTAGCTTGTGGATGTCCGAAAGGTCCTTTGCACACCCTACCCCTTGTTTGCAGTTGTCCACATTTAAACCAATCCCCTCTCCACATCTTTGCAGATGTCCTTTATGGATAATCACCAACCTAAAACTAATTGCTGGCACACAAATGCAAGCAGTCAAATAAAATGGGTGAAATCAAGCTGCCAATCAAGTATCCTCAAAAGGTAGGGTCTTGCATATGCACAAGGACTGGAAACTCCTGAACAATAATGCAGTGTCCCAACAAAATACACACACCATCCTGAAAATTTGACTTTAGTTACGATGTCAGTCGCCATCAAAACACGCTACACATTACCATTAGTTAGGGAGCAAGACAATGACGCCCCAAACACAAAAATAAATATTAGCGTCGATGTTTTACATGTAGGACTATGCTTGCCACTAGTTCGTGTAAACAAGCTCTAGACACACGTCATAAAAATCCGATAGTCATAGGTCAAAAGTTTTTACAAACTATCAGCAAAAAGTCGTTGTTATGCAGCCTTGCTAACACTAATTCAGTTTTTAAACGGAATTAGTCTATTTACACGTTATTCCTTAACAAGAAATAGCTGAAAAAGAGGAAATCACGCCACAAAGAAGTCTACTCAGGAACTACGGATCAAACACGTAGCTCCTTTAATATCCGCTTTACGAGTCATGAATCATCCTCTTCTGTTACGTGTGGTAATATTTATTACCAGTTGACAAAATGGTTATTTGTCTCTAGTCAAACAGCAGCTTAATGATGTATATTTTTTCCTAAAGCAAGACAAAGAACTTACTGGGTGTAACAATATGACTGCTATAACAACCAAAGATGGCGACCCTCAATTTTGCACATCATTCTGCGCTGGTACGTCATATATTATCATTTTCTCTAATTACTGTTAAATAAATAACTAAAATATTCTATCTCCACATTGAGAACCCTTTTTTCTTACCTGAAAATAATGAAATATTTGACCAATACAAAAGTATTGATCTTAAACTGATTCCCAAATGCAACGTTGTACTTCTGTAATTACTATTTGGCACAATATTATTTTAGGTCACATGGTGTGGATTGCGTTAAATGATTGGTGCAAGCGACAAAGAGGCTCTGTAAGTACAGTCATGTAGGTGACCCCTTTATTATCTTCCGTCAATGACGACATGCAAAGAAAAAGTATTATTTATAGTAACAGGGGATCACTGCAAAGTGTGAAAAGGTCATTTTGTGTGTGGGTGTGTGTGCGCTGAATCTACGTAAAAATGCATTCGTATGTTTTTCTTGGTTGGAACAGTGTTTATATGTCTATGGTTGAGCGATTATACTTATTCCTAAGGGGTGAAATGTAGAAAGGTGATTCTGGTGCTAGATTTATAGGTGAAGAAAGATGATGACAAATCGACCACATGAAGTCCGAGTGGGATCGGCAGTAGAGGGTATGGTAAGGGATATATCGTATGTGTCACAGAAATGACTTTCATGGTATAATTTCCATGCCTACACCCAACTGCTAACTGAATCGACCAATATTAGTTTAGGACAATGGACGAGATAATTTATTTCATGTAGGATATATACAATATAATAAGCAATTAACCGAATTACGTAACTGCGAAGGTTATATCAAGGTGTGAGTGCACTCGTACTGCAGCAACTTTGTTGGCTGGCACAATAATATAAAAAATATTGATTGGTTGATGAATTTAAAAGTAACTACCAATTACCTATGATAAGATATCAGGGCAAGCAAAAATGGGTAATTAAAATTATGAAATGGAAATACTTAAAATATTGTAACGTTAGGGGATTTGCCTCTGTTGATATAAACTGAAAATTTGTGGTGAACTGGAGATGTTGAATCAGCCTACCCCGTAATACCATGCCTTGTGACGTTAAGAAGTGTTCTCGACTACCTCCACTAACTATCATTCTGGAGAACATGGTAGTTTGTACCAGCACAGGAGTCTGCAGTGGTACCAGCGAGAGCTTTAAACATCTTCCCTAATGTTTGTGGTAATCCTAAAGAGGAAAAACGGCATGCAAAATATGCGCCGCAGAGCCGGTCTGCAGAATGCTAGGGGACAGGTTACAACCTATTTCAAAGGCTAGTCCGAGTTTCCTCTAACCCTTGACACCCCATTTTTGATATTCGTTTTTTTTATGTTGGGGTGTAGGATCAGAGTCTATTCCCTATCAAAAACTTGGAATTTGCCGACACCATTTGGTGTCGGCATAGGGTACTCGCCAACTATCAGGCCTAGCAAACTTAAATGACCATACATTGACCCATAATTACATTAAATCGATAGGGAAATCATTTATTTTCTCAGAAATTACAAGCATAACACGATTTTGTCTTTAATCCGTGGTCAGACTAGACGTAACTACAGCGTTGATGAATTTTGACCTCGTTCGCACCATTTTAATTGCTAGTCACATGACTAACTAAATCTCGCAGCCGATATGCATAAACCTCATAGGTCAAATAGTCACGTGATAACAACAAAAATCCGCCTTTTCCCATACCCCTTGTGGTAGACGGCAAATGTGTCACCTTCATTGATAACTGATTTTATTACATCATACTGTAGTTCTTTAATATTAAAATATTATCCCTTTTCTTAAAGTATCTCATTGGCAAGAGCTTCCGTTTATTCGTCTTTACCTGCCATGTTGCAATATAGGTTTATGCACAAAACCTTCCATTCCAGTATTGCAGAAAGAAGACATAAACTCGAAAATATTGAATGAAAGTCACGCAATGTATACAATTGCAAGAAAAAACACGTATTATTCAACATATTAATTGGGATAACAGCAACCCGAAGCATATCGCTGTCGCATCTTCCTGGAAAGAGGCTGACTGATCACGCAGAAACTACATGTCAACGTACTTTGTTGTTATCACGTGACTATTTGACCTATGACGTTTAGGTGGCGCTCACCAGTTGTTATGTACTTTTGAGAGAGTGATGTTTGTAAGGTGAAGTTGTTTGCATTTTAAACTTGCACAGTGCAAAGAATGTTGGCATACCTATATACTACTTTCATGTAATGTGGATGAAATTTCTTTGGATATTGTACTTTTGGAAATTTTAAATCATCTTGGGACACTGCTAACTAAAATGACTGCTCCCTTGTGCTCCAAAAATCAACCTAAATTTGTCTAAAGTACACTATTCTTGGCAGCTATTAAAATATGGAAAATGAATTTTGCCAAACTAGATAATACCAGCTTCTAAAAGTGCAATGACTGAATTACCAAATACATAAAATGTAAAAAAAAGTTATCGGCTCTTTTTTTTACAATTTACCTCTGAAGTTCGAGAAGTGAAAATGAGCAAGTAGAGCTAGCACGTTTTTGAAAGATTCACATCTGGAGTAAGGCCAAGCTGTATATTCTCTAACCCATATTACACCCATCAATCATACATCAAAATAAAGGGAATTAAAGGTTCTTTGAACAACACCTAAGATATGCAAAGTCTCTTTTAAATAACCAGTATAACTAGTGAGGCAACCCGGGGAAACTCTTTATCTTTAAAATTTTAATATATGCTAAATACGAAACTGTAGAGCGCCACCTTATGCACATCGGCTGCGAGATTTAGTTAGTCATGTGACTAGCAATTAAAATGGTGCGAACGAGGTCAAAATTCATCAACGCTGTAGTTACTTCTCGTCTGACAACGGATTAAAGACAAAATCGGTGTTATGCTTGTAATTTCTGAGAAAATAAATGATTTCCCTATCGATTTCATGTAATTATGGGTCAATGCAAGGTCATTTAAGTTTTCTAGGCTTTATAGATGGCGAGTGCCCTATGCCGACACCAAATGTTGTCGGCAAATTCCAAGTTTTTGATAGGGAATAGAATCTGACCCTACACCCCAACATAAAAAACCAGATATCAAAAATGGGGTGTCAAGGGTCAGAGGAAACTCGGACTATCCAAAGGCGTGCTACAAATATAGTGGTGGCGTAGTTCGTGTGGACTGATGAATCGGCTGTACAAGCAGGCCCGGCCTTAGGGCAAGGCGAACAAGCAACCACCTTAGGCCCCGCGTTTCTCCTAAATGCAAGTTTGTTTCTTGGGACCACGCACTCATCGCTTGCTTGCCCCCACATCCAAGAGCCGGGCTTGCATGAAAAAAAGCTGTAAAGAATAAAAATCTGACGTTTTTTGTTTGTTTTTTTTTTATAAAAAAATAACAAAAAACGTCAGATTTTTATTTAAAAAAAGAAAAAAAAAAAAACAGCAGCAGAGAGGCTGAACCCTAAAAGTTGTAGAGACCTTATTTTTGAAAACTAAGGGTTCATACGATGCTGAAAAATACTGTCGATATCCTTTAAGCCAAAAGTTTCTTTTAATTGATCAGATTATTTTTCGACATTTTAATTTTGACGTGCTGGTCACATGCATTGGTCGTTCGGTCTTTCTGCTTCTGTTTTTGTTTATCTTATCAAAAAATTGTATCCTATCCGTTACGATATCTTGACCTCGGATCATGTAAATTTATTGTTACAAAACCAAACGAGTGCAGCTTGTGTTTTTGAAAAGAATTTCTGTAATTTGTTCATATACATGTTCCCAGAACACCAAGTATAATAAATATTTTGCAGCGTATGATTATCAACTCCGTTGAACATAACTAAAATGTTACAGTTATCCCTGATCACTTTTGGAATTTGTGTATAGCGCTGTGTAGTATAAATCACGTCTGTATTTCTATGCCTACATCTGGAAAATATCCGAGCTGGATTAGATTGTTTGTCCAGCATGACGTCATCGTATACCCCGAGGTTATTAATACTTCCATCCAGATCATCTACGGATTGAGTTTCATCAATATCAGTAATAAAGTCGATGACTTCACTGTCTTCATTTAACACTTTTGCATTTTGATTAAAATCTTTAAGTACTTCGTAACATCGTTGATCATCTACAGATGGCGCTACTAAATACAATTTATCCCACCTCAGCCATCTCAATATCAGATTATGCAGTAATTGTGTCTTCCCACTTCCGGACATACCTTTTATAATCATTCTGATAGAATTTGTAACGCTGGATGGTGCTTTACTGGCTCTTGTTTTCGTGTCGCTGAAAAAGTCAGTTATATCCAAATAATAATGATATGAATTTATATTGTGTACGATGTAGAGCATCAACCCATACCATTAGATTGGCAACGAGAACAACAGCAAAAAAAAAACCCCAAAAATAAGAGACGCGTACTTACATGCAGGTGTGCAAATGTGGTACAAGCAAATACAAAATTTGTATCCGCGTCGCAAATAGCGCATGGTGGTGATATTGCTGCTTCATTAGATAAATTGCCTAGAGCTCCATGGGCTAAATACCCCGGCGAGAAACACCAACAGTTGATATAATTATTATCCATTAGTGTGGATAGCATATGTGTGTGTTTTCTTTTCTTCTCATCCTTTGGTTTGGATAGTATATTTTGTTTGGGTTTTTTTTTCTTCTAATCCATTAGTGTGGATAGTATTATTGTGTATTATATGCTTACTCGTTTCTTTGGTGTGAATAGTATATTTATGTTTTTTTTATTCTTGATCGTTCGTTGGTACTAATAGTATATTTTGTGTTTTATGCTTGCTATTTCGTTGGTGAGATAGTATAAATGAGTGTAAGGGATGTTTTCCTTCATGTCCGTGTTTGAAGTATGTAGAATTATAGCGTTCGTCATTCGCGCCATTCTACACGGAATATAGGGTAGCAGAAAAATGGATCTAATAAACAAGTTAACAGATAGTTGGTGGTGGATGGTAGATGGAGTCTATGTGGTGGGGGGAAAAATAAAAAGGAGTGGAAGTTTCCAGTCAGCCTAGACTTTATGATGAGACTCAAAGCAGCAAGTTATCAATTGTAAATGATAAAAATGGAAGAATCAGAAATGTTGAGACGCTTCAACTGTCCGAAATATGTGAGAATATGAACCTTGAAGGAAAATTTAGATATTGTCATTGAAATGGAATTTTTTTTGGAAGTTATCTTCTTTTCAACAGACTGGCCTTTTGTTAAAACTGGCATGAACAATATCAAGAAAGCGGAAGACCTCATTAGAAAAGTACTAGAAAAAGAAGTCTGGAAGATCAAGGAGAACTTGGCAAAAGAGAGGAAGGACAATGAAAACTAAAAAAAAGAAGACTTTGAGAAATTAAATCAGAACTGTGTAAAAGTGCAAGAGAAATTTAGAGCTCTGGAACATCCTGACTGGATGCCAGAAGAAGAAATGAAAGATGGTGGAAAGCGTGGAGAAGATGAAAGAAGAAGAAAGCATAGGCATTTTTCGGGGCCAATTCCAATGCCTCGAAAAGATTTTTTATTTTCAAGAATCTTTTGCCGTATCTCTATATGTGTGTCTCGATTGTATATGTATGTATGTATGTATGTATGTATGTATGTATGTATGTATGTATGTATGTATGTATGTATGTATGTATGTATGTATGTATGTATGTATGTATGTATGTATGTATGTATGTATGTATGTATGTATGTATGTATGTGGGGGCATGTGCGTGCGTGCATGCATGCATGTATGTATGTACGTGTGTATGTACGTGTGTATGTATGTATGTATGTATGTATGTATGTATGTATGTATGTATGTATGTATGTATGTATGTATGTATGTATGTATGTATGTATGTATGCATGCATGCATGCATGCATGTATGTATGTGGGGGGGTGCGTGCGTGCGTGCGTGCATGCATGTATGTATGTACATGTGTATGTACGTGTGTATGTATGTATGTATGCATGTATGTATGTATTTTATGTATGCATGTATGCATGTATGTATGTATGTATGTATGTATGTATGTATGTATGTATGTATGTATGTATGTATGTATGTATGTATGTATGTATGTATGTATGTATGTATGTATGTGTATTTGTATGTATGCACGTGTATGTATGTATGTATGTATGTATGTATGTATGTATGTATGTATGTATGTATGTATGTATGTATGTATGTATGTATGTATGTATATGTGTGTATGTATGTATGTATGTATGTATGTATGTATGTATGTATGTATGTATGTATGTATGTATGTATGTATGTATGTATGTATGTCCATCCCTAGAGTCCTAGTGCTAGGCCAACTACGTCAGCTCTTTGCTACACTGTTGCCAATTGTCCAATACCGTGACGTCATGTCAACTGTATAATTTCTTTTTTCGCCATACAGGCTCAAATGTGCCAATACAAAATTTCCTTTGACGCTTTATTACCCCAGATGTTCGATTTTTTACGTCATAAAACCTTGACGCCTGGCTGATTTTTAATGATAACTCCCATTAACGCTATAGTGCCCCCACTATACTACTAACGACATCATTGACATATGCGAAGAAATACTGTATCGACTCATCTCAATAATGTGAGATTACAAGGATCAGATTCCATGGTGCGAACAATATTGTTTGCATTTTCTTCATCAACGCAGTCATGGATTTCCCTTATATTTTTTGGTGACTTATTTTTTTTTCCTGAAAACTTTAGAAGCGATAAAATAGAAAGATGGTTTGTGATCGTTTGCTAGGAAATAAAATGTGCATCGATGTCAAATTCACAATGTATTAGATCACAATGCTGTCAACTATGCAAATACGTTAAAATTTAGAGCTTTTTGTGTTTGTAAATATAGACGAAGAAACATTCCTCAGTCCATATCACCACAGTTAATATTTAAGTTAGCTGGGCTTCTAAAAAAAGAGTTGATTTATAACAAGTTTTATATTCATTAAACAAAATTCGTTTAAAGAATGCTCTTTCACGTTTTTTTGTTTCAATTGACCTTAGATAAAAAGAACAATATTTTCATTCATGTCCGCGCATTAAATCAGAGTGATTTCGTTCATGTCCGCGTACGTACTTTAAACTTTGGTGTGTTTCGATATGTTTTTGTAATTTCATCCCTCTTTTTCCACATCATGCCTATTTCGTCGCATAGGAGGTGGGGGGTGTTTTAGACATTACATAAAAAGTTTTGTATGATATGTATGGTGTATTGGATTGTACAGAAAATTGAGTGTTGGATTGTATTAAAAATCTGGGTGAATGATATGATGGCTGTGAGCTGGATGTTAAGCCAAAGTAGGTAATGGTTAGTGTGTTTACGCGATTTTGTCCCCCTTCTTTCACATTATATCATTTCCGTTGGATAGTAGGTGTGATGTTGTTAGACACGATAGTATATAATGATGGTGTCAGATATTATTCAAAACATGGGAGTTGGATAGTCGTGGTGTGTTGTAGTGCAATTAACAAGTAGGGTTTTTTGGATAATACTCAAAAAAGTGGATGCTGGATGGTAATGCACAATTTGCATCACACCCATTACGTTAGATGGTAGACCTGGTTTGTTTAGACGCTGTAAAAGACGTTTTAGATAATATATGGGTTGTGGTAGTAACAACGAATCAGCTGCATGATATTAGCCAGGAGGTTGGCTCTTAAGAATGGACTATGTGTTTGCTGGATAGTAATAAAAATGCGGGTGATTTCTGGAATGTGTTCTGGATAGTGACCAAAAGGTGGTGTGAAGGATGTGTTTGTTGTTGTTATAAGGTAGGGTGCTACCAATTTTTAATTAAACTATTATAGAAGTTCCACCTAGGCTCCATTTGAGTTGAAAGTTAAATTAATGAAAGATATATGTAAAGCTCCAAGCTTCAGTCACCAATGCCGACGCTTAAGTGATCAAATATACACAAAGTTTGAAAATCAATAGATAACAATTTAATGACAAATAAATAATCAAATGCTTCAAATTTCCGATGACATTCTTTTCGCTCGATCCTTCAATAGCCTGTTGCATCAGTTCATTTCTAGTTTCAGTTAGATTTCCATCTGTCCTTGTATTCAGCCCATCTGTGATATTCTTATCTCCTATTTCTCTCAATTCCTTCTACTCTTCCTCCCCGACTTCCTCCAAATCCTTTCTCCTCCTCCTCCTCCTCAACTTCTCTATACTCGTTCTCCTCCACTTTCTCCTCCATACTCCTTTTTCAACTCCTCCACTCCTCCACTTCTTGTCCACCTTCTCTCCACCGACTAGACATGTGTCAAGTCCGACTGTTTGGCTAGTCTCACTTCCGTTTTCCCTCTTGGAGACTCGGGACTCAACTGAACCGGAAGATATGTCACCCTAAAAAGCTTCTTGTGAAAACAAAAAAAGAGTACAATATTTTTCCTTAGCCCTCTCATCTCACACTCTACCCATCCTATCACTCCATAACGGCTATTAATTTCACTCATTCATTCACTTCGAGATACTCATACGTTCTTGTATGGTAAAACAAAAAAACCAAAAAATCCCTCATAAAACAGCAAGGTATCAATAACTTATTATACATATATCAAAACTTTTCTGTCACATTAGTACACATTCCTAATCCCGTTATACTATACAGTATCAAAGTAATCAGACGCATTTCTTTACCTTACAACTATTACAAGGTACACAAATATTCAAATATGCATGCTCTGATAAGCATACGTCCATAGTGACTTCACTTACATACTTCAACCGTTTTCCAAAGCTCACAATTCAAGTATATTTACATTCTAACATAACGTAATAATACTTGCACTTGTTTACTACGAAATAACGTAATATCGAATTTCACAATTAATTCTGACCGCAAGCTAACAATCTACATATTAAACGGTGCCAGTAATTTATGGATACATGCTACAAATAATTATAGTTATGATGCCGTAATATTCTGCAAGAATAGAACATATACTTCATTGACCTTTTCAAAGCTTTGTCTTTCCTTAGAATCAGCTTCTATTTATACCACCAAATCACGAATGGCTTTCTTCGAGTAACCTCAGCAATCCTCCCAGGAGACACTAACTTTTTGCTTATGAGTTATGAAAGTTATAATTCGGATCTAAATTGTAATCACACGCTCTATCTCAATTTTGATTGGATGTCACTGTGACCCAATCCGATTAAACTTAGCGGTCAATGTCCTTCTCGCTGTCTGTCCACGTCGTAGGGATGGATGAAAACACGCCCTGCCATCCCCGCTGGTTTCCTATGATCTAAGAATTAATTTTTAACACCTTGGTGTGATCACTACAAGTCTTTGTCAATTTACATTAGCGGTCGACTACGTCAACTCAAATTCCCGGTCCTCCGGCGGATCACGATAACCTTGAGTAAGATATTTAACACTAACCCGCAACAATGTTTAGAAATCAAACACATGGCCACGGTAATTATACATGACTTAATAGCTGAGGCTTTGCAAACGTGACATTTGGGCTCTGGAGAGTGAGGTATATATTCGAAGAGTAATATAAATCGAGTCCTGGATAGCACGGATGTGTGGTGGGACATTAATAACAACAAACGGTTGCTGGACAGTAGGGTATGTTGGATTGTAAAGGTGTTTTGCTGGATTGTGGATCAAATGTTTAATATTGCATTTTATGCCCCAGGGTGACCAATCTAACCGTAGATTGCTAGGGAAGTTTTGGGGTATAGATAAATAGAATTTTTATGATCGGTTCCTATGTTCAGTGCCCTACAGTGCCTGTGCTAAATTTCCTTATGCTCCACAGCGACCCATCTGACCCTAAATTTCTAGGACAAACTAGGTTGCAGATCAATTCTATGTTCAATTCCCCAGAGCGACCCACCCATGAAAGTCTGTGTACAATTTTAACATATGTTTTCCCTTATGAACTTCGAGTAACTTATTATGTAACCCTATGTCGTAACGCTATGCTCCATAGTGCCTCAAAATACCCCTATACAACTTCCGTTGTTGTCTGTGACATTTGCTCTGCATGCAAAACAGCATCCTATTTGTTAACTTCCGTGAATGTGTTCCCTAATTTCTTTTTTTTTCTCCACTTCGTGACTATACCTGTTATTATAGATCATTTGTCTCAAACTGATTTCCAGAGAAGTATCAAATTTTGCAGACTGACTTTGTTTACGAGAGTCCATGTAAACTAAAGTTCCGCACCGAGTTGTCCTGATTTTATATTGCATTAATGTTCTTCTTCTCTGCCCTGGTTGGGACTGCAATATAATCCCCACAAAACATATCCTCGGGTATAATCGATGTAGGAAGGGACATAGGCAATATTGGTTTCTGATTGTTCGGTGGCTTCAAATGGTCACGTAAGATTAAAGGCAAAATCCACTTCGGAAGAAATCGCTCTCAGCTACGGAGCAGCTGTGTTTCTCGTGACGTTATACTTGATCGTATCTAAAGACAAAAACGTCAAATTCAGCCATTCGTTCGATTCAATAGGTTATGGAAACTACTTGTAGAATAGGTCTATGTTGATGATTATGTCATTGAGTAGAAACAAGAAATATGTTTCATCTCCGTATAGCTTAGACTGAGAGAAAATGTGATGGACAGCGTGCTGACAATGGAATAATCTAATTTTTTGACGTTAAGAAGTTAGATGAATATATGATCAACACATTTTAGTGAAGTTTTTATCTAATGCTTTGCCAAACTAATCATTAAAGATGAAATCGTTTCTTCGAGATATCTAGCATGAAAATAATATCCCGAAGGAATTCTCATGTAATCAGTTCGGGATTCGTGGTGTGTGTTTAGTTTTCAGTAGTAGCTGACAAGATTTTAAACAACGCGTGTGATGGATATATATATATATATATATATATATATATATATATATATATATATATATATATATATATATATATATATATATATATACACACACACACACAGAAACATGAACTTTGTCCTATTTGATTGTTTCTCGTTTTATTTTAGCTTTTTCTTAAAATGAACATTTAATGTAGTGTGAAAGAAAATGATAATCTTTTATAAAATGTAAATACTTTGTCTATAAAGTGTTTTTTGAAGGCATGAACTTTTATTTTAAAAAGCAGTTAAATGGATCCAAGAACTTAACAACTTGTAAATAGGTTTGTTTCATGTCCAAATTTTATGTATCAAAATGGATAGTGCTTAGACCAAAGCTCAGGCCAGATAGCCCATGTATATACTTGTATAAATGTATTTCTCCCTATAAATAGTTTTAACCTTATAAATCCGATGACGTTACGAATGTTTAATTCCCATTTACCCCCAGGCGCCATTCCCATGTTAAATTCCCCTTGTCGCTAAAGTGCCCAATATTACAACTCAACAAAATTAGTCCTGCATTTTCTTATTCTCTCATTAATTTGATTATCGAATCAGATCGCTATAGTTGTTTTTATCCTTGTCGATAAAAGCCAAGGAAAAAAAATGTCCCGAGCTTAATATATAATCGCCAGTGAAAAAATATGTTCCAATCTTAATATTAGCCAGGCAAGAGATAAGAGAAATTTAATGAAATAGTGTTTTTAAAAAGAAATCACAGAGAAATTTGAATAACGTTAATAAGTCTAAATGAAATATGTGAGTTTATATCTCCCCCTCCAGCTACTTTGTAAATTTCAGTATCATTCATTTTGAATGTAATTAGCTAATAAAAGGGAACGGTTAATTGATGTCATTGATGTACCACAACTCAAAGTTTGTTTTTCACATCTAAAGATCTGTGAGAATTTAATATTGTAAATGACCGTTGTGTTATGCAATTAATTCATGAAAGGAAACCAGAAAGGAAGCAGTTTTTTAAAATAGTTTTTGCAAAATAGACGATTTCCTGGCGTTAATCTTGTTAATCGATAAACCGGAAATAAAATTAATCAGTATCAAAAGCGTTTTATTTCCTCGTGCGGTCAAGAGCATAATTAACCTGGTCTCTGTGATTCACCACAAATCAAAGTTTGTTTATTAATGGTTGCGTGTTATTGATGAGTTGCAATGTTAATTGCATAATTGCATATATATATATATATATATATATATATATATATATATATATATATATATATATATATATATATATATATATATATATATATATATATATATATATATATAATTCAGACATTTACCATGCCTCTTTAAACGTGCAAAAATGTCGCAGCTTAAAGTGTAGCTGTTTAGCTATGCTATTCACGTAGTTTAAATTGTACTACATATATTCAACAACTACTTCGTCTTAGAGATTCATTCTGCTTACAACCATATACAAGAATTTTGCCACACTGCTCGGGTTAAAAAAAAAAAAAAAAAAAAAAAAATTCGTCTGTCTATGGAGGGGGATAACCGCCATAATTATATGCATGTGTTTTCTAATCGTCCTTGATGCATTATTGTAAATTCTATCCATCTATATTGTATTCTCCATTGATGCAAATTGTATGTGGCAGTTTGAAAGAGCTAATTTCCTTCTGCATTATTGTAAATGAATGCTTGCAAATACTACATTCCTAATTCTAGTCGTGAATTTTCTGTTTTTCATTGATACAAGCTATAAATGGCTGCTTGCAAGTGCTTAGATCTACTTTCTGCGTCATTTCATCTTGCAATTTGCTAACTAGTGAACTGATTCTGCTGTTTGTCATATGTCAGTTGTTACAAGTTTTGTACATTCTGTTTATAAACTTGACATATTACAATTACATCATTCCAACTGATGTTTTTATACAGATGTGGCTTTGCAACAATGTTAATACCAAGTTTTGTCAGTATCGTTTGTGTTGTCCAACTCGTATCGCCATCTGCTGTCATAATAGTATATTAGAGATTAGCATGACATTATGACAATAGATGGCGCTCTAAATTTCTAAAGTTTTCGCTTTACTAGAAATAATTAATGCTTCCCACAGAGCATTACGGCATTCATTTTGTGTTTATACATTTTGTGACTCTTTTTCAATACCCTTTTTAATATGTATGTTAGCAACGAGGTTTTAATCGTTCTCTAAAACCATATATTTTCTCGAAAATCTAAAAAAAAAAATTATAGCACCTTACGAAAATAAAAACGCATACACTTCAACAGGGTTGTCCATCACTACCAGTTTTGACGCACTCACTTTCACCGTTTAAGAAATCTACTTCTTAGTAAAATGACATTAAAAAAAATTAAGGATTCCAGAAGATTTTCGTATTCTTATCACAATCTTCATTTTGGAACATATTTTGTCATTATAGCCAAATAGTGAAAAATCTTGTTTGTATCAAGATAAAAAATGTTTACTTGCGATTAGAGGTATTACATTTAGTGTACGATTTTCTTCCAATGCTTAATTTACATTGTTAATGTACATAACTTCAACCTTTGAATGTATTTTACAACAAAAAAAAAATTAAATCCAATTCTTACTATTATCAAACCAATGAAGATATTAAATTGGTTCAAGAATTAAAAAAAAAACAACATAAATATAGCATCCTTAGGTTATAATTATTCAGCTGCTCTTAAAGATTTTATTTTAAAAAAAAAACTTTAAAGGAAATTTTGAAATGTGAATCTAGTGACGCTTGATTTCGACTTATTAAGTGTGCTGCTCTTTGCAATTCAAAAGTAGTTTAGTTCTCTCTCTCTCTCTCTCTCTCTCTCTCTCTCTCTCTCTCTCTCTAGCAAATAAAATATAATCCTTTTGATATATTTTGCTTATAACGTGTGCAAATAACCTATTTTATTGCCCGCAGAAAATAAATTCTCCAAAACGTGAGCAGTTTTGTACAGTGTGTATACTGAATACAGATTCAGTAATGGAATGTTGTTTGGGATTAATTCTTGAAATTATCACCAGGAAATATGACCTTACTGTTCTTGAGGCATAATTGGCAAATGAAGGTGGTATGTAAAAGGAAATATTTCTCGGCGAATTCAGAATTTAGTTTTAATTCCTTAAATTCGCAATAATGAGTATGTTTAATCCAAAAGCCAATTTGTGTGAAAAGCTTGTCTTTATTCATTTTATGTGAAAGTGAAAAACAAAAGAGTGGCAAATAAATTTATAAGAACAAAGTAACAAGACAATCCCGGTATTTGATCGTTATAATTGCCTACCTGTATGAAAATTTTTGTTTTAGACTAATGCATCTCATAATACTGGTTTTATGAATGCCGGTTTACGTTAAATACTTTTTTCCCAATATTTCCTATGAAACACAGGACTGTATATTTACTTATTTATTTTGCTTTTTTTGCAAAGTTATATGGTGCTGATATGTTTTTGTCATGACAATATTAGCTTATATTTTAAATAAGACATAAGAATGATAACATCATAGACAAATGAAGATGTTTATGCAGGTGGTGGCGGTGGTGAGCGTTGAATGTTACAACAGCCTGAGTTTTGTGTAGCATTACAGACTTTGAAAGGTTTATAAAATATTTCCGGGGTGGGTGTCTTACTCTTCTAACAGAAATAATCACATCTGTAGAAGATACATGTTAAAATTTATATAAATCTTTTTAACTACTACATTAATTGCATATTTAAATGTATCAAGCAAATTTGGTACTGTATTGCAGCAGTAATAATAGAAACAATTTGAGCTGGTTGCTGGCAGCGGTATCAACGTTATTTATATTAAATATATTATATTTTTTATAATTGCTACCAAAGGAGTATGATACTTGATCAGGGAAGTACCTTGCAATCAATCGTCTTATCTATACTATAAATTTTGATTCATATATGGATGAATGCGATTTTAAAAAATAAAAAATGTAGTTTCCAGTTTATATTTGTGGAAATAAAGAAAATATTTTTTATGTTAAGATATAGTAAATATATTTCATATTGTTAGAATTTATTTTCTTTTATAGTGAAATAAGTTCAAATTTTTATAGCATATAGCTATTCTACAGTATATGCTTTATACGTGATGTTCTTGTTTGAAGTTATTTGCCTCTTCCTATTGCATTGGAATTGGAGATTTACAATGAAATTGGAGATACGAGATTCTTTTCACAGACAACTAGTGACAATACCTGCTGGCTATTGCATAAAATTAATTTCATAGGGATGAGAGAATAAACATAATAAACATCTCTGCAATGTAATCTCTCTCTCTCTCTCTCTCTCTCTCTCTCTCTCTCTCTCTCTCTCTCTCTCTCTCTCTCTCTCTCTCTCTCTCTCTCTCTCTCTCTCTCTCTTGAATAAAGAAAAGGAAAACATGTCCCTGATGTACAATTTGCTGCAATTTGCTCCAACTTTATAAGATTTTTACTGATACACAAAGAAGATTTGCACTGTACTCTAAAATAATAGACATGCTCTAAATTGATAACATTGTGTACGAGAATATATAAACCAATTAGGAACTTAAACGTTGCTTGTAAAAGGTTACCCTATTCTTCCACCGTGGGGTAACGGTAAATTACACACACAAAATATCCAAATAAAAATGGGGTGGGAAGAGTCAGCGGAAATATACAATTGTGTAAAGTACATCTACTTGTATACAATTTGATACCTTAAATTTGTTTTGTGCTTCTTGTATTTTAGCTCTTTTTCGAATGTCAATACTCTGAGAAATAGCTGACTGTAATGCGGTAATATAATTCAGTGATATTTAAAATAAGACACCCAAATATGCCGTAAAGTTGTATAAGCTCTTGTTGCTAGGGTCAGGGGAGCTGTCGCATTGTAAGAAATTGACGTGTTATAGCGCCACCTGTTGTCATATTGAGGCATTATTTTATGCTAACTTCCTTGTTGCTATCTTACAAGATGCTTGATGCTACGTTATAGTCATGATTTTAGAATGTGCAATCTGTATAACTTGTGATATAACAAATTTATAACTAGAATATTAAAATTTGTAATAACTGTCATAGAATTTGCCATACGACAATCTAAATAATAGGTTCGGTAGTTGACAAATTGCGAGATACAAGGACGGAGAAGAAAAGTAGATCTAAGCAGTTGCAATCAGCCATTTACAGCTTGCATCAATGAACAGAAAATTAATGACTAAAATTAAGAATGTAGCACTTGCTAGCAGCCGTTTACAATACTGCAGAAGGAAAGTAACACTTGCAAACTGTCACGTACAGTTTGCATCAATGAAGAATACAATATACACAGATAGAATTATGAAAGCAGCACTTGCAAGCAGCCATTTACAATAATGCCTCAAGGAAGATTAGAAAATACATGCATATAATAATGGCGGTAATCTCCATCCATATTTGTCAGCCTGGGAATATTAATATGATTCGATTTTTTTCCCCGGGGAGAATGTCATTTGCTTTATTGACAAAATACTACAGTGTAAATTTAAATCTCAGACGAAAGAAAAAAACCCAACTAAGTGTGATGATGAATGGTGATACTTATCCATCCCTTTAAGGTGTTGACACTCTCAGCTCCACAATAACACAAAAAAGTTACTTGGATTCTATCAGTTCTATTGTAAACATGTCATCCCGTAAGATTTTATTGAAATAAATCAAAACGAACGAAAAATTATGAAACGTTACTAACAGTTGCATGGCGCTTAGCATTAAGAGATTAGTGTTAGGACTGGTCGGCCAGGTGTCAGGATAATGTGACTGCGGCATGATACACCAGTGCTAGACATCACTATAAACTGCCACACTTCAGACGTAGCGAAAAATTTATAAAGCTACACTAAAAATCCAAATCTCTCTATCACACACACACACACACACACACACACACACACACACACACACACACACACACACACACACACACAAAAGAAACTATGAGCCATTGTAACCTGTCTTTGTTTGAAAAATTTATAAAGCTACACTAAAAATCCAAATCTCTCTCTCTCTCTCTCTCACACACACACACACACACACACACACACACACACACACACACACAAGAAACTCTGAGCCATTTTAACCTGTCTTTGTTTGATGTTCCTTCAGTATCTACTGGCCAATAGAAGAAAAACACACCAGCTTCCACCAATACTATGCTAAATAAACTAAAGCCAAGGCTTCAAACATTCGTGCTTGAACTGAATAGGCAAAACAATCAAAATAAACACTTGGCCAACAATAATGCAGAGTCCATCAATAACAGTATGAAATTTCTGTTGGCTAGAAGCCTCAAATTACTGCAAATTGAAGAAACAAACATTATGGCTTAATAGAGTTGTGCTTCAGAATTATGAACCGACTAATGATGTGTGTATGTATCTACCACGTACATTACGACCTCTGGTGCTACGTGTCTAAAGAAGAAAAATAAGGAAAAGAAAATGAACTCTTTGTGGTCTAAGGCAAATTTTGAAATTAATATCAAAATTTTGGAAATTTTCTGTGACCAATAATGCCATATGAACAATAAAGGAACATCATGCAAACCAGGAGAGTGACGGCGTCCTGTGAAGGACAAAGAAAACTTCCCCCGTTCTTTACTTTTGTTTTATCCTTCAGAAGGTAGTGAAATACTAATTAGAGCAAGGCTATTTTTTAAAACAATGTGTTCGTGTGCATAATAGAAAAGTCTATTTTTAATATGAAGACTTCATATAATTATATATTTTTTCTAACATAGTTACTAGATTTCTCGCTCTTAACTAAAGACCTAGTTTCAGAATTCACCATGTTTCTATTTATTAATAATCGTTACAATTTGAAAATTGCATTTTTATAAGGATTCAGAGTTTTCACCCTTTGTAACCATAAGCACTATTTTTTATTGAACTGCTTAAAAATTTCTTCTTGCTGTCTAATAACATAGATGCAATGTGGAAATAGACTTGGGATTTTTTTTATGTGTAAAACATCCATCATATTATATCAAGAAGCAAAAGAAAAAAAATTAAAAATATGATTTTAAGAATTAATATATTTTGGTGTGTAAGCTTTTGGTGTGTAAGCGCGCGTGTGCTGAATTCCAGAACAAAACTTATCATGCATCTTAAAAATGAATGGAAAAAAGGAAACATGAAAGAACAAATAAAAAAGAAATAAATGGAATCACGGAAAAGCCGCTCATCCTTTTTTTGACATGGACAATGACATAGATACATGAATAAAGGAACAAAAAAGAGTATTAAATTACTTTGCAGCTAATCTAGATATATACCTTATGGTGTCTTGATTTTTTAAAAAGAGACTTGGATTGTCATGGGGTATCAAACAAAGTATATTCCAAATTGACAACTCACAAAACCACGTGTTTAATAAGAGCCATCATCATGGGCCGAACATACGCCAGAATAATGAGACCGCAAAACGAAAAAAAAAAAAAAAGCATTGGAAAATCGGACAAAGTCAAACAACGAAGGGAAGCAGAACTTCTTTTATAACAGTGATGTATATCTAAAGAGACATGTAATGCAAAAACTTAGAGATGCAAAAATCTTGGAAATGTTTTCACCTAGCTATATGTTGACAATATACCCTCGATTCTTTTGGGGAGCTCTTGTTTGACGAGGACCAGATTTCCAAGGTGAAAACTTTATTCATTTGAATCATTCAGAGTTCAAAGGTGGAAACTTATTCATTTGTTCAGAGTTGTTGTTGGCATCCGTCCGTCTTCGAGAGACGATGGTGTAGCTCCTTGTTTTCGTGCCTTGTCTGCACCGTCGCGAGTGGCTGAAGAGTCCGACCCTTGCGTGACAACCTTTGTTGCACTTGCTGCAGGTGAAGATGGATTCTTGTTGGGGCTGATGTTGGTTCGCCTTCCTCTTGGCTCTCTTTGTAGCGAGGTTTGCAATTATTCCTTCCTTGGTTTTTTGAATGCCTTGTCTCACAGCAAGTTGCCACTCGTAGCGGTTGTTTGCACATTTCTCCTAGTTGTTGACGCTGATTTTGACCTTTTACATGTCCTTTTTGCAGACGTCTTTGTATCGAAGACGTGGCCGTCCAGTCGGTCGTGTGCTTTCTGCTAGCTCGCCGTATAACAGGTCCTTGGGAATGCGGCCTGTATCCATTCTCCTGACGTGGCCGAGCCATCGAAGGCGCCTCTCGCTGAGGAAGGTGAACATGCTATTCATGCTGGCCTGTTCCAGAACCTCTGTGTTAGGTACTTGTCCTGCCACTGGATGCGCAGAATGCGCCGCAGGCATCTCAGACGGAAGTTATTGAGTTTTCTTTCGTGGCTCGTGTAGGTGGTCCATGCCTCGCTACTGGTAGATACGCAGTTTGGTCTTCTCAGTGATGTTGAGTTTGTTCCAGACCCTTTGGTTCAGTTTTGCCATAACTGCTGCTGCCTTAACAATCCTGCCGTTCACCTCAGCATCAATGGGGAGCGAGCTGGAGATGGTGGACCCAAGGTATGTAAAGTTCTCAACAACTTCAAGGTTATACCCATCAGTGGTGATGGTTGGAGGGAAGTCTACATCCTGCGCCATGACATTCGTCTTCTTCAAACTGATGGTCAGTCCGAACTCTTTACAAGCGTGGTAGAGGCGACATGCCAGCTGGTGAAGTCCTTCTTCCGTATGTGATGTCAGAGAGCTGCATCGTCAGCGAAGAACAATTCACGGATGAGAACCTCTGTGACTTTGGTCTTTGCACGGAGACGTTTGATGTTGAACAGTTTGCCATTTGCCCTGGTGTGGATGTACACTCCCTCGCTGCAGTCCTTGAAGGCGTATTGGAGGAGCACGGAAAAGAAGATGCCAAAAAGAGTTGGTGCAAGGACACAACCCTACTTGACTCCACTGCTGACTTGGAAGGCCTCTGATGTTGTGCCGTTGATGCACACTGCGCACTGAGTGTTCTGGTGAAACGATGTGATGACAGCGAGCAATCGAGGGGGGGGGGCATCCGACCTTCTTCAGGAGTTTGTAGAGTCCGCTCCGGCTGACCAGGTCAAACGCCTTTGTAAAATATATGAAGGCCATGTAGAGGGGCATTTGTTGCTCATGACACTTCTTCTGCAGTTGATGTAGGGAGAAGATCATATCTACAGTTGATCGGCCAGGTCGGAAGCCACACTGGGATTCTGGGTAGATACGGGAGGCTAGGGTCTGCAAGCGTACCAGTGTGACACGTGCGAAAGCCTTTCCGACGATACTGAGGAGGGAGATGCCCCGGTAGTTGTTACAGTCGCTGAGGTCACCTTTGTTTTTGTACAAAGTGATGACGTTGGCATCCCGTATGTCTTGGGGATGTGTCCTTGTTCCCAACAGAGGCAAAGGATTTCGCACAAGGGCTGGAGTAGTGCCGGTTTCCCGTTCTTGAGAATTTCAGGTGGGATGCCGTCGCTCCCAGGGGCCTTCCCACAAGCGAGACAGTCGATGGCTTTACTTAGCTCTTCCATGGAGGGCGGAGTGTCTAATTCATTTATGATTGGCAGGTCTGGGATGGTGTTCAGGGCAGTATTGGTGACGACGGTTGTGGTTGCATACTGTTCGTGATAGTGCTCAACCCAGCGTTGCTGCTGTTTCTCCTGGTTTCTTATGATTACTCCCGTCTTAGACTTGAGGGTGGCGGTCTTGAGAGATGGGGGACATGTTACCTTCTTGATGACCTCGTACATGCCTCTTGCATCTCCAGTGTCAGCAGCTGTTTGTATGCTAGTGCAGAGATTCAGCCAATAGGTGTTGGCGCACTGCCGGGCAGTCCGCTGGGCATTTTTCCTGGCAATCCTGAGGGCTTGTAGTGTAGTAGGGCTAGACGCAGCCTTGTAAGCCAGAAGGGCTTTCCTTTTCGCTTTAGTCACTGGCTCTATAGCCTCCCAGCTGGCCTCATATCAGTCAGCATTTTTGCGCTCCATCTTCCCATACGCACTAATGGCTGAATTGTACACAGTGTCTCGGAGTGGGACCACATGGAGTCGATGGTGTGATCAGATGTCTTTTTGGTGAGAGCTTCCTGCAGCTTGCTGATGAACTGCTTCGTCTTCTCTGGTTTGTTTGCACAGCATGTATTTATGCGTGAGCGACCCTTCTTCTTGGCGTGGTGATGCTTCTTGGGTGTTTTTCGCACCTTGCTCCCCACCAGGGAGTGGTCCGTGTCGCAGTCGCCGCTGGGGTAGCTGCGAGTGAGGACGACGCTGTCCAGTTTCGTACGCCTTGTGATGACGAGATCGAATTGGTGCCAGTGGCGTGAACGTGGATGTCTCCATGACACCTGGTGAATTTCCTTGCATTGGAAGTAGGTGTTGGTCACGCATAGGCTGTGTGAGCAGCACATCTCCAGCAGTCGCTGACCGTTCTCATTGATCTTTCCCCTTCCATGAGTGCCGAGACAGCTGAGCCAGGCCTCGTGGTCAGCTCCCACTCTAGCATTTAAGTCTCCAAGTATGGGGATACTGGATATTATTTGATCCAAAGCCTCATAGAACTGGTCTTTCTCCTCTGGGGTGGAATAGAGGATTGGAGTGTACACGCTCAAGAGGTTGACTGGGCCTGAGGATGTTGATAGCCTAAGGGTTAGGATCCTCTCTGTGCCTGATGATGGAGGCTCAATGAAGGCGACCAGCGTGTTCTTTACGGCGAAGCCTACACCACACTGTCTAGGTTCATTGGAGGACTTTCCATGCCAAAAAGGTGAAGTTGGTTTTCCTGATGGTGCCGCGGTCAGCTAGTCTGGTGCCCTGAAGGCCGGCAATGTCTACATTCAGTCGGGGAAGTTCCCTGTCAATTACGGCAGCCTTCCGTGCATCTTTCAATCTGCTGCAGGTCATATGTAAGTAAAGTACACATGATCCTGACGTTCCAGCTTGCAAAACGGAGAACTGGAGTCTTCTTTTCTCCTTTTTTAGTCTTGCCTGGTGCAGTGATATTGGCCTACTTGTCGAGAATGTTCCCTAAGCTTCACGCACCTAGTAAGACAGGTAGACCATGGCGGGATAGCACCTTACTGTCTGGGGCTGTCCAGCTGGAGACGGGCGGTAGCTATCCAATGAGACATGGCAGTTTCTACCACCGCCGCAAGCAACCCCTGGCGCTAAGCTCTACATCAATCGAGCTATTGTTTATAACCGGTAACCTGCTGCTTCCCGTGTTGTGCCGACATCTTTCGGCGACGCTGGAGTGTCCTCTCCAGTTGAGCTACAAAGCCTGGGCAGGGTAGTATGGAGAATCAGCTGTTGCCCATGCAGCAGATCCCGCCTCTCCATGCAGCTGGTGTTCCCAAGGGAACGGTTAATGCCGATAGAACTTGGCACCAACAACATCGCAGGAGTTGCCGGAATGGCATTGATATCAGTAACAGACCTTCTTAGGGACCCCGTCTCCGGATTTTCTGTAGGGGTTTACTCCCTTAGCCTTTCCTATGAATAGGTATAGCCGCAAGACAGCGGAGGTTTGTAATCAGAGTTTTCCTTCTCCTAGATGAGCAACCATCCAAGGTTTACAAGCCTCATCTACCCGAAGCAACTGGTTTTAAGGCGCCAGTGATCCGCCTTTCACCCCTTCTCCTGTTAGTGAAGTCATGGTCCACCGGACTTCTTAGCTAAGCCACTCGTGAAGGTCAGGAGCTGGATTTTAGTTGACAGAGGCGATCAGAGACGCAAGCTGCATGGGGCATTTCTATGGGAGTGGGGCGCTTGGACCACTTGTTCAGAGTATTTCAATGCCATTATTACAACTCTCTCAGGATTTATAGGACACCCATTGTATTTGATACTTGTGACTAAGGACTTGCCAATTGAGAGCAACATATTGATTGCAAAGAAATATATCGGGATTGTTTAGCGTCCGAATCAAGCAGAACAATATAAGAGATCTACCCTGATATTTATGTTGTTTGGATCAAAACTATGCATTCCTTAAAGTACACAGTGATATCATTACCTATATTATTGCATACTTGTATCATTTGTATAAATATAAAACACATCTATGTCAGTATGCCCTCTATCAAATATGGTCAGTTTTGCCTAGTGGTTATTAAGGAGTTGATGCCAGTATGGTCTCTATCAAATATGGTCAATTTTGCCTAGTGCGTATTAAGGAGTTTATGCCAGTATGCTCTCTATCAAATATGGTCAGTTTTTCCTAGTGGTTTTTAAGGAGTTTATGTCAGTGTGCTCTCTATCAAATATGATCTGTTTTGCCTAGTGTTTATTAAGGAGTTTATGCCAGTATGCTATCAAATATGGTCAATTTTGCCTAGTGAGTATTAAGGGGTTTATGCCAGTATGCTCTCTATCCAATATGGTTAATTTTGCCTAGTGGGTATTAAGGAGATCATAGTTGGCATTTGTTCCTTTTTTTTATAATGACAGCCATATTGGATGGTGGATTAGCATCATCTCGAAAAAAAAAACTTGAAAGACATTCATGCCAAATGCTTTCTTGTTCCACTGAGGCTTATTTGATGGCTGCTTAGCAACATCTGAATGCATCCAAATGAGCATCATGTTGTCCAGTTTGGTAGAATTTTGCTGAGCAATTCTTAAGGAGTAATGTATAGTTACCCTATTTTTAATGTAACAGCAGCCCAATTTAACATATTTCATCATTTAACAAATTTGAAGAAAAAATAGCTTAATCCCAGTAAGCTTTTATGGCTTTTGGTCACATTTTGTTGAACGATATTTGATATCCTATTTTTTTCTCTTCTTTCCTATTTTTCATTTTTTTCAGTAACAAGAGGCATAGTGGATCAGAATGATTGAAACAAATTTGCAAGACCATCATGTCAGAATACTTTATTTAAAGTTCAGTCTTATTTTGATGAATGGATCTTGACAAAAAAATGAAGGGTCTTCTATTTGTGGTAAAGGCAGCTCTGTCTGATGGTGGAATGACAAATTTAAAAGAGGTTTATTACAGAATGCCTTCTATCAAGAATTGGTCTAAATTATGTTGAGAGATTCTTGGGAAGACATTTGTCTTTTTTACTCTGCATTTATTACACTTTTAAAAGGGGAACATGAACAAAGTAAAGTTATTTCCATTTCCAGCATTGAACTGTACAGAAAATATTTTCATATCTCTGTTACTTTCATGTACTGTGACTGAAATTCCATTACATGTTGTACTTATGGAAATCATGCACTAAAGCAGATAGCTCATCAACATTTCAAGTCCTCGAATTTCCAAAAATGCAAGATAAGGCCATTTCTTCCTTTTTAAGTGTCAATTTATGATACCATATCCGCTACTATGTTACACATATTTCATTTAATACAAAAATGATTTTATTAAAAGTCTTGGTTTAAAAAAAAAACACGTCATAATGACCATCCATTGCGATGGGGTTTGGTGGAGTAGTGACAAAATTATTAAGACAATTACCCTGCTTGCAATATTGGGTGTACAGCTGCCACCATTTTCATTTAGAAACAACTAGTAATCATACGACGTCTACTGCTGAAAACTTCATGTAGCCACAGCTTGGCAGGAAAGAGCTAATTTTCAGATATAATTTTTTTTCTAGTAAAATGTTTAACTTTTAAGATGAAAAGCTAAAAATGTACCCCACACTTGAAACCTAGATTGGCGCCAAATCCCGTGCAATTGCTACCTACTACTGATGCGGAAGACACGCTCTCTATATCGATTTATCTACGGTATGTGTATTATGCTTTGGGTAAGTAGTATCAAAGATACATATTTTACAAGAAAATTGGTTCAGATATCTTGCCTAATAATAATACCAAAGGAATATATGTATGAGGTGACAGGAGACAACCACCTTACCCCGGATAGACCATCACCGGTCCGTAAGGTATTTGAGACAGCTTCTAAATGACACATATGTTACGGAGTGGCTTTGTAAGCTGTGAAGCCGATTCCTTATAAACTGTCGAATGACCTGGCGAGGTAACCTTTTGCACCATGGGTAAAAGATGACAATGTGCCTTTTGTGATGAAAGATCTCTTATAAGACTGGAGAAGTGTACTCGGATTGCCATCCCTAGACATAAATAATTGTAGTTAAAGAATAGTTGCGCTCATATGTAATGTTTGTGGCAAATGTTCCAACTTGTCAACCGATAAGCGAAGCTAATTCATTGGTTTGGGTTTAATAAAAAATGAACAGAAAATCGGCTAGGTCTTGTTTTTCTGATATACTCTCTTCCATGATAATGCTGCATACCAGTGATCGTGGAATGGTGGGTTTAATTTTGATTGGTGCTGACTGTTTCTCATCAAGGAACCACAAGAAGTTGAGGTATGAATGCCTATCAAGTAAGTTTGTGCACTCCACTGAGATTATATTCCATCGTCATTGTACGCCTCAATGGTGGATGACCATTTCATTTGAGTGATTTTGAACCAATTGTTGTGAGAACTGGTTGTTTTTGAGGGTGTATTTCATAAGATCCAGATGTGCTGTTTCAGTAATTCTGGGTTGGGATGAAACAGCTGCCATCATAAGTACTGAATGCTGATAGGAATATCTTGATTCCTGACCATACTGTTACGAGATTGACGAGGTTGGTCCAAGATTTCCTATCTGAATGGAATAATCAGCATGATAAGACACAGATTCTTCTGGTTCCTGTATCACTTTCAGAACCTGAGGTGTTGGAAAAGTGTACACATTTGGACAATCCAATCTTTTATTCAAGCCATTAGGATCCAAGACTGGTTGTCACGCTAAGGAATATTTCCCATTGCAATGAATTCCAATAATCAAACATGACACAAATCTAAGAATTGTTTAAACGGGGTGCTATAACCAAATGCGCATCTCCTACATTTTATTACTTATGTTGGGCTTCTATGCTCCCACATATTCCATTTAGGGGTGGGAGAAGGTAAAATGTGTTCCAACTGTTGAAAAACGCTAAATACTAGATGCAACACTGGTTTCATGGTCACCACATTACTAATCAACTCATAGGTATCCAAATGGAAAACCGAGGGAAGTCCATAGATGCATTGTAATTGATGATATTAGTTCCAAAATGGCTGTAACTTCTCAAATTGTGGAAGCAGTGAAAGTAGGTTCTTCTATATACAATGGTCACCTGATGTCAGATCTGTAGGCTCAGCAGGTGATTTAGAGGAAAGTGAATGACTGAACTCCGACTGGATTTGGTTAAAAATCTCTTCAGTACTGACTAGAAAGGCAACTGATAATGAGGAAGGAACCAGTTTTTATCCGATTGAATTAAGGTAGTGAAGTTGATATCTCTTTTACCTGCGAAGTAATTGTAGAAGAATGTTGAGGATGGTGGTCTACTAAATATGCAGCACATGATTAATAAAATCCCCTTACATTTAAGGTGTTACCAAGTAGTTGCTCCCTTTGAGTGACAGAGGCTACAGCTGTGAGGAACTAAGGCACCAAGATGTACACCATAAATGACTAGGCGGACCGTTTGGTTAGATTGATCCAGCCTGATAGAACTATGCTGGTTAGACTGCACATAAAAAGGAAATGAAGCATCGATACATTGAGAAAATTTTACCTGTCAGTGATAGTCTATACCAAAAATTAGTGAAGCATATAAGTACAAAGTGGATGTCTAAACAATATAATATAGAAAACTTGCTTGTATGTATGCAGATCAAGTGAAAATTATACAATATTAAATGAGCTTTCTATATCATGTATCAGACCTCCAATTAATAATATGATTATATAAATATGATGGGGATTCCACTGTGACCCATGCATGTACCAAATGTGGCTAGCTGTGTACAGTGATAACACTGAAAGTTAGATGCTTTGTCACTGATGATAGGTAGAACCAAAAAGCTGAAAATTTTATAGATGTAGTATACTTCCCTTTGAATATATACCTCCTCCAACTTGTTTTTGCTCTGATCCTGGTCTCATTGAGAGATCACTCAATCTAATGGTCCCCTCCATCATCAGACAGCTTTTAGCTAAAAAGTTTTAATCTTGGAGGGCTGGAATTGTTTGTAGTACTTCTGAGGTATTATGATTGGGTAACATATTTGAAGAAATGACTTTCCACTGATGTGTAGTAACTAAAAAATTTCCAAGATGGCTGTTGTGCCAGCTATACTGGACATAGACTGATACACTTTATATTTAAAATGAACTGGATTTCATAAATCTTAATCAAAATCCATTGTCAGTATGACCTACTGTTCAAAAAAGTTTTAAGTTTTAAGATGGCAGCCATATTGAACACAACACTGACTTTTGTTTTGTTAAGGATCAACTAGAGATCATAAGAAGTCTTTCAGTAACCCCCCCATGCTGATAGGACAATGAAATCAGAATGAGTAATAACAATACTTACAAGATGGCTGTCATAGTGGCCATAATAGATGTCAGATTGTCACCATTTTAACTGAGCGTCAACTAGTACATCATAAGAAGTCTTTCCATGAAAACACCATGTTGATATGGTCATCCCCTCATAAGCAGTAGCAATAACAATAAATTTAAGAGGGCTGCCTTGGCAGCCATACTGGATTTTGGATTGGCATCATTTTATTTAGGATCAACTAGACATCATAAGAAATCTTTAAGTTAAGAAACAATGGGCTATACCGCAAGTGCTCTTGACACTGTGCTAGATGAGCTAATTATAGACCTTATGAAACCAGACTGTATGTACTTTACTTTTTATTATCTAAGAAAGAGCTTGGAGTTCTAATATGTTTATAAAGAGATCTTGCTGAAATGAAGGCCATGTCTAAATCAGTCATTGTCATTTGGGTTTCAAGGTCTGTTAGACATATTTATTTTGATAAAACCACAATATCCTGTACAAGTGCTACAAAATGAAAACACTAATACATAATATTTTTATCAGGTTATATCTACATTGAAATTCTGGGGCAAATAATACCAAGTTAGAGTATGCACGACAAATTATGATTACATACATTTAAAAAGGAATAAAAAAAAAAGTCACACAAAAAGATCTTAGTGATGATGAAAATTCATCTTAGAACATGTTCATTTTTGGGGTTATTTTTGGAAACCCTTTTTAGAAACCCAAATTAACATTCTTACTTATGTATTTAAAACACTTGCATGTATGTACATCTACATAAAGTAATGTGAAAGCTCTTTCAGTGGTGGTACTTACTTTTTAGTGACTGTGTTTTCATTTATTCTCAGTTACTTATTAATTTCAATGGTTTCACAAAATATGACATTTACAACACTATATAAATTCATTTGTTAAAATTAGCACTTATCTAGAAAATCTAGCATATATTAATGGTATACGAGTGAGAACAAAACTCAATACACTGAAAGCTGCTGTGGAATGGACAAATTAATTTTGAAACATTTACCTATAGCACTGTCACTAATTGAAATATTCACTGAGATTTTATCAAGTGTTTTCTCCTTGCACTCAATAACCTCGCCCCCCCCCCATTACTCAGGAGATTTCAACAGATTACACAATGAGATTATGCTGAAGCTTTTCTTAGGACTCAAAAGAAACTTGATTGTGAAAACATGCTATTTGAAAAACAATTTAGCACAAAAGATATAAGCACAGATCATATCACAAAAGCCATTCTCGTGAACATGCATTTGTTTGAATCCGATGAAATTAATGACCTTATATCTCCTTTAAAATTTCCTTATTTATGTCAATCCAAATATTGTACTTTCCTTCATTAAAGATACTCTTCCAAAATAGCTGCAATTTTCAAATAATTCACACATCAAAGAAAAAGTATAACACAGAAAAACTGAGAAAAGATAGAATCTGAGACATTAATTACAATACTGTAAAATCTGACAATTATTTACCCTATGGATGACAATGTCTGTGTTTATTATCTTTTTCTTAAAACTCATTGTCTTAATGAACTGAACTGATATCTATATGTGAATTTAGTCAGTTCTATAAAAAGGCTACACCACAAAGTCTTCACCTTGTAACTCTCAGGCTATACCTCCATGCTATGACCTTAAAGTTTTCAGGCTGTATCTCAATGTCATGACCTTGAAGTTCTCAGGTTATACCTAAATGTCATAATCTGTTTAAGATCATTCTTTAATGACATGACATTGAAATTCTCCAACCTATATGAGCATGAAATTTAAGGTGAAAATCAAAATTTGTATTAATGTGAAGATGAATGATCATTTAACTTTCATGACCTTAATATTAAAATTGTCTAATGATAATCAAAATGAATACTGAATTTACATGACACTAACAGGTGAATTTAAATCAGTTTCTAATTCTGAGCTTGAGCTTGAGATATTGCTAAAAAAATATTGAGAATTTTGATATAATGCCGTAGTTTTGTTATCATCCACTATCTTGATGCATTCTGACATCGTTGTGATTTACCATCTTCAAGGATATCTGAGGCAAAACAAATCAGTCCTTTATTAAAGTGTCCCATTTCTTTCCTGGGAATAGAATCTTCAGAAAATGTGGAAAAAACATAAATTCTTGTATGCCACCAAAAACTTGTAAAGACCAGAAAATCTGTGAAAAGAAAGAAAATAAGTTCTTAGAAGAGTTGTTATTCAATTACTTACATATGTAAAATAAAGAAGTCAAATTATGTAGAAAAAAAAGTTTTCTTCAAAGTAATTTTTCAGACTGTCCTGGAAAGTTTTTCTCTGATAATGTTTCATGTTTTCTCATGAAGTATTACTTCTTGCAGATGAACTTAATCTTTTTTTTATCAGTAATCTTTTTATCATTGCTCTAAATACAAACAAATATAGACTAAAAACACTGATGTTACCACTATGACAAAGAGTCATTACTTCATATGCTAACTTACAAGTATTCTGTCTTTTGATCAACCAATTTTATCCCATTTATTTATTATATTCAGAAAATATACAAATAAATTCTAAAAATAAGATGTGATAATTTTGTTTGCTTTAAACCTTTTGTACTCCCTCACATGAATTAAACACGAGTCTCTCAGTGTCAATGAAGCTCTCATGGGCAAATTATTTTTATAGGAAGGACCATTTGTTCCTTTCAACTGCTCAGTGTTGAAACTGGTCTACATTACAGATAAGAAGATGTTGGACCCTTTGTAAATATGACAATCCATTGTGGGTATCACTCAAACTACGATTCAGAAGACATCCATCAAGGTACCATTATTGTTTTTGTACCCATAATTCCGATTTCAACAACAAAAACTTTTAATGTTAAGTTAAATTTACCATATCTTATTATGTCTTTTCACTCTTGCCATCACATGCCACAATTTTAACTTTATCCACTTTTGCAAAGTCTTGCACCTCTCTGAAATCCACATTATTCAGCACAAAGGTCCACACATTATCACAGAACCTGTAGGTATTTAGTCGCCCCTGCCAAAAAATTAAGGATTTCATTAATGGTAAGAACAAACATTATTAATAAAATTCTGAAGAATAAATTTTCCTGCTTTAAATTCTGAAGTCTCCAATGTGTCCAGCATAAATAGTAAACTTACGTAATGCATTCCAACATGTCAAGAATGAATAGAAAACATACAAATATGCACTCATGAGTCAGAAAACCAAAGAAAAGAATTCTACAGAGGCTTGCACCACATGTGCGTCCATGAACTTGTTAGTATAACTGTATCTGACTCTCACATACACTTTAGTATTTTTGACCATAATGCTTAAGTGAGACAGCTTTAATACAGTATTGTTGACCATACTGGCAAACAAGACAGAAACTCTTTATAATTCATCATATAATCTTTAGACCTTTAGTAATATAATCCTTTGTTTCATTGAATAAAGCAACCAATATTGAAGAATTGTAACTTTTTAAATTTTAACACAAAACTTTGACATTGTTTACAGTGACTAAACACACTTTCTGATTAAGCAGATGATACAACCATGCCAGGAACTCCTATCATATCAGACAAGAACTCCTATCAGACAAGAATTGCAATCATATCAGATAGGAACTCCTATCTCATCAGACAAGATCTACAATCATATCAGACAAGAACTTTTATCATATCAGACAAGAACTCCTATCAGACAAAAATTCCTATCAGACAAGAATTGCAATCATATCAGGTAGGAACACCTATCTCATCAGACAAGAACTCCTTTATATCAGTTGTTGTTTTGCAAGGCAGTGATTCGTAACGCAGAGCGCTTTAGAATACTTGGCCACTCGGGGCCCCTATCTGCATGATTGTCTCTAAGGAAAACTATCTGATAATTTAAAACAAAAACATTGTCAGAATATGGCCTTCTTTTGATCTCCATTTCATTGTAGAAAATGCCTGTAATATTTATGTTCTTTGTTCTGTTGCAAGAAGTTCAGTTCCAGATTAATACTGATGTGTCAGCTCGTGTGAAAGGGAAAGTATATTGTGCCATAGTGATGCACCATACAGGAGATGACATCACTATGGCACGATAGTTCTTGTCTGATATAATAGAAATTCCTGTCTGATATGATAGAAATTCCTGTCTGATATGATAGAAATTCCTGTCTGATATGATAGGAGTTCCAGTCTGATACGATTAGGAATTCCTGTCTGATAAGATAAGACTTCCTGTCCGATACGATAGGAATTCCTGTATGATATGATAGAAACTCCTGTCTGATATGACAGAAATTCCTTTCTGATATGATAGGAGTTCTTGTCTTATATGAAGAAGTGATTTAATTAAGTGAAACATAAGCAGAGCTTATGTTAGTGAAAAATCTTGTTTTGGAGATAAAGTATCAACGACTTTACCCATGACCAGTGAAAAAATGTGCATAATGAATGTAGAGAACAATTTCCAAATTTGTAACAAGCTGGCTAATTATCTATGTATATGCCTCATCATAGAATAAAATTCATACGCTGGTGAGGAACAGATTAAGCTCAGAAAAAAATATGGATATGTGAGAAAGCCTGCCAGTAGCTTCTCGTGGATTGGTGGTTCTTTCTGCGAATTTCCTGGTTTCTTCCTTCACCATTAATACTGGCCGCCATGTATAGCCTATCATGTACTGAAAAATGATGTTAAGCCCTACAACAACCACCACGCAAATATTACATGACTTTGTCTCTGTATCAAGTCTGCACAGCAATGTTTTAAAATCAACAACTATCTGGATTGGAAATGAATAATTTTCTAAAGATAAAATATATCCCAAAATTGACATTACTTGGTCAGTGTCCAATTTAGATTACCATAGGTAGATATCAATTTCGAGGATATGGTTGAACTTCATTATTAAATAATGCTAAAGGAAGTAAAGAAATTGTTTGGTTGGTGGAGCTTAAGAAATTTGTCTCTTATTGGAAAATTACTTTGATAAAATCCTTATTTTGCCAATTTTTAAAAATCTTTTTGCTTGCCCTGCCAAGTCTTCCAAACTCACATAGAAAATGAACTGAATATATTATTTTTCAGGTTCATGGTAGTGGCAAAACCAAGAGTGTAAAATGAGGTACTCTTATAGCGTCCTTTATGGAAAGGGGATAAAATATTATGCACTTGCACTCAATTATGTTTTATATGGAAGTTCCATGGATTAGGCACCCATTATTGAATAAATATGATATGTGGCAAAAACAGGTTTCTGAACAAATATTTGTAAAATTTGGAGGGATACAGTTATTAAAATTAAGAAATCTCTAAAATAATTATCTTTTGCCATGATGTTATTTATGCTTTATCACAATGCAAAAATGAACTATGAACTGTTTAGGAATATGTATCTCAAGATACTCTTAACCTAGTAATTATAAACAATTTTAAGTTTTACACATGATGGAGAACAGTGTTATACTTAAATAAAAACCTTTTTTGATGCACAAGGATCTCTATTAAGTTTTGATGAAATAAAACAAACAACACATACTAAAACTTTTGTATGTTGCCCTTATCTCAAAGATAAAGCTGAAGTGAAAAAAAGAAAACTAAAAGGTTTTCTGAAGTAGAAATAATTTCCATGTCATATTCAACAAAACCTCAATTTTGAATGTAAGAGTAAAGAATAGATTTATTTATAAGGATCTGATGAGAACCACGATATGGAAGCCAATTGTTAAATACAGTAGAACCTATCATGAGCCACCTCTGCTATCAGCGACCATCTGTCATGAACAACCACAATCATATTGCACCGGTTGATTTTATTATATAAATGCTCTGTTATGAGCGACTACCTGCTGAACACAACCAGCAACTGCAATTTCTTGCAAAATATGCATTTTGACACTGCTATGAATGACCGAATCACAAAACATAGATCACCACTGACCATGATGTAATCCTCTGCAAACAAATAAAAGCTCAGGATACATGTAGATTGCAAACAAAGTGCACATTAAATAACACTAAACAACCATAAGGAAAGATAAAACCCACTAACCATCATTTCATCCTTTGTATCATTGACCACATAAATAGTAAAGACTGCAAATACAGTATTTTATATTAAAAAAATTGGCTACCAACCAATTGTGAGAAATTTACAAGTCCAGCATCATGTGTCATTTGTAATTTGCAGTAAACCATACTAAAGTACATGTCACTAACCACCATTTTAGTGATGAAGTCATGTGAATTGCAGGTAAAGTTAACCACTTTTATCAAAGGAGTAATGATGGACATACCCTGTCAATTTTTGTTTGTATTTTTTCTTTATCTTTATGAAAACTCACACAATGCCAGTAGTCCTAATGTCCCAGTAATAAATATTTTGAAGGGACTTCAGCGTAGGGTTGAGTACATTGTTTGTCTTTCTAGTTATCTGTAATGCCTGTGTGTGAATGAGATCTTTGTCTTTAACTGTAATGCCTGTGTGTGAATGAGGTCTTTGTCTTTAACTGTAATGCCTGTGTGAATGAGGTCTTTTCTTTAACTGTAATACCTGTGTGTGAATGAGGTCTTTGTCTTTAACTGTAATGCCTGTGTGTGAATGAGGTCTTTGTCTTTAACTGTAATGCCTGTGTGTGAATGAGGTCTTTTCTTTAACTGTAATGCCTGTGTGTGAATGAGGTCTTTGTCTTTAACTGTAATGCCTGTGTGTGAATGAGGTCTTTGTCTTTAACTGTAATGCCTGTGTGTGAATGAGGTCTTTTCTTTAACTGTAATGCCTGTGTGTGAATGAGGTCTTTGTCTTTAACTGTAATGCCTGTGTGTGAATGAGGTCTTTGTCTTTAACTGTAATGCCTGTGTGTGAATAAAGTCTTTGTCTTTAACTGTAATGCCTGTGTGTGAATGAGGTCTTTGTCTTTAACACCATTAAGTGAGAACAGTTTCTGGATTGTTTTTTAAAATTATCATTATTTTGTTAAAGTGTTTCAACAAGCCACAATTTGTTTACTGGGGTGCAGATGGTCACAACCTTTGTTTATCCAGCTATAACACTGGTGATTTAAACTTTGTCTCAAGAAAAAAATGAATTGTTCCTTGATGAGTTAATTATTTTTTTTTTGTTTCAATGATAGTCAAATCCTGATCAAAATAGAAATATATCTAGTCATTATTACATCAACACTAATAACAATGGCTGAACCTCGGATCATAAAAAGAAAAATTCTAACACTGGAATTAATGTAATTGAAAAAAGTGAAAAAGCTTAAACGTCGGTTTTTGTGAAACAACTCTTAAAATTTATGGCCATGTGAAATTACCTTATTGTTAGTATAAATACACTATAACCTTTATTTATTTCACAATTCATATACATGTGCTAATACATGTACATATTCAGGTGATGTTCAAATATAAATTTGATTCACATTGTTTGATAGATGTACACTGTATATCTTTATTATATAAAGTTATTTTAAGACGAATGCATGCAATATTTAACAAGATTTATGAAGAAAGGATATGATACATGTACCCTGAGTATAGGTATTTTTTTTCTTCAGTGCTAACTACTGATCCTGGAAACCAGTCCATTTTCACACCACCTATCTTGAGAGACCACTTTTGGTTGACAGAAGGGGCGGTCTCTCAAGATAGGTTTCACTGTATGAAACTTGGTCCAGGCAGGTAAGGTGTTAATTGATGTAAAAGAATGGTCCAACTCTCTTGTTATGGCAAAACTAAGCACATAAGACACAAAAAAATAATTAGCTTTACTTTTAGATTTCTACATAGACACATTGCCATAAAGCAGTTTTTGAAAATGATTAATTTATGTGATAATGATAAATGCACCTTCTGTAAGGAGGAAATTGAAGAAAGCGAGCACTTGTTCTATGACTGTACTGTTACTGAATATTTTTGGAAATTATTTGTGGAATTGATCCAAACTTATGATCCAAATTAAAAAATTACATGAAAAGATGTCTTTATAGAAAATAACTATGATGACCTAATCAACATCCTAATTTTGCTTGCAAATTACAAGTATGTTCTATACAGAGCATGTTGTATATCAAAAATTCCAAATCTCACCAATCATAAAAATTGTTTTATCATACAAAAGGCTGGAAAAACATACAATGCGAAGAACAGAAACAATGAGTTTAAGAAAGAGTGGACCTCTTTGTCATCCTTTGATTTCTTAGTTTTTCTTTATTTTCACGTCAAACAAATGGGCATTGTAAACACCTTGGGGTTTATATGATTCTTTGTGTACAGTATCTGTGTGTATGTGTTAGTGTATGTGTATGTATTTGTGTGAGTGTATGTGTTTGTGTTATGTCTATGTAAGAAAACATATGTAAAAATCACGATGGAAAATCATTTTAAAATTTTTTTTCATGCTTGGGAACCTGTAAAATCCTAACATTTTATGTTCAATAAAAAGAAAAAAGGAAGAGAGAAAAATTGGAAATATAAAAAAAAGAATCTACCCAGATATCTAACTAAAACTTGAATTTGCCCAGAGTTTTTCAAGATGCTGAGAACAAATGTTGATGATTATAGACAACAAACCATACCAAAAGCTTTAAAAATCAATTTCAGTCATTTAAGTTGGTCAAGTGTTTGAATGACAATCTTTTTTGCTCCACAAAATACCTTAAATGTGATCCTGTTTCGCACACGTGTAGCAAGGGCATTGTTTATGGCTTTGTCAAACTGGAGAAGGACTTTCAATGCCAACTGAGGGGTAATCTGGCCACACTGCAAAAGCAAAATCAATATCAATAATTACATGAGCAAGAATCCTGATAAGCTTTATAAATGATAACTTTTTATTATACCTCCAATACAAAGATCAGTAGGATATCATCCCTGCCACAGCACACCATCGAGTCTTTCAGTCTTCCATAGCATTTGCAATAAAGCTTGTCACCATTTCTTCCACCTTGATCAGAGGGTTGTAATGTAATGTAGATGTGTGGTCAGCACAGAAGGTTTAACTTTATTATTCTGGCCATTTTGGTAAATGAGCTGACAGCCTGCTCCAACACTGCACAAGTTTTATTAAAACTCCGCTAGTTACTTACATACTATCTATACTCATTTATAAATCCAACTGCAAACATTACTAACCCAATCTGCAATTGCATAATGTGTGATCTGATCTGCAGGTTATATGGTCAGATATAGACCCTGATCTTCTGTTACATTATCTTATTGCAAATCAAAGTCTATGTTCTTTGCAGTTGGACTCAAATTAGAAGGAAGTATATATATTGTAGCTGATTAGTAAAAATGCACAACTGAATTTTACTTTCATTTTTCAACTCATTGTAGGAGTATTTTTTGTAAAAACAAAATTTTGACAAGTTATTTTCAAAATCATTACATCATTTCCAATACTATATGGAAAATTCAGAAAATCACTATACTAATGGAGGAAATCAACTATTACTGCATCTTACAAATGCACTTTTTTTAAAGGTGGTAAGCGTTGTATGCATAAACAAGATTTACTTTTTGCGGCAAATTTATTTACAATAATTTGTCCCAATTTTGCATAACTATGAATTTAACTGAAACTTCATACAAATACAAAAAACTCTGCTAAACAGGCAACTGTTTCTTTGCAATTGGGGTACAGCTACAGTGTAAATAGGTGTTACTTTATGTTTTTCTTCAAACCTGTTTTCTTGATGCTGAGGTACTGCTACAGAGTGAAAAAAGGTGTTACAATAATGTCTTTTTCATATTTGGATACTGCAATAGTTGGAATATGAAACATGCACGTTTTATCTTCTGCTACAATATGAATAGTACATGTACAGGTGTTTTCTTTATATCGTGGTACTACTTCACTGTCAATAAGACACATACAGGTGTTTTCTTTATATCATGGTGCTCCTACACTGCCAATAAGACACATACAGGTGTTTTCTTTATATCTTGGTACTCCTTCACTGTCAATAAGACACATACAGGTGTTTTCTTTATATCTTGGTACTCCTTCACTGTCAATAAGACACATACAGGTGTTTTCTTTATATCTTGGTACTCCTACACTGCCAATAAGACACATACAGGTGTTTTCTTTATATCTTGGTACTCCTACACTGCCAATAAGACACATACAGGTGTTTTCTTTATATCTTGGTGCTCCTGCACTGCCAATAAGACACATAAAGGTGTTTTCTTTATATCTTGGTACTCCAACACTGCCAATAAGACACATACAGGTGTTTTCTTTATATCTTGTTACTCCTACACCCTCAATAAGACACATATAGGTGTTTTCTTTGTAAATGGGTACTCCTAAAGTGTGAATAAGACACAGACAGGTGTTTTCTTTACACCAAGGTATTCCTACAGCATAAATAAGAAATATACAGGTCTTTTCTTCCTACAAAGGGTGCTGCTGCAGTATGAGTAGGACATGAGCAGATTTTTTAACCCATATATGGTTTTTTGCTGTAATGTGAACAGGATAAATATAGAATAAATAAAAAAAAATAAAGAACTTTAAATCATGTTTTAATTAATGCACGTGAGCAAACAAGTATGTGTGTGTGTGTGAAAGACACAGGATGGAACAAAATTTTGTCAGGGTACAAGACCATACTTATTTAGGGTGGTTTTTATTTGTAGCTTTTGCAAAGACAAAAAAGACAATTTTCATATACCTGAGGATTGTGATAATCCTCATGTATTATGACCCTGCTATATTCCATTATCAATTAACACCATAAATCAACAATTCATTCTTGTTTTAATTATGATTTTCATGACAAACACATGGTTATGCAGTGTTATTTACACAGTAATTAAAAGTCTTAGTACTTAGATTATTCCACTTGAAACCAGATTGAGGGCATGAATCAACAAAAGAGGTCAAATTAGCAAAGCTGCTAGTAGGAAAATGACCCTTTAAGGAAATTAATATCTGTCAATGTGCTATTAAAGCCATTGTTCATACAGCAGATGTTATAAGTACCAAGGATCATATGCATTACTTGTTCATCAAACTCGCCAAGAAAGATAAAAGTGGGGTATTTCCTAGAATAGATTTACAATAAAATGTTAATTATATCCAAGTCAAAACAGAACAAGCACTGAAAAGAAAGTGTGTGTGTGTGTGTGTGTGTGTGTGTGTGTGTGTGTGTGTGTGTGTGTGTATACACACATACAAATTGATTTAATGGAGTTTGTGACTTTCAAATTTATGATTGAAAATTACAAGGTTTGTATATTTTATGTTTGTATGCTTGTAATGAAACAGTAAGACTAAATAAACCAAGGGTCTGTGTTCTTCACTTTATCATGTACTGAGATGTTACTTTTGTTCAGTAAGAAGACATCAGAGGGCTTCTGATCTTGTTTTAAAATGCATGCAGTGTTTTGTTTTTGGGACAGTCTTAGTAAGGTGAACTAATTAATGATAATGTTTAAAGGTATGGTCTGTGAAGTCCTTTATCCATTTGTTAATAAACACCAGTTGATACTGTAAACTGTAATGACAATAAGACAGCTTATGCAAATAAGTGCCTGCAGGATTTTTTGCAGAAGGGGATGGTGTCAGTCAGTAACGGCCAGGAGAGTTAGAATAGTAAGCAGTCTAAAACTAATATTTACTAAACATTTTTAATACAATCTTGTGACATATTTTCAGCTTCATTTGCATGATGAAACTTGGCGGAATATATATATATATATATATATATATATATATATATATATATATATATATATATATATATATACACACACACACACACACACAGTATGATTTCTTGTGTGTGTGTGCATCATGTGACCCCTTGACCTATGCTGTGGGTGCCCTTGCTTATGCATCAATCATTGTATTTTCTTACCAAGAATTAATTAATAATGTTTGTAAAATCAAAATGGCAATATGGTATTTTGATATATTTTTGCAAACGTAAATGTTCTTAGTAGAAATTTTATGTCCAATAATTTAATGCTTATTTTTTTAAAAATACAAAGTGATATTTAGGAAAAGTTAGGATATTATTTATATAATTATAATTTTGATAACTTGATTGTGTACGAGAAATTAAAGGGTATGAATAAATACATGAAATGCCAGAGCTATATAATGATCTTCCAAGCATCAACAAGGAACACAAACAATGAATAATCACCATTTAAAGGTATGTGTAATCAAATGCCAAAAAAGGATACCTATATAGCTGAAATAGAAAGCACTGAATAGTGGTTATTCAGACCAAATGCTAGCCTGATTCAGGCCATGTTAAATATTGTATGAAAAAACAATGTGACACACATACCTGGTTTTTTAAAGTAGAATTACTGTTTTTTAAAAGTAGAATTACTGTTTTTACAAACATAAAGTAGAATTACTGTTTTTACAAACATTGTAGAGAGAATGTTGATTTTTAGCTCTTAAATTTATCTAAGATACATCTTCAAAATCAGAATAAAATAGATATGACATTTTGATACCCTTTAACCTATAACTTTTTATTGGTTACAAACAAAGCAAACAAAGCTAATTTTTAATTCATATATCTGAAAATCATTCTGAAACCTTTCATGAAAGCAGGTCACTATAGCCAACTTTCAACTATCAAACAACAAACAGACATGAGACCTTCATCCATTTCTTGTGCAAACTGTTTTCTTTACCAAACAAATATTATTAAAAATTTTTCTTGAGTACTACAATTTAAAACTAACTTTATTGTTATTGTTGAAAATATATATTGCAAGTAAAATCTGGAATAAGAAACCAACTTTTTCCATGCTAACCTTGGAAAATTTTGCAAATATTGCTAAACCTGTCTTGAAAGACCACTCCTATAAAGACCACCTGTCCTGAGAGACCACATCCTCAAAGCACAAATTGATTGATTATATAGTATTATGACCTGTAATGACAGACCACCTGCCTATCCAAATGTTGACTTAATATCATACCTTTAAGGAACACCAAGCCATTTTCCTACGCTACTGCTCACCATGGCCCTGATTGCGTCCACAAAATATGCAAAACACACTGAATTTAATACTGCCTTTTCATTGGCCAACTAAAAAAGGTTATAAATAATTGCAGGATGTCATTTTCTTTTAGCCAATGAGGACAATATTCTATTCAACGGGATTTCATTTACATATTAAGTGAGCGAGATCAAGGCCATGTCAACCAAAAAGCATGGGAAAATGGTCTGGCATTCCTTAAAGATCTGACAGTAAGCCAAACTTTGGAGAAGAATACATAGCTCAATGCCTGCACTAAGCATTTGTACTAAATTTATGTTATGTGAAATGTACTTTGTTTGTTCTTAAATACGTTCATAGAGAAAGCAGAACTGTCCTCCCTTGTATCGTTTTATACTATATGTATCGTTTTATACTATATGTATCGTTTTATACTATATGTATTGTTTTATACTATATGTATCGCTGATAGTTACACTATACCCAACGATATCAGCATCTGTGGATTACTTCACTAGATATGCAAGTACAAGAGATAAATTAAAATGGGAGATTTAACTGGAAAATCTATTTACTATTGAATCTCTTGGCATAAAATATAATTTGCTTGGTTAGACTTTAACGAAATGTTTGGACCCATGTGTGCACAATCAGGAATAAATTTGATTTTTTTTTTTTTTATAAAAAAAAAAACCTGACCAGAGATCAACAAAAAGTATCAGCCCTTGAAACTTTAAATTTAGACATATCACCTGAATCAATTCATCTAGACTTTCCTGAAGTGTATGACCAAGGGTTGTATTTCGATACAGTTGATATGCACTCATTTTGTCTGAAATGTTTTAAAAGGTACTTGTCGTTTATCTTCTACTCACTGCAACAATTTACAAGCCGGAAACGACCAATTATGAGCCAATCGGAGTTCTTCTTTTTTCGGTAACAGCAAGATTCAGGTTATACTTGGCGCATTGATTTATAAGTAACCGATTCGCCGGAAGTGTGGGTGCCGTTCCTACCTCCTTAAGAAGTTCAAAAAATATTACGTACAATTTCCATAAGAACAATGTGTAAAGAAATTTCAACAACAGTTCATGATAGTAGATGAAAGGTATGCCACGATTATCTCCACTGCGAATGTTACAAATGCAAACAATTTTACCTAAAACCTGTGTAATAGGAATTAGTCCCCAGTATATTATTTTAAGTAGGTATTAAATATAACGAAAACGAATTTTGACAGCATATGCAATACTAAATTCTGCAAGTGCAATGAATAAATTACGATCTATACAACTAACAAAAAGGCGCGTCGGCTGGTGTTTTTTTTTTTTTTTTACAATTTATCTTTAGTCAGGGAAGTGAAATAACTATGCGGAGCTATCCTTTTTCTTGTTTATTTTTTATATACTCCATAAGCAAAAATACATTTATATAGTATACACCAAAATGAATGGAATTAAGAGTTATTTAACCAAAACCTAAGGTAAGCAAGGTTTCTTTCAAGTAGTCTTTCAAGGTTTCTTTCAAGTATTCAGGAAAGGAACGATACCTGTCAACCGGAATATCATCTGCCTTTTCCGTCAAGTCGACCAAGAAACCTAATGTGTACTTCGTAGTCATTCAGAAAAATGTTCTGATATATTTTCGTAAACATAGAACAATAGGGCGGCAAAAGGAGCCAAAGTCATAACTGAAACAAATCCGGTCTTTGCTGTTATAACATATGTGGTGCACTCACCAAATATATTCCATTTATGTAGCAGCAGGGAGCGTAAATAGTCCGTTTTTTGTTAATAAAACTTCCTACAGATATGAAAACACAAGCGTCAACAACGATAAACCAAGACCTCTAACCGGATTGCACTAAACCGAGACCTCTACAGGTTTATCCCATTTTTGTTACTTATTTATAGCAAGGGTGGCAAGAGGAGTGATTGATAATTACAGAGCATCGAGTTATACTCTTGGACAATACAATGCTGCGCGAAGGTGTTGGTGGACGAATGAGAATTATTGATGCCCCATTGGAAAACATGTAATCGATTGCACGATCAGTAATTAAGTCACCCATAATATTATAATGTCATATCATGATGTTAATGTTACTCTGATTGAAAAGCTACAATCAGCATTAAAGAAGAATTATGTAATAAAATATTACCGAAATCAGCAGCGTTGCAAGGTCCAAATAACAATCTCTGACAGAACATGAACTCAGCATTTCAATGACTCCAAAAATATCAAAGAACGGTGTTAAACTTAATCTTTGTGCGGATGCCATTAAAGACATTGACAAGACGTTTCTATGAACAGTTTTTATTTACTTGATGCTGCACAGTTTTTATTTACTTGATGCTGCAACGAAATTAAACATCAAAGTCCTCAGAGGTGTTTTTATGCGTGATGATTTACCAAAACAATCAACCCGTGTTGAAACCGGTATCAATAATCTTGATGGAAATTCTGGATCAGAGTTACTCGTTGGGTTGCATTATGCAATTGATCCACGTGGAGTTGTTTACTTTGATTTGTTTTGGCTGGACCCACCAAAAGAAACTTTAAAATATGTCGGTGGAATACATGCACTCTTATCTGGTAATCAAGATTACCAACATAGACAATAATATGTGGCTGTGAAGTACTCGCTGTGCTCGACTCTGTGCCGATATCGCAAGGGGCACCGTCTCATAGTCTTGCACGAGTATACCACCCCGGACAACATCATGGGCCAACGTTTTAAACAGGTGTTAGTGTAATGTACAATGGTAGATATTTAGGAAAGATCTGCTAAAGGCAAGCCCCAAGGTGATTTATCCAAATATGCAAGCCTTGACTTATCCAAATATGCAAGCCTTGACGAGGTCAAGAATAAGCATACTAATCTTTTGCGTCTCGTAGATGTGGATCAAAATGAAGTTGTTGTTTTTCAGGATCAGAAAGGGTGATCAAAGACAAGCAATATCCCAATGATATATATTATTCTGCAGATTCCAGGTGTCACCGAAGATAACTTATTGGTGTTTGCTAAAAACGGTAATATTGAAACTAGAGGAATCAAATCTAACACTCATTGGAGAGATTGCTGACGTATCAGAGGAATTGAAAATATTATGTATGGCGATCTCAGCATTAGCAGAAATACAGTTATCCATGTGAGAGAACCAAAATCAGACGATGATGTGGCAACAAAAAATACGCTGACAGCAATGACGCCACTATCAGAACTGATATCAGTAAATGCATTGCTAAAACTGTCAATGCAATGATTGTTTTTCGTAATATGGTTAATAATAAAGGCACTGTTTTAAGAGAACCAGAATCAAACGATGACACTACAACGAAGAAATACGTCGACAATAGCAACATTCCGATGATGACTTCGTTAGTGAAAATCAATGATGGAATGATCATGCTTATATCTGAATGTTAATTGTGTAACTATGTTTATTAATTTTCGTAGATGCACAAATATAACCGTTAATAAATTTTTTCGGAGTCAGGCAGTTATTGACATAAGGCTCTCTGACATCAAAAAGATTACTGATGGTGTAGTACATACAGCAGCTTCTGAATCAAAATTATGGACAGCACTCAATAAATCCATCAAACATACCGCTGCGGTTAGTCGTGTTTAAAGGTTCTTAGTACTCGACATCACATTTACAATATCTACTATAATTTCACGGCTTTATCCTGCTAACGGATCTTCTGGATCTATGTTAGTTATATTATATAAAAAAAAACAACGAATAGGAAACATTCGTCGTTAAACCCGAAGGAAAAGGCCTCGGCGTGTTGAACTATTGATGTATTCAATTCGTCGCTAATATACCACCTACTTAGTGTTAGTAATCTACATAATCAACCAATTACCGGTAAACACAATTGACGTCCAACGTTTCAGGTATGAACAAGCGTGTTTGTTTCAGATCCAACTGAAAAATATTAATGATGCGCATACAAGAAAACAAAAATAAAAATTACCGAAGACGTATCGCTATTACTGTTATAGTTGTAGATTCTGCATTAGCGGTAGTCGTTAAACAGATACTAAAGTTGGAGCATTATCAGCCACATGCATAATACCATCGTAAAAAAGATAACCACGTGCTCGACTGATAAATTACAAGTACATACAACATTGCTAACAGTGATACAAAACATGCCAAATTATCATCGCTGATATCATCAGGGCTCATTGATGGAATAATATCAGTTCAAGAGTTTGCATAAATGACAAAGGTTTGCTATGAAGCAACTAGACACAACCCTTAGACTGTCAAGAAGTAAAGACGCTGCCGACTCCTACAAAGACAGGTAATTAGATCACTGACATTAATAATAATGTCGCAAGATCAATCACCGCGATTGCTAGATCAAATCGGTGCTAATACAACACCACCAACAAAGCACTATGATATCAGCGAACTCAATTATGCCTGCGTTTGACGGTAGCTTTCCATCGGCAATTCCAGCCAAGGAAATCTCTTTGGCACACTTGCGGTATTATTATAGTTGGCCAAATATTAGAGCAAAGTTAATAGGTCTGTTCCAAGCAAATAATTCAATGGTATTTGCGTACAAAAATAAATCTAACGGAACACCAGACTGGCAGTCATCAAATCGAACAGATCAGCAATGCGTTCCAGAGCAGAATCAAATCTGTCACATGAAAAGAATACAAGATTGCTATCACAGTTCATAAGTCAACGTTATCAGCCGTGTTATATCGAATATCGAAACCACCTGATCCTCAGGACAAGGATTATATATATATATATATATATATATATATATATATATATATATATATATATATATATATATATATATATATAAGAAATTTGCATAGTACTATTCTGATGTCGGAATTGTTACATACTACTATACTGACGCAGGAATGTTACTACTATACTGACGTAGGAATGTTACATACTACTATACTGACGTAGGAATGTTACATCTACTATACTGACGTAGGAATGTTACATACTACTATACTGACGTAGGAATATTACATACTACTATACTGATGTAGGAATGTTACATTTTGCTATACTGATGTAGGAATATTACATGCTGCTATAATGATGTAGGAATCTTACATACTACTTTACTGATGTAAGAATGTTACATACTACTTTACTGATGTAGGAATGTTACATACTACTTTACTGATGTAGGAATGTTACATACTACTTTACTGATGTAGGAATGTTACATACTACTTTACTGATGTAGGAATGTTACATACTACTATACTGATGTAGGAATGTTAAATACTGCTCTACTGATGTGGGAAAGTTACATATTGCTATACTGATGTAAGAATGTTACATACTACTATACTGATGTAAGAATGTTACATTTTGCTATACTGATGTAGGAATATTACATGCTGCTATAATGATGTAGGAATTTTGCATACTGCTATACTGATGTAGGAATTATATATACTACTGTAGGAATGTTACATGCTACTATATTGATGTAGGAATGTTACATACTACTATACTGATGATTGAATGTTACATACTGCTATACTGATGCAGGAATGTTAAATACTGCTATACTGATGCAGGAATGTTACATAATACTATACTGATGTAGGAATGTTAAATACTGCTATACTGATGTAGGAATGTTAAATACTGATATACTGATGTAGAAATGTTACATACTACTGTACTGATGTAGGAATGTTACATGCTACTATACTGATGTAGGAATGTTACTACTATACTGATGCAGGAATGTTACATACTACTATACTGATGTAAGAATATTACATACTACTTTACTGATGTAGGAATATTACATGCTGCTATACTGATGTAGGAATGTTACATACTGCTATACTGATTTAGGAAAGTACATACTGCTATACTGATGTAGGAATGTTAATACTACTGTAGGAATGTTACATGCTACTATATGATGTAGGAATGTTACATACTATAATGATGTAAGAATTTTACATACTGCTATACTAATGTGGGAATGTTTAATACTACTGTACTGATGTAGGAATGTTACATACTACTATACTGATGTAAGAATGTTTCATACTACTGTACTGATGCAGGAATGTGACATACTACTATACTGATGTAGAAATAATGCATACTACTATACTTATGTAGGAATATTACATACTGCTTTACTGATGTAGGAATTTTACATACTGCTATACTGATGTAGGAATCTTATATACTACTGTACTGTTGTAAGAATGTTACATACTACTATACTGATGTAGGAATGTTTCATAGTACTATACTGATGTAGAAATGTTATATACTTTTACGATGATGTAGGAATGTTACATGCTGCTATACTGATGTAGGAATGTTACATTCTACTCTACTGATGTAGGAATGTTACATTCTGCTAAACTGATGTAGGAATGTTGCATACTTCTATACTTATGTAGGAATGTTATACAATGCTATTCAAATATGTTACATACTACTGTAATGATGTAGGAAAGTTATATAATACTATTCTGATATAAGAATGTTACATACTACTATACTGATGTAGGAATGTTATATAATACTATACTGAGGTAGGAATGTTACAGTATTATGCTGATGTAGGAATGTTATATAATACTATTCTGATATAAGAATATTACATATGATAATGATGTATGAATGTTACACACTACTATACTGTTGTTGTAATGTTATATAATACTATACTGATGAAGGAATGTTATATAATACTCTTCTGATATATTAATGTTATATAATACTCTTCTGATGTAGGAAGGAATGTTACATACTGCTATATTCGGTATTAAAGCTTTTCACTTTCATAATTCGATTACAATCGAAGATAATTTTTTCAGTACATGCGCACTGTCTTTTTTTGTTTCATATTCTTGAGACAACCCTGATCTAATTTTCTCGACTGCCGGTGAGTGGAACGAATTGCCAGACATTTGTATCATCACATACATAAACTAGCAATTGTTTCATTGCTTGTCGGAACAGCTTAAAAAAAAAAACATTGTTCGGCTGCTAGGCTAGTGTGTGTATTCTGATTTTCGTTCTTGTATTATTTCAAAATCATTCGTGATCTTTTCAGGATCAACTTTTAAACCTGAGGTTGGATTATATAATTTTGAATTGCAGAGATAATCGCATTAATATTTTCGTGATTCATTATATTCTAAAAAATATTACTTTAATTACATCTTGTTTAAAAACTCATAAGTAGTATTAAAAAAAGAGCTGTGTGAGGCTATTTCTCGCTTAGAGTGCTACTGTTCTCATATATATATATATATATATATATATATATATATATATATATATATATATATATATACACACACACACACACACACACACACCGATGTGACTGCTTCATGGTGATTGTTGATAGCATTTTACTGCAAGGACTCTCACTTACACTGCTACCGTTCTCATATACTTACTGATGCTTCTGCAATTTGGGTATATTTAACCCCGGGTGTTTCACACCAAGACTTTTCTTTATGTCATTGTGGTACTTCTTGATTATTGTAACCGCTGGTGTTTTATTCTCCTTGTCTTTAGACAAGTACTTTGTCCCTGATCATGTCAGTGCTATCGTTCTCATATATTTACCTGTGCTACTGCTTTATGGCCGTCTTCCCTGTATTTACACCAGAACTCTCATTTATTTCTCATATATTTACTGGTACTCCTGCCTCATGAGTTTATTGGCAACTCCTGGCTATATTACACCAGGTGTATTCAGCAGTCACTGTCTGGTTTACTCATATTTTTACAGGGGGTTGGGGTGTGTGCTTCTGTTTTCCACCTCAGGGAATTGCCAAGTAATTTTTACGTTTAACAGATTTAAACCGATAACTTAAAATTTTGTACACATCTTACCCCTAAAATCAAAACCTAGGGAGTTCAAAATCAGCACCCTTCACCAGAGGCGTAGCTAGGGTGGGGCAGGGGGGTACATATGTCCCCGGGCGCCAAGGTACAGGGCGCCAAAATGAGGCTTACAAACGTTACATTATAATAAGTAAAATAGAAAAATGTGATTACACGGGGAGGAGGCTGGGGCGCCAATTTTATAGTTCGTCCCCGGGCGCAAAATGTCATAGCTACGCCTCTGCCCATTCACATTGTTTGACAATCCTGAGGAGGTGTACACAAATTTTTATTTATTATTATATTTTTGTTGGGCTGGAGCCCCCCACCCTCATTATTAAATGCGATTATTGCAAAAGTCCGCAAATTTATCAGTCATTGGAATGGAGAGATAATTTCCATGTGTAGATAGTGAAAATTCTTATTAGTAACAGTTCAGCCTTCTTAATATCGTAAGTTTTAAAAATTATTATAAAGTTACAAATACCTGGAAGACCAAAAACAGAATTTGGAGGCGTGGCATATTCCTTGTCAAAGTTTTCCGTTACCACATTCTGTTCTCCGGCCCCTAACAGTGAAATCAGAGTCCTGGTGCAATACACCTCGGGAGGAAGGATAACGTTTTTAAAAATAATGTGGGAAATACAGGAACCCCAACAAAAAATCTGCAGCTTTCATAGAACATTCTGCAGTTGATAACACAAACGAGGCTACTGTTTAATCTGCCCAGAAATATTTTCCTTCACCTAGAGTGATCTTCAGAGTAAGATACTGAAATCTGATTTTCTTGTTTATATTTCTTTGAAAATTCTGAGTTGGTAATATTGAAATATTATTTCTTTGCCTGCCTTCTGATTTACATATCTAACTGGTCTTGGATATTTATTATTATTTTCAGTATTCCAGTTCTGACTGTGTAATAACCTGAAGATTATTAAAAGAGTTTTTATGAAGCCATCTTTGATCAATTTAATATAACAAAGCATGAAGCCATCTTTGATCAATTTAATATAATAAAGCATGAAGCTATCTTTGATCAATTTAATATAATAAAGCATGAAGCCATCTTTGATCAATTTAATATAATAAAGCATGAAGCCATCTTTGATCAATTTAATATAATAAAGCATGAAGCCATCTTTGATCAGGCCATAAAACAATGTGCTAGGGATGTTGAAATGTTAAGTAAAAACTCCAAAACAGGAATGCCGACTGGTATCAAGAAATAATACTATCAGCGAGCATACCCTGTGATGGCAGTTGTTTATGCGATATATCCCTGAATGATAAGCCCAGTGTTGATATCTACGATTAATGATAATTTCTACCTTGAATTGTGTTGTTGAAAGAGTTATAGAAAATTTCATAAAAGTGATACATGGAAATGGTTTAAGGAATCTGAGATTAAAAAAAACAAATAGGTTGGCTGAGTACGTTAGAGAAAATGTAGCTGTGATAAAAAATTTTGCCGAGTAGGAAAAGTAAAGAAAATTTTCAATAACAGTGAAGACATTGACTGGCAAGATTTTGTACAAATCAAAATATACATCAAGGTTACTTCTATTGAGACTGTTGATTATGATGCACATGTGCAGACACCAGACATAACATTATTTCCACAAACTCGAACTTTTACATTTTACGATGGTGATTTGTTTGATTTTATCAATAATATCAGTAAGAGTGACCATGTATCCATGTGGCGGTTTCAAATATAGCTATTAAGATCAGTTTCATGTTTGGATGGCCAAATGGAGATATTTATTCAGAGATGACAGAGATTACTTTGAAAGTTACAAATATTACTGTTATCGAATGATTACTCAGTAATTGCTTTGCCGCTCCATCATATGCTGCTCACTTTGCTCAGAAGGAAAATCCATGGAGGCCAACATAGTTTGAATTTCTTGAAGATGTCCAATGCAGTTGTGTAGAATATGGACATGGCAGATTGTAGAATACTAAATATGATTATAAGGATATTGTCTCAGTTGATATGGTTGCATGTTATCCTGGAAGTTTTCTTGGAATGGGAGAGTGTGTTAAATATTTTAAAAGATTTTTGGACATCCAACACATGAGATGACTAGAGTTGCGATAAATAAACCTTTGCCAGATTTTGACTTAACTGGATTCACAAGTATTAGGTCATTTGAGTTTGCATCAGAAAACCCTCATTCAGTTTTAGCTGTTTTGTTTCGTTGTCATTTTATTAAACGTGGTTGGACTCCAATAGTTTTATTACAATATATGCTTGATGCAAAAAAATTATATTGTTAACCGTGAATGAAGCAATTTATATCCATAACCCCCATGACAATGTCAGGGTTTTTGAAGGTCATTTACTATATCAGAGAATATAAAATTAAATCTTGGCAAAAAAAAAAATAATTGAAAAATTTACGCAAGGATGATCATATGATCATAAACGACATTATACAAGATTAATTATCAATCATACTGAGCCTGATTTCATAATTGCTTATAAAACAAAAAAATATATATTTGTAAAATAATTTTAACCTATCAAATGGAACCAAACTTGGCACAATTGATGGTAACTCACCATAGTTTACTCATTTAAGATCTCTGATATTGGTGCATGTTTCGATAAACTTATTATTGATAATAAACAGATATCCTAAGGAAGCTGTTAGAGTCTTCACATGCTCATAGTAATAAAAAATGCAGGATAGCTAAATGAATTACAGATCGGCACTGATAAGCCATGGGACGAGTGGAGATTAACAAAAGAAAAGATGATTAGTCATTTTGAACCTGCTGAATATGGATCTGAGGAGATATATTACAAAAATATTCAAATCTCACAAACATCATCAGTACCATTAGCATATATATGATCCAGTGGCCAGACATAAAACCTTTACCTCAACGGACCTGGTGGTTCTGGTAAAACAACACACATGATTGAATCATTTCAGAATCTTGACATGACTGTACTAACTCCAACTTACCAGAGAGATGAAACAAAGATACATGGACACCTGAACGAATAGGTGAAAATATATTCAAAATAGCATTATCTGGGATGAAATATGCATGGTATCTGTTGACGTATTAAAAATGTTTCTTGATTGGTTATTGACTCGGAATACTGCTGTTATCATGTGTGGCGGTCATGGTCAACCACCATCTTTTATTGGTGAATCACCACATCGCTGGTTAAAAGGAATAATAGATTATTATGAGATATTTGATGATCATAGTAATTGATGAATTGCTAAAAGACTTCAAAAAGCTAATCAGACTGCACCCAGATAAGATTCAATGTGAGATCATGCATGCAGGTTTCATACAGAATTCTGAATAATAAATTCAAAGACTTTTCCTAAACTTTCAAAGACAACATACATAGATTTCCAAGACCTATTTTGACTAACATTTAGTATACACGTTATGTTATATGAAAAAACAATGAATGCAAAATACTACAATATTGTTTAATGATGAAATGAAACTGAATGGGTCTTCAAAAGAAAGAAACCAGGAAAACCTGACTACATCCGAATCTAACAACCTTGGACAATTTTATTTGTGATTATGGAAAGAAATTATAATGTTTGGATTTATTTCAATTTTCAATTTACTTTTAAAGACCTTAGGGTAATCTGCTTTATTTTCTCAAACTTTCAAGGACTTAAAAATTCTACCTCATTTTTCCTAAACTGTCAAAGACCTTTGAAGACCATATGAATCCTTTATCATAATGTTGAAACAGCAACAAAACAATCACTGTAATACAGTAATGTGGCAGTATTCTCTTAATATTTTATTTAACCATGGATAGAATTAATAAGAGTTTTGACCACTTGATGCTGACCCATGTAATCGTTTATAGAAGAGCAGTTGAATCTAATCTGTAGATTGCAGGTCTAGCTGTTGTTACATTCTAGACTGGGGCAGTCTCATTTTTTTTCCCCTCCCTCAAGTTCCTCAGGCTCATATAAATATCTGACTGGTTGTTTTAAGAAAGAATCATGTAGCTTCCACTTTCGAATAGTGTGTGTTTCTTCAAGATTGTATTGATGGGGGTCATAGAAAATACATGAATAATTTCATTATTTAACGCAGCTATCACACTTGGTAGTCTCACAACCCAGTCCTGAGATCTCTTGTCTGCCTGAACTTACTGATATCCAAGCAATTGCTCAGCAAGAAATCACTCAACGATTGCCTGATTGAAATGAATTGCGGTGTGCCCTTTTCTGATTTTACATTATATTGTTGCATCAGCGATGTTACTGCACCAAGAAATTCTTTGCCAGGATCAACTTGTAGTAACTGTGGTGATCACAAGCTGCCACATTGATAAATTCATTCAAATGCATACGCAACTTCAGTTGCTGTTTTTGTTGATAATGCTTCTGCTTCTTTATATCTACTTGCAATGACAGTCAACACTTATTTATATATGCCAGTTTTAATAGTATCATGTGATAAGAACAAAATATCTCCCTGATGATCCTCATTAGGTGGTGGTAGATAAATTTGCCATATTGCATTTTGTTCTAAGCAATCTGCAGCAACTATATGTGCAACACCTGTTGCATCAGCAAGTTTACTAATTGCTGCTCTACCTCTCCAATATCCTCTTGGGCTATAATTAATAGAGTCCATTATAATAATAATAATCAGTGCAATAATTACTGGCCCCTATCGCTAGTTTACCTCTCATCGCAAATCTTATAAAAATCTCAGATTTTATTTTTACAGACTTTGGAGTATGAATAAACTTCACGTCTGTAATATGTCCTTGTTGTAGATCTGGATTTTTACATGCAAGATCTTGAGCATAGAACCTTTGATCAATCACATTTCTTGGATACTCTCCAGGTCTTGGTTAATCTTTCTCATCAAGTCAGATATCAAGTCAGAAATCTGAGATTGAGAGAATAAATCTTTTGCAAAATCAAAACTCCAATGAGCTGTAACCATATACTAAATAATAATAAACATACATACATACATACATACATACATACATACATACTGAATGAATGAAGTGACTAAGTTTTGAGCATTTTTTTATATCCCATTTTAAAAAGTTTATTTATTGTTCTCTCGATCTTAAATTTCCTACACCTCTTTCTGTCTGTCTCTCAAAATTCTGCAGCGATTGCCAGACCTAACTGCATTTCTGTTCCAAGCTATAGTCAGTTTCTAGTGATATATTCCTCAGTAGAAGGTTTGCAGGCATACCTGCTATTAGAGGGGACAGGGGGCAGTTTTTATATATAAATTTAATGTGAAGTGATTATGATTTTTAACATAGTTTTAACAATTTTTTTCAGTCATATCGTTATGATGACTGCAGTGTTGAAGTTTTAGTGATGTCTAACACTGGGGTGTCATGCTGCAGAAATGTAGCATGACGCCCCACCCAATCACATTATCCTGACACCAGACCAACATGTCCTAAAACTAACCTCTTAATGCTGAGCGTCAAGCAAGGCAGCTGTTAGTACCACTTTTTTAAAGTCTTTGGTATGACTCAACCAGGGATCGAACCCATGACCTCCCACAACTTAATGCTGCAATCAGCAAAATAGTATAAAAATCATAAAAATAAAATACACAAGTGAAGTAAAAAAAGATCGTTATTTTCGGATAATGATAAAAAAATAAAGCATAAGATTATCCACTTGACCAGAGAAGTCAATAGCAGTTCATAGCAGAAGTTTATGCACCCCAATCCCAAATGTATACCACTATACCTGCAACTTTCCCAAAGTCAATTTTGACACCATGTGCTGCTCACAGTGCAAAACAATCCCTTTTCCTAGATGCAAAAATGCTGATGCAATTAAAAATAGTTGTCATTAAAGCCATTTTTTGTGATATTCTACTTTCCCCATGCCCATATGTTTACTGCTATGGTAGGCTAGCTCTTCTTCCTAGCCAGCTATTGGTATTTCACTATCAACATCCTGCAAAGTAACTATGGAAGGTGTAGATGCCTGACATCAATGTTAAGAACAAGCCTGTAGCACCTAGTTCACAAATATATCCATATCTTTAATTAGAAAACAATAACTGAAAAAGTCACACCATAGCCTGAATTAGGAAATTTATGAACCTGTACCCTGCCATATTGGGGTGATGCTTCTAGTCATGCATGTATCAACAATTTAACAATAAGGTCAATACTAAATGTATACACAGGTGTTCTGTTTTGACACAAATTATTACTAAAAGGTGAGGACTCTGGGTCAACAGAAGAGAGTTTTTAGTTACCATCTGCATACCAAGGTCAAAATAAACTTTTTAATTACTAGTGAGCATCCAATAAGTCAGAAGTGATGGGGTGGTTAAAACAGGGTAAAGTCTAGGTTTTTGGAATTTCGTTAATGTATTTTACATAATCCAGGTTATGGTTTTTGTTTTGTAAACATCCAAGAAGGCTGTAATGTTTTTTTGTTTCTTTTTTAAATAGAAAATGCTGATTGTGACCTGTGGTCAAGAAGTTAAGTACATCATCTTGTAAATAAATTTTTTTTTTCAATTGTTTAATTTAAGTGATTTTCTCTGAAAATACTGAACTGCTCTGATAAAATTATTGGACAGAGACATTCACTGGAATTTATAATTATTCCAAACATGGTATTATATTACTATCCAACAAAAGAGTGTTGGCACTTCAACACTTTACAAGGTACAACAGACACACCATCGTTATCAGTTTTTGAATGTAACCTGGATTTGTACTTAACTTCATTCATGACTTTAAATTAGGACTTGTATGTAATTCTTAGATTTTTTTGAAATTTAATTCGAAATACCCTGAATTATTTTTGCTCATTTTCACTTTGTATTCTAGGGAAATAAATTTGTTAAATTTTACAAAACTTGTCTTTCACTCTTAAGTTTCTTATTTAAGTTCATAGACTTGTAAAGTCCACATTTGTATGGCAACTGGCCACTAAATTTACAAACATCATTTGCTCTGCTTCTGTTTATTTACAATATTCGAACTTCTACTGGTGTCGGTCTCTCAGTTTTGGATTATAATAGCCATGTCATGAGTGATGAACACGTAAGAGTCTTTAATATATTTTCAACCAGAATCTTGCATGATTTAGAATTCACGAGCACACGTGTCACCTTAAATGAGATATCTTAGTTACTCTTAAGTTATTCAGGTGACCTTCGGGAAAAAAAAGCTTTTCTTCGATTGTTCTTGTTTTGAAAATATCGTGTACAATCTGGTTTTCTTTTCTGTTTGAGAATCGTATTCCTATGCCTAGTCCGAGTTTCCTCGGACCCTTGACACCCCATTATTTATATTTGGTTTTTTATGTTGGGGTGTAAAAAACCAAATATCAAAAATGGGGTGTCAAGAAAAATCGTTCGTACTGTTGTCCTATGCCATAGGTGAGCTAACAGTTGGAAAATTTTAAATCTCTTCATAAATGACACATTAAGTTGTTACATTGACTCATATAAGGTCTACACAATTGTTTTCTTAGTAACGAACTTTTTTGTTTTTACTGTGTCCAAATCCTAATAAATCATGCTTCAGTGACAGGTTTTCTGGTATTTCAATTTCAGAAGCTAAACTATCAACAAAAGCGCATGCAATGGGTCACATATTTCACTTCCGGATCAGCAAAAGGAACCTGATTACTCACTGTGCACTGTCGCCGAATTAGAAACAAGCAACTATACCACAATCATCGAATTCTAAAGAGTAAATAATTACATTTAAAATAATGCCAGAAATGTTGAAATCGAACTCTTGTATCACCACCAAAATAAGAGAGGATAAAATATGCTCTAAACAGACTGGAACTACATTCGACTATACTACACCGGAAGTAGCAATTGTGACCAAAGACCATATGAACGAATCACGTGACGAAATTTGGCCAAAATGGCGGAAGGTGGTGGTGGTGGGGAACGTCAGTTTTTGGGGAATTTCGTTCGGAATCAGGCTAAATATGGAAGTACAACGAAACCTGCACCTCGATCATCAAGTTTTGTAAAGCATCCTGTAAAGCAGGATGACACTCTGATGGGAATAGCATTAAGATACGGATCAACGGTAAGTTCTCTTGACATTCACTGTTGTAACCTTACCTGTTATACCGATATTTAGACCACGTTTGATATATCAAAGAATTAAAATATGTAATCAGATTTAGAAATTTATTAAGGATATTATTACCGTCATTCGTTTGCACATTCATCGAAAACCGTAACGTTTGGAAGCAAATTATCTAGATAAAAGCCTTAAATTTGTTGTTTCAATATAATTATGATAAGAGATCGTACTCACAATTACAGCAAAGTATTAGAATTAGAGTTAATGAATTTTTTAAAAATGGATTTTAGCACAAAACTGGCCGCCGGTCCAGACAATAATTGCTGATTGCATTGTTCCAGTTTCATTACTATTTCCTCAATTGAGATTTCTGAGTAACCTTCTTCTTGCATGGTGGGTAACACTGAAAGAATATCAAGCAGGCAGTAGGGCTTAAAAAGAAAGTCAGACTGTCATATAATTTCCTCTTAAGAGCTTTTGCCTTGTCTCAGAGGGCATATTATATAAAAGCCAAATGTGATTTTGCATCAGTTTTGTTATCTCAACCAGTGGGAAATATATTGATAATGACTGAAATGTCCATGAACAAGGTTATGTAAAATCCCAACATTGAGAGACATTGAAAACAAAAGTGAACCCAGAGTGGCCAGGTAGGTTGAGAGGCCAAGAAAAGGTTAACATCGATGCTAGACATCACTCTAAATTGCCACACTGGAGTTCTCTTGAAGTTTAGACATAGATGCTATTTGTAACATACATGTGAACCTCCTGCATACAGGGCTTCGTGTTAAAAAATTTCAAAAAAACATGCCATTTCTTCCTATGACTCACCTCATTTTCCTCCAGGATGTGCCTGCTTTTCTTTTTCCGATAAGTAGCTCAATGTTTGACTTCTTAACAGTTATCATTGCAGTTATCCAGCTTACTTCAAAGAAACATGTAAATAAAAGATGACCTTTTATGTATTGCAAGGGTTCTAAATTAATTTGGTGATGACATGAATATAAATAAAGAATCTTATCAAGGTTTCTCAAGGTCTGATATTAGATAATATTGTCAAAATCGTTGATATTCCATAAATAATAACTATTTAAGTATGTGTGACTTCACAACATTATTATTATAGGTTATCATTAGAAACCTTTTAAAAGAGTGCAGAAAAGTACAATGACTTGCACAATTGAGTCATGACATCTGTTTTCATCTTTTGGAGAACAGATTTGTGCTGAACTAACAGAAGAAAGATAATAAAAACAAAAGATGAAAGTTCCATTTGATTTGTGATGTTATGAGTACTGAAAGTGTGACAACAGTTAAAATCTCATGCAATTAGATAGAGTACTTTTGCCAAACATTCTTTCAATAGAGATTGTGTTATGTAGCACTTCATAAGGCATTTAATACAGTTGCAGCTTTGTTCATTTCTTTTTTTTAATTTAGTGATGATGATTCATGTTCATTTATATGGTAATGCAAGGTGTTTATTCACGAAAGTTGTTTTTTTTTAAATGGGAATAGTGATGTTTTTTTACTTATCAAGAAGTCTACACAGCATTCCCAGTGATCATTTATGGGATTGAAACTAATTGATGAAGATTTTATTGGGATTTTTGTTTTTGTACAGTTTTAGAGGCAAAAAAAGAGCAAAATATATATATATATATATATATATTATAATTAAATATAACATTTCATTTGTGGTGTGATATTTTAAATGGATACAAATTTGGTTCTTACACTTATTAAAATAATGAGCATGTACTTTTAATTTTCCTTTTAAAAGTTTGGGACTCCTGAATTTATGCTAGGGACTCTCCAATATAGGCTTGGGACTCCTCTGAAATTCTTTTGAATTTCCCTGTGGTGGGAGGGTTGTACTCTCAAGTTTAGGTGTGTCTCCAGTCTCTCATATATCTCACTGAAATCTCCTGGTAATACAAAACTATTAGTGGAAAATTTTAATTTTATTTTCAATTTTTTTTTTCTTTTTCAAATTTTGATTCCATTGTAGTACTTGTACAGTACAGTAATATTGCTTAAGTGGGGCAAGACAGTTTAGTTGCTAATTTCACCTTATAATTCTGTTGGCTGGCATTCTTTGTTTGAAGTTTGTCTAGGTATATGTGTGTACAGAAGTATTTCCAAAGGATTAAAGATTTTAATTGGTTATGGTTGGTTTCATAAAATGCACAGTCAGCATAAAACAATAAACATTACTTTGATTCTTTTACTTTGCTTTGGTGCTTAAAGTTGTTGAGATGGATTGGAGTTTGAATAATCAACAGTAATTTGGACAAGATTACAGATTTTAATTCATTGTGATTGCAGGATTGCCCAAATGGCATGAACCAGGTAGGTTTCTCAAGATATCTCAACATGCCAATGCCAGAACACCAAAATCCAAGCAACAAAAATTATGTACAAGATTCTGTGATCATTGAAAATGTGAATTTTGCAATCAAGATCCAAGGGATATGCATACCATATATATACTCATAAGTTGATTTTGCTATAATTCAACCCCCCACCATCATTTTATTGTTGCAAAAAAGCAAATTTCTCTAAGCCAAGGTACTTTTTTGCAAGTCAGATTTGACATGTGGTCAATGAGTTGGAGTTGCACTTGTACTGATAGACATAGAAATAGGACAAATAAAGACGAACCAATGTAGAATAAATACATTTGAATTATTGAGTTAAATATGTACAAAGAAATTATGAGATTTTGATTTTATCCATCTTAATGTAATGAAATCCTTAATCAGTACTCAAAGAAAATGTTTTAGACACAAGCCTTGGAGTGGTGATTTAAAGAAAATCACAAGCCTTGACTGAAATTTGACAAGCCCAGACTATAATTTCCAAATGCCTAAAATTTTCACTGTTTTAATGTTGTCACACAGCATTGCAATAGCTGCATTTCAAATATAAATTCAATTGGGTTCAAAGGGGTTTGAAGGTAATGCAGATGTCATTAGTGTTCATTTCTGTATTGGCATACTTCACAAAGTAAAACTTGTTCAGCCAAGAGTTCTGAAATTTATTTTTGTTGGACTTTGCTTATAGCTAAATGCTTCCTAAATCAGCTTCAAAAATGAATAACACTTAAACACTATTCCAGCAGGTAAAATGACCACCTTTGCATTCTATGTATGAATTGAATCTGACTTAAAAGAAATGTTGCTGCTGTTCACACGTTTATAAAAATATAAACATAGAGCTTAAACATTCCCATTCAAGGCTATAATAACTTTGCTCTTGTATGCTCATTTTACATCTTTTTGATTTTTACCTTTAATAGGTTGTTCCATTTTCTGATCCTAACTGTGCAAATTTCACTAGCTATTGTCAGCCAGTAAAGCAATATGTGAAATGGTAGTTTATATCTGATCTCTTTGCTTTTAATTGCCACTAACTGCCCAATGGATAGTTTTACATTAGCTATAATCATGACTGTTTACCATATAAACATGCTACATGTAAAGGAATAGCAGGAAAGGAAACCAGTACAATCCCATCACATGGAAAGGAGTACTTACCAGTTGTAATATTTATTGAGGGATAACAAAACTATTAATATTTGTTGGAATATTAGTTTTAGCAGGACACTCCTTGCTTCTTATCAAAATGAGATCTCAATTCACATTTGAGGGAGGAGATCTGATTTTGATTGCTCCGTGTTATGACAGGTATGTTAACATCTTGCAAATACATTTACACATTTCATCAGACTGATCCAAGTTTACTCAGGCAAATTCAATTTTGTTTATACAAGCCTGATGGGCACATCACTTAGAATACAGTGGGCTCTATCTAAAATTAGAGGTACCTGGGCTATCAGATTTCTTGAGCACTGCTTTAATGCTTTACATTTTTAATCCATTTATATAACAAATCCATGTACATTTTTAATTCATAGATTTATATGCTGCAATAAAAATGGTAAAACCAGAAGGATGAAATTCTAAAGTATTCTGAGTTAAGAAACAAAGTTCTGAATTCCTTCCAATGTTATCTGGTTGTCCAACACAGATTCCTTGTCTGATTATTTTGAATAAGTGTTGGTCATCCTCCTTGCTGTCCATTGCATGGGAAATATTACATTTTGTAAATGATTTGAACATCATCTAATTTGGAATTTCCTTCCACACATTTACTGAGATACTAACTCAATCCCTGAAGCTTCACATTTCCTGCCTTTATGCATTTTTTCCTGCCTTTATGCATTTTTTTGGGCCCATCTACAATCTACCAGTATTGCTATTGATGTATATTTAACATAAATGGTTTGTTTAGGCAAGCATCCAGTAGTTGTAGTACTGATGTGGTGTTGCCAGGGTTCAGAGCAATTGCAGCTGAAACACAATGCTTTAATCTAACTCCCAGTTTGCATAAGGGCTTTCCATTATTTGAATTTGCTTCATATGTCTGGCACTATCAAACAGAACTGACTTTTTCTTGACCCAGTCAAGCACCTGTTGCTCCAACATAGCAAATCCATATTATACAGCATTATTGTTGTTTTTCTCTGCAAGTAATTGACAGAATGGTCTCTTAAACCATTATTGATGTACAGGTTGAGCATTGGGCCTATGGGAAACACTTTCATAATACAGTCTCTGAAATTTCATCAAACGATTGCTGCAGCTGAACAGGTGTCAGTTGTGCAGTATTATTAAAGAAACTAACTCAGAATTGGACAATTATGGCACTAGTTACAGACTTCACAGAGAAAAACAACAAAGCAGATTATCCACAGGAGTACTTCTTTCACATGCAAATGGTTTAAAGCTGTATTTATCTAATTCCCAACTCTATCAAAACATTGTGAATTGAGAAGACAGCACAAGTTTTCCTTTAGAAGCAAGGTCATATGTTAATATTTTTATATCTGTTAGAAGACAATAAACATTAATAAATTTTTTTATAAAAAAGTTTTACTTATAAGCAAGTATATGTGGTAATCATTCTATTCTTCCTGTAAAGCTGATTTTAAAGTCTCTTATGGTGGAAAGAATGACATCACACATCATCCAAAATCCCCATTTTGAAGCATAATAAATATGGACAAATTTGCATACACCAAGACTACCATTTGCCAACATTATAGTTGAATATAATCTTCTGTTTTAGGATCATATTTAAGATCTAGTTAAAATAGTGTTCCCTGACTCATCAAGTTGGACAAAATTTCTCATGCAAATGGACAAAATCTTCTTACATAGGGAATTATTGTTCATAAGAAATCATAATCTTCATTTTCCACAAGCCATGCAATTTAGCCATGGTTTCTGATTATTTGTTATATTTCAAATACTGATGTAAAAGCTTTTGTCATTTTTCACAAGCCATGCAATTTAGCCATGGTTTCTGACTATTTGTTACATTTCAAATACTGGTGTAAAACCTTTTGTCATTTTCAATCTATTTATTGTTGTTAATCTTTTATATTTACAGTAACACTTCTGTTTTTGTAACCTTTGAGTTTTGTACTTTGTAAATCTGCATTGATGATTTCCATTTCAAAGTATGTGTTCTTTGGCAGAGAGTCTGCTTTCATCATACAGCTTCTGTTAAAATGATTTCATGGTTCTTTTAAGCAAGTGTGGTATGCTTCAGTGACACAAGTTTCAGTGATTCTCAGTTTTATTTGTGTAAAATGAAACTAATGTAGACAAGCAATTCTAAAATCTTCTGTAGCACAAACTCTGTTTTTGGTCCATTCATTGTTAGTTACTGTCAACACTTGTAGATAAAGTCATCAAACTGTTGAACAAACTCAGTTTTTGGTGGATTCATTGTTAGTGTCAACACTAATATATAATTTGTTACTGTTAACACTAGTAGATAATTTCATCAAACCATTGCACAAACTCAGTTTTTGGTCCATTCATTGTTAGTTACTGTCAACACTAGTAAATAATTAGTTACTGTTAACACTAGTAGATAATGTCATCAAACTGTTGAACAAGCTCAGTTTTTGGTGGGTTCTTTGTTAGTGTCTAAACTAGCAGATAATTAGTTACTGTCAACACTTAGTCATCAAACTGTTGAACAAGCTCAGTTTTTGGTGGGTTCTTTGTTAGCGTCTAAACTAGTAGATAATTAGTTACTGTCAACACTTAGTCATCAAACTGTTTAACAAGCTCAGTTTTTGGTGGATTGATTGTTAGTGTCAATACTAGTAGATAATAAGTAACTCAACACTAGTAGATAATTTCATCAAACTGTTGAACAAACTCAGTTTTTGGTGTTTTCATTGTTAGTTACTGTCAGTACTAGTAGATAATTTCATCAAACTGTTGAACAAGGTCTGTTTTTGGTGGATTTATTGTTAGTGTCAACACTGGTATATAATTAGTTACTGTCAACACTAGTAGATAATTTCATCACACCATTCAGTAAACTCAGTTTTTGGTGGACTCTTTGTTAGTTACTGTCAACACTAGTAGATAGTTACTGTCAACACTAATAGATAATTTCATCAGATGCTAATATAAAAGTCAGTTTTATTGATTAATGAAAGACAATGTAAAATTGTTTTAGTGTTTCTTATTGCACTGGTTTTAAAATTAGGGTAGACAAGTTATTATTGTTTTTTTTTAACCATGGTGAAAAGTGCATGGGTAACATTGAGAAACAAGGAAAGTCAGCTGAGCAGAAACATGTTTTTGATATTGGCCTAATGAATGATAGAATGTAGAAAACTCAAGGAAAATCAATGGAAATGTTGTGTCAGTGCAGTGATGTTGCAAAGACTAACATGTCCGTAACAAGCTGTTAATAGATGTCCTTCTGATGTAATCTGGAGAGTTTATGGCCAAGTACGGGGATGTTTTGGTATTATTGGAAATAAAGGAAATACTGATGGTTTACAATGACTTTCAAATCTTTTAATAAAAACTTGGATTCATACTTTTTGATATCTCCATTCATTACAGCATATAAGTTTATTCATACTTTTTGATATTTTCATTCATTATGGCATATCACTTCATTCATACTTTTTGATATTTCCATTCTTTATGGAATATCACTTCATTCATACTTTTTGATATTTCCATTCATTATGGAATATCACTTCATTCATACTTTTTGATATTTCCATTCATTATGGCATATCACTTCATTCATACTTTGTGATATTTCCATTCATTATGGCATATCACTTCATTCATACTTTTTGATATTTTCATTCATCATGGCCTATCACTTCATTCATACTTTTTGATATTTCCATTCATTATGGAATATCACTTCATTCATACTTTTTGATATTTTCATTCATCATGGCATATCACTTCATTCATACTTTTTGATATTTCCATTCTTTATGGAATATCACTTCATTCATACTTTTTGATATTTCCATTCATTATGGCATATCACTTCATTCATACTTTTTGATATTTCCATTCATTATGGCATATCACTTCATTCATACTTTTTGATATTTCCATTCATTATGGAATATCACTTCATTCATACTTTTTGATATTTCCATTCATTATGGAATATCACTTCATTCATACTTTTTAATATTTCCATTCATTATGGAATATCACTTCATTCATATTTTTTGATATTTCCATTCATTATGGAATATCACTTCATTCATACTTTTTGATATTTCCATTCATTATGGAATATCACTTCATTCATACTTTTTGATATTTCCATTCATTATGGCATATCACTTCATTCATACTTTTTGATATTTCCATTCATTATGGCATATCACTTCATTCATACTTTTTGATATTTCCATTCTTTATGGAATATCACTTCATTCATACTTTTTGATATTTCCATTCATTATGTAATATCACTTCATTCATACTTTTTGATATTTCCATTCATTATGGCATATCACTTCATTCATACTTTTTGATATTTTCATTCATTATGGCATATCACTTCATTCATACTTTTTGATATTTTCATTCATTATGGCATATCACTTCATTCATACTTTTTGATATTTCCATTCATTATGGCATATCACTTCATTCATACTTTGTGATATTTCCATTCATTATGGCATATCACTTCGTACTTTTTGATATTTCCATTCATTATGGCATATCACTTCATTCATACTTTTTGATATTTTCATTCATTATGGCATATCACTTCATTCATACTTTTTGATATTTTCATTCATTATGGAATATCACTTCATTCATACTTTGATTGTTACTATTGATCCAGAATATTGTTTATTTCTTAAACATGGAAGCAATCAAATACAGCTTTTATTGTCTCACCTATAAAATAGACACCTGTTTTAGAGTACTTGTGCTATACTTGTAATTTATTAATAGAATATGTACTATGTGTTAACACAGCAATTATAATTTAAAAAAATTGTGTATATGGAAGATGAAGGAACACCCTCTTTTCTTACATTCACCCATGAGTTCTGCTGTCTTGAACACATTCAGATTCCATCATTCCCACTTTGTCAAATCCATAATGAATTCCACCATTTCCACTCAGTCAGATCCATAATGAATTCCATTATTCCCACTCAGTCAGATCCATAATGAATTCCACCATTCCCTTTCAGTCAGATCCATAATGAATTCAACCATTCCCACTCCCAGTCAGATCCATAATGAATTCCATCATTCTCACTCAGTCAGATCCATAATGAATTCCACCATTCTCACTCAGTCAGATCCATAATGAATTCCACCATTCTCACTCAGTCAGATCCATAATGAATTCCACCATTCTCACTCAGTCTGATCCATAATAGCAGCAGAGAGGGTGAACCCTACAACAATATATTTGCGACAAAATCGATTAAAGCCTCAGAATGCCAATGGAGCCTTCCTACGAAATCTCATATTTTAACCAAAAAAAAATTAAAGGTCCCATCTTAGCGATTTTGTCGCAAATACATTGTCATAACCACACTCAAATTGCTGCCATCTACGTCTACAAATTTTTGCGACAGAATCGATTAAAGCCTCAGAATGCCAATGGAACCTTCCTACGAAATCTCATATTTCAACCAAAAAAAAAATAAAGACCCCATCTTAGCGATTTTGTCGCAAATACATTGTCATAACCACACTCAAATTGCTGCCATCTACGGTCGCAAATATGTTGTCATTTCACCCTCTCTGCTGCTGATTAATACAAATTATTTAACCAAATATTTGATCAAGTCCAATACGATATCGTGACCGAGGGTCGTGTAAATTTATTGTTATAAATCCATATGGGACAGACTGAGCATGACTAAAGTAATTTTTAAATCCATTGAAGTCCATATCGGAACACCATGTCTGCCAAATATTTCGTAGCGTATGTGTATCAACGCCATTGAATACAGCAAGAATATTGCAGTTATCGCGAATCACTTTTGGAATTTGAGTATATCGTTGAGTGACATATATCACGTCAGTGTTTTTATGCCTACCTCGGGAAAATATTCTAGCAGGGTTCTTTTGATTATCTAACATTACATCATCATACACTACAAGATTGTTTATGTCTCCATCGAGATCTTCTACTGATGGTGCATCATCAATATCAGTAATAAAGTCGATTACACTTTCACCTTTAATTTCTGATGCATTTTTATTAAAATCTTTTAGCACTTCATAGCACCGTTGATCATCTACGGATGGGGCAACTAAATATAATCTATCCCACTTCATAAATCGCATTATCAAATTAAGCAGTAATTGTGTTTTGCCTGATCCAGATGGTCCGATTATAATGGCACGGACAGAATTCGGAAGCGCTGCGTGGTGTTTTACCGGTTCTCTTCTTTTAGTCGCTGAAAAATCAATTATATTCATAACGCTATATATAAATTATGGATCTATATTGTGTTAAGTGTAAACAGCGTACTGATACAACCGATCAGACAACCATTACAACTAAAAACAATAGACTAGCGCTTACTGGTAAGTGTGTAACATGTGGTACAAAAAAATTTAGATTTTTAAAAAAAAGCAACTCGGAGGTGATATTGCCGCAAAACTTGGAAAACTCCCCGGAACCCCATGGGCAAAATACCCCGGAGAAAAACACCTTCCAGGATATAGCTACTGTGGTCCCGGAACAAGATTAGATATCAGACTTGATGATCAAAATCAGCCCCGGCCTGGTGAGTATCCGATAAATGCTATTGATAAGGCATGTCATGCTCATGATGTTGCATATAAAAGCAATAATTTGCAACAAAGACATATCGCGGATGTAAAATTAATTCATGCCTTAAATGCTATTCCCGATAAATCCTTCAAAGAAAAATTGGCTTCATGGTTGGTCAAATCAGCTATGAAAGGCAAATTAGTGTTAGGTGCTGGTAATTGAAAACACCAGTGTTTTTATAGTATGGAATCTATTTATTATTCTCCGAAAGGATACTGGAGGGGTAAAGCAGCAATCAGTAAACTCGCTAACGCTGCAAAAGTGAAAAAATCCACTGCAAAAGATTGGTTATCCAAACAAGCTATATGGCAAATTTATCTACCACCGCCTAAACAAATTAATTATTCTCATTTTGATGTTACCGTACCCAATGAAGTTCATCAGGCTGATTTATTGTTTTTACCACATGACCATGGTTACAAATACGCGCTAACTGTAGTTGATATTGCGAGTCGATTTAAACAAGCAGAACCATTGAAAACAAAGTCAGCTTCTGAAGTCGCTTCTGCATTTGAAAGGATTTATAGACGAGGTCCTCTAAGATGGCCAAATCTATTACAAGTTGATCCTGGCAAAGAGTTTCAAGGTGCTGTTCTATCAACAATGAAAACTCATAGTGTTACAATACGACGGGGACATACTGCGTTACATCGTGATCAGGCAATTGTAGAACGATTTAATCGAACTCTTGCAGAACGGTTATTTGGATATCAATATGCAAAAGAATTCATCCAAGAAAAACGATCTCGTGAATGGGTCCAAAGGTTACCGAGTGTAGTTGCAGCGTTAAATAACGAGATTACTCGAACTATTAATATGAAACCAAATATTGCAATAAAAAAAGAATATATTCCCGAACAACCGCAGCGGGTTAGCACTCAGCCACTTCTCGGTGATGTTACTGTGAGATATTTATACGAACCAGGAGAGCTTGAAGGCGGTAAAAGAAGAGCTACTGATCCTATATGGAGTGTTACTACGCATAAAATTTCAACTATAACGCGATCAACTGGTAGACCTCCAATCTACAGATTGGATTCAACTGCACCTCAGCGTGGTTTTACACGCGAACAACTACAAGTCATTCCGGACGATACTCAATTACCGCCACATGGTCTTAACTAGCTCCGTTACGTCTATTACACTCAAGACAGGTCAACATCACATTGTTTCTGACATGACCAAGACTGTTATTTTTTCTGTCTACGGTGAATTGTCGAGGGTCTTTATCCGAATACTGCCAGTGCATTATACAATTGCAGCTGGCGCAGTGATTATTCTGTTGTTCTTTTAATGCGATTATTACTTCAGCATCAATATCAAATTCTCGTTGTTTTTTTTTGTCCTGCTGTTTGTAGCCAGAGAGTTTTTTATTAATGATGCTAATATCAGTGTTATCATCGTTTGCATTAAAATCATCATCGAAAACAATCCTTCGTAGTTGATTTATTCGTCGTACTCTGGACACTGCGAGATAGACTAAATTTGACCATTCAATGCGATTATCAACTATCCAAACAATTGTATCCGTGATGGTCAATCCTTGTGACGAGTGTATTGTTGTTACATAACCAAGCGTCCATGGTGATTTATCAGCGCATAATGCATCTTCTACAGTATTGATATCAACTAGCACAATATCATTTAACACTAGAATCTGTTTCTCCGTCTGGCCTGGAATTTCAACTTCAATATTCTGCTTTCGTGTATCCAATGGTCTATAACACAACGGCACTGGAAACGTTGGGAATTTTTTCTTGTGTAGCTCAAACAACTTTTTCTGAAGTGCGTCTCTGACTATCTTTCTACTTGCTACTACAAAATCATTTGGTTTCCATGTTTCCCAAAAATCATTCAAAGGTGTTTCAGAAATTATTTCACGCGCTACTTCACATTGAATTCTATCGGGTTGTAATCTAATTAGTTTTTTAAACTCACGTAACTGCTCATCGAGTGCTCTATAGTCAGTATCAATTTCTTCGTAATAATCAACAAATCCTTTTAACCAATTATGTGGACTTCTACCAACAAATGGTGGTGGTTGACCATGATCGCCGCACAATATAATTTTTGTATTATTTTGCAATAACCAATCAAGAAACATTTTTAATACATCTTCTGAAACAGTACATGCTTCATCCCAAATAATAACCGCTGGAATAAATTTCTCACCCATTCGCTCAGGAGTCCAAGCATCGCCCTTGTATCGAAAAAAACTATGATACGTGCAAGCTTCAACATTTCGTTGTTTGATCTCTCTCGCTAGTCTATGGGTTGGTGTGAGTACAATCATGGACGTTCTCTCTCGATATAATTCTATCGCACGTGTTGTCTTTCCAGATCCACCACAACCGTTTAAATAAACTGTTTTATATCTACAAATTGGATCTGATATCGGTGGTGCTTTAGACATAGATTTTTCACTGATAGAATTATCGTTCTTCAGGTAACTACTTTTAATCTCAACGTCTGCTGATTCAGAATAATCGCGTTGTATTTCTTGTTTAATTCGCCATGTTCCCCAAGTCTCTTCGCTATTAGTAAATTTAGTTATCTCTTTGATATATTTTTTATCGACATACATTGAATCAATTGCAACTCTGACTGCTATACTAGGAAATCTATTTATCATTGCAAATAAATTGATAGATGCATAACCCAGCATAGAAGCTCTCAAATGTAGATATGCAGAGCTTTCTCCATCACTGTAAGTAACAATTCTACCTAACTTTGTTTTATTGGACAAAAAGGCTGTTTTACAATTTGCGTATCTATTTTTCTCTACTGCATCTTTAATAACGAAGTCGTATTCGGCATCATCTATAATCAATCGTGAGGATTGTTTTTTAAAGTTAAATTTTTTTCCACCCTGTGTAAATTTACCGATTATTCTTCGGCCGAGATCCTTTGCTTCATTATTTCGTTGATTAAATATCTTTTTTGACCATTCAATGATGTACTCCTCGTCAGCATCAATATGTTTTCTAGACTTATCGATTATACTATCAAGACATTCTGGTTCTGGTAACCAGACATTGGTTTGTTTTCGATATGAGATAATCGCTTCGCTGACAATCAACGAAACTAACACTTTACAATCAATCATATATCGCAATAACACTATTGGTAACCACATCCTTTCAGCCATGTGTCTACCAATCCAAACATAACAACACGGATGAAGTCCTTCAGCGAATTCAAATGATACTACGCAAGCAAAACCGGTCAAATCAAAATCAGGCAGTGGTCCATTAATAGCAACGCGAGTCATTTCATGTGTGGGGTGTCCAAACCGTTTAAAATACTCACCAGCGAATCCATATCCTAGAAAACTTCCTGGATAACAGGCAACGATATCAACTGATATCATACTCTCACGATTGTACTTAACGTTCCATAGACCGCCATGATAATATTCCAAACAGCTGGATTGAACATCCTGTAAAAACTCTTTTCGTGTTGGTTTCCAATTATTTTTCTTTCTTGCAAAATGAGCTGCAACCGATGGAATTGTAAAACAATTTGTAAGTAACTGTTCGTAATCTTCAGATTTTTCATTAAAAACGCTAGCGTTTTCACTGAGACTTATTGCTAGATTTTTCATCCTATTATGTAGACTTTCAGTACGATATAATTCACCGTTAGGTTTCACAAATTGATTGAATTGACATTCTTCATCTTCAAAACTATGAAGTAGCCATACTGATACAGGGTCGTTTTTACACAAACTAGCAATAGCATCGAATAATCTTTCTTCAGTGAGAATGCCATCCTTGGTGAATTCTTCTGGGATATACTTCACTGTTCTGTCTCGCGGGAATATTGTAACCGCGGATGTCCATGCGTGTTTGTTATGATCAATAATTTTGATTGGAGCTCCGTTTTTATTGTATTTTGATTCGATAATACTTCGCCCAGTTATCGTTAATAATACGGTTATCGGAAATCTCAACAACGACTTTTCCAATCTAGGCTATATCGGGAATAGCTTGATCCGTCTCTTTACTGTTAGCTCCATTCATCTTAATTTTTTTTATGTCGTAGATCGGTTAATTTATGCCACGGAGTGCATTTGTAAAAATGTTTTTTTCTTCAAAAATGGGGGGGGGGGGGGGGAAACCCTCTTGTGCCACACAGTTGAGTGGCTTTTCCGCTGTCGTTGGAACTCTGTTTCATGGTGCTAGTTTTCCACTGTCTGGGTTATTTACACGGATACATCCCATAAACGACTGTGTTTCTGGTACGCTTTTTCCTTGTATGGTTTATATTTCAGTTAACAGCCTGGTCTGGAATAACGGCTAACATGACCTGATGTCCCATCTTGAGAATTGGAACAATTTTGTCTCTTTTATTATTCGCCGATTTCTAATTTGATAGTTGAATTTCACTCTGATAAAATACCGTTTAATTGCCAAAGTTGTGATAGTATCATAGCTTTGCTGTTTCATTCATTCATTCTAGCATCAACAAACACCATCAATTCTAATGTTGACAGGTGTTGTGAGGCATCATCCTGTTTAAATCATGAACACAATCTCGTATTTTTCTAATCAGAACTTCTATTTGTATTCTCTCTTTGGTAAGTCTTCGAGGAGTTCTATCAAGATGGACTTTAATATTTTTCGAGCTTGGTTTGCCGATAATCTCTTGATTCTTCATCATATAAATAAGACAAGTATTTAAATAGAAAAGTTTGTTTATTTATAATGATATCATGCAAATGGCTAGGATTGGATCAGTAACCCCATGCAATAATCGTGTAGAGGTGAATTCTGTGGTTATCACTACAGAGTGTCAGAAATAATTCGACAGGCGTCCCCATGCATTAAATTGAGGGGTGGTGATGTGACGAGGAAAATCACAATTATGTATCATTTGAGGGGGTAGCGTTTAGAGAAATTGAACGTTATTCATGGATTAAAACGAATAATAAAACGCCATCATTGACCACTAACCATGACTATGTCAAAGACAAAATCATAATAACCCTCAAGATACATTAATAAGATTTATTATTAAATGCAAATAATGAATTAGACAAATAGTATTAATATATATAAATGGAGAGACTTCAGACAACATCAAGATCGTTATTGGATAATATCTCGTAATGGTGTTGTTCGAACATGTTAGACTAGAAACCAAAATGGTTTTGTTAATAAGCTGGGATACTTGCAATTTATTGCTGGAGGAAAGTGGATTATCTCTTGTCATAGGGCAGTCTTTTGAGTGTTATTTGAGACGATAAAGATGGCTGTGTTATTGATCATTTGATTTCTAATGTCGTTCAAAAATACGCGATTTCAATTTTCAGTGTATTCTCAAAGGAGAGAATATAAAAAAAGGAAAGACAGGTGACTTGTAAGTCAGTTGGAAAGAGACCAGTACAGTCATTTGATACAACGACGAAGGAAGAAAAGAGTTTTTCATTCCATGAATGCTGCGGGAAATATTTTGGAATGGTATCCTTCAGTAGAAATGTTGCTGAAGGGATTTGTCAAACAGCTATCTCAAGAAAATGGACATAGAATAAAGTTTGCTTATTTCAGATAACTCTTAATACTACTATTGGGTTCCGTATTTTCCCCTCATTACTATGATCGTCACCGTGGACTATCCTACTTTCGATATTGATTCCCGGATTGTATTCGTCGAGACTACATGTGAAATTGATTGAATTAATTTATGTGTTCGTGATCTCATGTCGGATATATTATAGGTGTTACTCGGTCTACTCGGTTCTACGTTAGCTGGTATGGTACGGATTTTGAATTTTTGTGTTAGTGTTTGTTGTGTCTATTGTCTGTAATTGATGGAACAGCAGTTAGGGTTTTGTTGGATTAAATACCTCTTTAACTGGGGTAGACATTGTATGCATTATGACTGTTGTTTTGCCGTTTGGTTGAATCCATAGGCTAGGGGTCTAATTAGATAGATTTTTTGTAAATATATTCCCACCTCATGTACTAAAGTCTCGGTATGTTTTGTATCAGCGTTTGTTATATAAATGGAAGAAAGTTGACAGTTAAAATTACAAATAGTAGTTAGAGAGAGATAAACATATAGTATAAATTAAATTAGCGTACTTGTAGTTTACTATGTATAGTTAGGTTTAGTGGGGCTACTGAAGTATATAAAATTCAAGAAATAAGATTTAATTCGTAGATTCAAGAATAATAGCACGCGTCATGAATTGAACCGAGTGATACGCATTTACGTGAGATATTAATCTCGTCTTAAGTGTTAAACTATCAATTATTTTTTTACGTTTATTATATTCGTGATAGAATATCGGTATAGTAAATTAATAATACAGAAATTTGCTTTGTATAGTATTCGAGTCTGTTTTTCTTGTTTTAATTTGTGTTCTTTTAATATAACTTTGGTATCCGCATTGGAATTTATATAACTGAGTTATACATTATTGGAAATGCATCTAGGAATATATAATATCTCACACTCTTACACATTGGACACTGCAGTATTTAGTTTTCTACCTTTTTTTATCATGAGACGCAAAGTACTAAAGGTTTGGGGCTTTAAAGAACGAAGCCAGCTGTGACCAATAATATGAAACTCCACGCCATATTGTACTTGGTTATTGACTTATGTATTAGTTGGTTGAATTTTTTTTTAAATTTGCAACCAGTGGTTACTAGAGTTTCTTGGAGTGTGCTTTTTAATTTGATTACGGCAAATTAAGTGGAGGTGTAGTGTCCGCCCCCGTCAGTTTTCATGGTATTGTATCTCCTGTTACGGATCCCTATACAAGAGACTCATAATATAACCATCGTTCATCATATAACCATCCTATCATTCCATATGTGGTAGTCTATTATAAACATAATATCTTCCATAGATTATTCGCATTTGTAAAAATTATTAATTCATTGTAAATATTCTTATCATTGCAATCGCATTTGATGTCAAATCTTAACCATTGTATTATTTATCCATCTGCTATATATACCTAAGTAGAATAATGCAATTGGTATAATATATCATTCGCATAAGTAAAATTAGTCATTTCATTGTAAATACTCATTCATTGTAAATATTCTATTCCATTGGAGAATATACTCTTTCATTGTAAAGTACTCATTATTTGTATACATATCTCCATTATGTACATGTACTGTGCCCCCCATCTACCATCTCTTCGGATGATCTCCTGCCAATATAGCATTTGTTTGACGTTAGAGCTTCACTAAGTGGAACTGAGATTTATGTTTGTGGCGCCTTGGGCTATATATATTGTAAGGCATCGAATATGCAGTTTCCTAGAAGGTGCTGTCCCCCCCTCTGGGCTCCTCTTTGACGTACTTGTGGCGACGAAAGAGCGTTAGCCAAATGACGGCTTATGTTATAATCGTTCAGGGTTTGTGAAGAAGATATCACCTTGGTGTTCACGTATCTGAATTACCATTATAACCCGCCTTGAACAGCCAGATTTGTGGGGGTTTGCGGTATTGATAATTATTGCTCTTTTGTATATGTATTGTACTGAGTTCGTTGCCTCAGTATACTCGAATGGTGGAAGAGACGGGCCATTGTATATGTTTTGTTTTTTTGTATATTATATCTTTTAAGATACAAATACATAGTTAATATAATGGGAATTTCAAGATATTACAGTCTATCATTCACAGAAATATCAATTTAAGAAAATCAAGGATTCCGTACTTTCTGAATTTTGAATGAAGACAGACTTTTGAATGAATTTGAACAAATTGATATACAATTGAAACGTGGAAGATTTGTTCTACTAAAATGTATTCACTGATAAAAAAGGAATCCAAATAAAAATAAAAATAGCGGTTAATGGCTTCTTTGTTTAACAATGTTATTAATTTATTGATTCGGCTATTTAGGATAGTTGTAGGCATTAGAAAGAAACTCAGGGGAAAGTCCAAGTTCGGTCAGAGATTGGCTTTGAAGTGAAATTCAATAAGGCGTTTGAGTGATGCAAGCATTGAAACGACAATTTGAAAAATCGTTAGCATTTTCCAATAATGACATCAGAAGCATTAAACTACCAGGGTTAGCCCGTGAGAGGTTAGCTTACTGAAAAAGTTTATACCAATTCGAGATAACGTGCTGAAGATAACTACAAATTTGATCCAGCAAAGCGCCAGACGGAATTTTATAGTGGAAGAGCGAACAATCTTTTGATGCTCCACTGTATAACTAAAGCACTTAAGATATGAAGAACTTGCAGACAGAACGTGCTATATACGGCGACATTACCCTAAAATGAGAGAGCTAAGATAAATCTAATTATTGATGTATTAAGGATAAAGATTTGCATACAGAACCAGAAGAAACTGAAAAAAAAAAAAAAAACTCACGAGGGAATAATAAAACAGCTTTAAGTGTTGAGATTACATAATCTCAGCGAGGAATACACCAATTGGGGAATATTGTTACTGTTGATAAACCCCGTTGAAGATTGCTGAGTGATATCTATGATAAAATTTTCCTGTAGAAAAACTAGGTGTTCCTTTTAGCGAGTAGATAATTTCACATGATAATAGCTTTTAGATGTGTAACATCTGGAACGAATTTCCTTATTGCATGAAATCCTGGAGATGACTAGGCGTCATTGTGGATCGCACTTTGCTGATAAAGTTAAATCAAGTTATTACAGAATTAAGGTAGGATATTTTTTTTAAAAAGATGATAGTATAAAAAAAAACACAATAATAAAACGAAGAATTCAATGGGTGGAGCATTTTGTGTTATTATAACAATTTGAATAAAATAATGATACCCGGGGAAATTTGTTAAAAAAGGAGAATACATTGGAATTACAGAGTTTTGTCTAAATGGGGAGTTGATAAAAGGGTATGCGTTCCTTAGAGACAACAACGACAACTACAACAAACTAACATCCATGAATTACGACAAGTAGAAAGTCGAGGTCGAGGACGGGTCGGAGTTCAAGGTCGAGGGTCAGAGGTCGAGGTCGAGGTAGACAATCTCCAGAATTCTAAACGTTCTTCGAATCATCTATCTAGATAATGTCGACAAAAGTTTTCCGAACCTGTAAAGGGTAAAGTACTTCAGGAAGGTGGGTTGGTTATGGAAGTTGCTATCATGGTTCTCATATGTGTTCATAGGTATTTTTTCATTAATTGATATATCAAGACTTGAGGTTCTTATGTGAGGTTTAAGCGAGCTGGGCGTAATAACTCAGTCGAAATAACTACTGATGCATTTGATATTTGCAAGGACCCAGTTTACTTCCATGGTGGGAAATATATTTAATAGATTCATACGTATCGAGGTACTCTTGGTTATTAGTAAATAGACGGAACTATCAGGGGGGGGGAAATTTAAAGCGATTGAAAAATTGTATTTTAGAAATTACACAAAACAGTCATGTCAATTTTAAGCTTGATTTAGTACACTCTTTATCACAATTAAAACCGATACAATCGTGTATGTAGTGAAACTCAAGATTGTCTCACCGTTTATAAAGGCATACTACGGTGGACGGGGACGGCCTTGGAATATCAATTGCGGGTTTATTCTCAAGTACACAAGCCCCATAAATGTTTGCACCAATTGTTTAAACAATTTAAGCGATGAAAGCCATTGATGTTTTTTTCGTAATATGGGACATATTAATTATAGCTGTTGGAGTTCTCGTGCAAGGGATCGGGCCTTTTCTACCGCAATAGAATAGAATCAACAGTCATATGGTTGTAATCTAGATTCTGGACGCCGACCGCCCGCCGGGAAATCCACACCACCGGCTACCTGCAAACCATCATTGATGACCTGCTCAATTTGTTCAGTTTGTTTAAACGTGATTTAATTAACGCCAGAGTGGAAACAGAAAACTAGCTACAGCATTTGGCTATGACTTAACCAGTTAGGTATGTAATTTTGAAGATCTGTTGATAGCGGAGTAGCGGTTCTCTATGGAGGGATAACGCGAACGGAATAAAAAAAAGGAAAAATTGTGATTATAGAAGTATAAAAAAATCGATATCGTTTTAGTTTTAAATGGCATTTATTAAAAAAAAATTGACTGAATCCAGCGTTGTTTTTGATATGGACCAGAGCAACGGTGAATTAATGATTTAATTCTAACATTTAAACGAATTCAGTATTTATGCCTATATTGCAATGATACGAACACCTAACTCATTAGAGGGAGTGTTTGATCTATCAAGTTCAAGATACATGTAAGAATATCTATTTTTGCAAGGTTTGTTTTGAACGGACATTGTATTGAGTAGTAAGAGTGAGCTCTGTATAACAAATGTTGCAGCTGATTAGCCACAATTAATGGTGCATAGTTAACAGATAAAGATCCGTGTTGGTTTTGAAATAATTTATGGCATTTTGATGGGGGAGGGCCGGGGGGCTTAAATTTTAACAGTGCATGATATTATCATTGATGGAATAAGAAAATATGATTATCATACGTTGAACAAAATTGTTGATTTTGCAACTTGTCTTTAATCGGACCAGTGCAGAGATATATTCTGGCATGAGGATTACAAGGTCGGCCCGGTTCCTGTTCATATGTTGATGTTGTCTACGAAGGTTACTTCGGATCTTCCGTATGACCCATTATTCTGTTTGATTTTTAAAGTATAATACCTGCGCCATAGAATACTGCATGGAAGCTGTAATCTACTACTCGGTAGATCTTTCTAGGACCGTTGAAGATCTACGGGACCAGGCGATGCTGGGAGTTTAGATCTATTTTTAAAAAGGGTTCAATGGTAATATCCAAAATATTCTATGGATTTTGCAACATGTAAAAAAGGTGCAGATTAACAAAGGGACAAACATCGACGGTTGTTCATGTGCTATTCCAGCTTACTAATTTCTTATATTCAGGAGTGTTCTGTAGATATGTCAGAAAGATAAGTCAACGTAAGGCAGCTATAGCCCCTTTACGGTCTGTAAGTGAGTTGCGCGAAGAATGGGGAAAATGATAAATGATGCAATGAATGGGCATGCGCGATGATGGTGTTGACTGATAGATAGGTAAAAGTTCATATATTAAATAAATATGCACTTCTTTATGGATGACCCTATCATGGACCCACCAGCTTGTTATTACAATAGCGCAAGAATTGACATATCGGTGTATGGACACAGGTGTGAAAATCATTGCTAAAGTTTGGGCTAAACAAAAACGACTGATACGAAGCTTGGATATTCCTAAGATGGCACATTTACATGGCACTTAAGCTTCACATAAAACAGAGGTGTTGTTTCAGCTCCACGTCAATTATCTTAATATAGCGTATTACACAGGATGACTATATAATCGATGTGGTGTCGTCTATTATCTAGTTACATTATGATATTTGATAAATTAGGCGGTTAAGTTTGGTGGTTAAGTTGAAGTTTCGGTTGAGGAATATTAAACGGACAATCAAGAGCCTAGCAGAGTTTGCTTCAGTCATTTGGAGTATGAATACAACATCTTAGCTGCGTGGGTATATTCAGTTAGTATAGTGTCTCGTATATGGGGCGTGATTCAGATTATTGTTGATACTGGTTTGCAAATATTCGCAAATTGATTTTGGAATAAAACACTATCTACCCGATTTATTACTGTTCATTGGAACATATACATTGACTTCATGATGAGGACCAATCTGTTTGTTAGATATATACTTCCATGGCTTCGTGTAACAAACGCACTGATAGGTTTATAGCCGATCGGGATTTAGAGCAGGTTGCCTGTATTTCTCAGTGATTTAAATCACTGTTGATAGAACGGAGTTGGCGGACGGATATGTGATTATGAGTTGCAACAGTTTAAAAATAATCTTTGATTTTCACAAAAACATGTAAATGTTTTCAAAAAATCATTTTGATGTTTTCCAAACATTGTTGTTAGGATTTTTTTCACGCAAATATACTGGTATAGCTGATTATAGAGCAGTTGCTGTCATTCTCAGTGATAAATCAATGTTGTTAGAAGGAGTTGGCGGACGAATGAGACTTATTGATGCACCAGTGGAAAACATGTAGTTAGGATTTTCACAATAAGATCAATTGAAAGTGTAAATTACATTTTAGAATAGAATGACATATAGTATTGTTAATGTCCAGTTGACTGATGGTCAGGTCAAGAAATTGAAATCAAAGTCGGCTAAAGAATGTGGAACTACAATAACGCTGAAACCCACTCAAATGTCCGGTGGTGCACATAAATTATCACTGACAGATCGTCAAATAAAACATTTCAATGATGCGCTAAAGAACAAACGAGGAGTTCAAATTGATTTTTCGAAAGCAGCTATCGCCAGTATGATAAAATCGGGTGGAATATTCCCGCTGTTAGCTGCTATTCCAGCATTGATTGCAGCGGCTGCCCCAGCGGTTGCGAAGGCGGCAGCGTTAGGAGCCGTTGGTACTGCTGCAGGAATGGCCCTGAAAAAAGCTACTGGGAAAGGCTATAAAAAAAAAGGAAAGGGTCTAAGACTACCAGGAACTCCACACAATTGGTACAAGGGCACGGGCCTAAGAATACCAGGAACGGCTTACTAGTGGAAAAATCCCTAGGATTTTCACCAATGTCCAATTTTGATTTAATTGATGCTGTAAAATCATTATCAATAAAAAACTTTAGAGGAGTTTTCATGAGAGATCAATTACCGTCAAAACCAATGAAAAATGAAACGGGTATTATCAATCTCGATAACAGCAGCGGAAAAGGAACTCATTGGGTCGCATATGCAATTGATCCACGTGGAATTGTCTATTTTGATTCATATGGATTAGCTCCACCAAAAGAATTCATGCGATATGTATCCACAATAACAAAGTCATCTCCAATTTTTTATTCCACGCTACCAACACAACAGTTAAATGATCCACCGATATGCGGTCGTGAGGTATTAAATGTCCTTGCAGAGATATCTAAATTTCCAAGAAAACCACCACAAGTTGTTGTTAATGAATATACTAGCAGGCAATGGCAAAAACGATAGCGTTATGATTTAGAAAAACGTAGCATTTTCGTATAATGATTGATATTTGGGGACGACCTTTATCAGAATCAAAAAAAACAGAAACCGATAGCAAATTCGCTGTCGAAAGTGTAAAAAAAATAATCGAAGATGAAATCGCCGAGACATTAAATTTGTCAAGTGTAGATCCTGGGGAAATAGTTGTATTTCAAGATCGCCAGGGCAAATTGAAATCTAGTAATGTTTCATTGGATGATGTCTTAATACGAAGACGTGACGTCGTTGAAGATACAATAGCGTTATATTCAAATGATGGAAAACTCAAACCGGGTGTACTCGTTTCTACAATCACAGATGCATTAAAAAATTTAAATGAAGAACTTGAAAAACATATAACAACATATACTTCCCTTCGTAGAAATATTATCAATAAATTTTTTGGAACACCATCGGTAACCTCTCCATCTCTCGCTGAAATTAAATCCAATTTTGATGAAATTAAATCCAGTATTAAAAATATTAATGATGCTGGATTTAGTATTATTAGAGATAGCATTAATAGTATTAAAAAATCTATCGAGGATATTACAAAATTTAAAACAGACAATCTTCCGCTACTTGAAAGAATAAAGATTCCTCATGAGAGAAATATCATAAATATGATATACACAGTTCTCTCTGGATCATTAGATTGGGAACCTAAAAAGAATACAGTAACCCTCACTGTGTCAAACAAGGGTATTTATCGATTAACAATAGTGTCACTGAATCAGTTTAATATATCATCATCGACTTCATATGGATACAACAACGTGATTTCAACGACTATTGACGTGGGTGAATACAAACGGTTTACAATAACAAGCACTGATCCTAATTTAAATAAGACATCATTTGTATGGTACATGGAGTTTGTAGCTGATCTAAATTAGAATTTTTAACAATTAAAAACCACTTGAGGTTTTAAAATAATATGATTCCATCATCGCAATATCGCTATGATACCGTCAAAGACTTCTTAACAAAACTCAAAACACTCATTGATGAATATGAAATAAAAATTAAAAAGTATCGCAGGAGAATTACCGTAATTGATGTTACAGTATACTCGGTATCTGGTATAATGGCCGGTGCTGGTATTATACTATCTTCAGTAACAATGGTAGCTCCGATTGCTGTCCCAATTGCTATTTCCGCGGTGACAACATTTGCTGGACTTGCAAATGCTATTACTAAAAAAATATCATCGTGTTCTCAAGAAAAACTTAACGACTATATAGTAAAACATCAAGCAGTATCTAACGGTTACTCACAATTATCCTCGTTGATGTCATCATCGATTGATGATACGATAATTACCGAAGACGAATTCTCCGCGATGATACGTATTTATGATACTACGATTAAAAACGCTAGCGTTTTTTCATCTATTGCAAAATTAGACATTGTGAATAATAATAATAATGTCGCAAGAGATTCAACTACTTCAGCGGATAGCAGAAAATACCACTCCGCGGAAAACAAGTATGATATCAATATCGTCAACAAACCCTAAATTCAGTGTGAATTTTCCCTCGCCTGTTTCAGTAAAGGAAATCGCGTTGGCAAAATTACGAGTGTATCATAGTTGGCCTAATATCAGATCGGTTCCATTTGGCGGTCAGAGACCTAATAATTCTCTGGTGTTTGCATATAGGAATAAAAAAGATGACACTCCAGATTGGAACGTTGTTTCAATACCAACTGGGTCCTATCAAATTGAGCAAATTAATAATGAATTACAACGTAGAATAAAATCCATTACTAAAAAAGAATCAAAAATTGCGATAACAGTTCATGAACCAACACTATCATCTACAATTGAAATAGGCTCTCCTGGGTACGTTGTAGATATTTATAACAGTTCAATAAGAACAGTATTAGGATGGCCCGAAGATCCACCTAGAAGTGCTGGTAATTCCACGCCCGAGCCTGTAAAATCTGATTACGTCACTGATGAAATAGGACCTGAAAATCCATCAAAAGGATATAAAACCCTCCTCGATATAAACTTTACAAAAAGATATCGACGTAAGAATGAATATGGTAAAGATGAGTGGACAATTCCATTTTTTAATGATTATATCCCACAGGAAGGTGAAATTCTGGAAATACATGAAATAATTCCACAAGGAATTGACGATCTTGAATTTTATATCTTCAGAGGAATGAATGATGATTTTAAATTGTTATTACCATCGTTAAGATCCGGACTTCTTACACAAGCTGAGTTCATTAGTGTAGTCTCCGCGGGTAATAAAATCATCGATGACATGGAAATATTTAATTCGAGGATTACTAATCTCTTTACTGATGAAAATCACCCAATTTCAAGATCTTACTTCGCCCGAGATTATAAAAAAAATATAAATGAAAATCCAAATTATAAACTCCCAGGATATAACGCACCTGAACTAAAAAATCAACTCAGAACTGCCATCAACGAAGGATTTAATAAAATCTATCAATCATGGAAAGATAGCCAGCCGAAGCCTATTATCCTCACTCATAATAATTCTCCCGACAGCGACGGTAGACATATCGCACCGAACAATGTGGATATTTCATCGGTGATCGCACTTAATTTAACGTGTGATGTAATCGAAGGAAGTTATCAAATTAATATGGAACAATCAAATCAAGCCCGACAAGGTTACATTCTTTATTCATTTGCACCAACAGCACCCCCCGGATTTTTAATTGTTGAAAATCCGACTAATCCAGTCTATATGCAATGTCAAAATGATTCACTAACTAGAATTAATTTTACACTCACCGATCAGTCAAATAATTTAATTGATCTACGTGGTGAAGTATTATCGATTAGTCTGTTTGTGAAAAGCTAACAAATATCGGTTAAATAATTTGTATTAATCAGCAGCAGAGAGGGTGAAATGACAACATATTTGCGACCGTAGATGGCAGCAATTTGAGTGTGGTTATGACAATGTATTTGCGACAAAATCGCTAAGATGGGGTCTTTATTTTTTTTTTGGTTGAAATATGAGATTTCGTAGGAAGGTTCCATTGGCATTCTGAGGCTTTAATCGATTCTGTCGCAAAAATTTGTAGACGTAGATGGCAGCAATTTGAGTGTGGTTATGACAATGTATTTGCGACAAAATCGCTAAGATGGGACCTTTAATTTTTTTTTGGTTAAAATATGAGATTTCGTAGGAAGGCTCCATTGGCATTCTGAGGCTTTAATCGATTTTGTCGCAAATATATTGTTGTAGGGTTCACTCCCACTCAGTCAAATCCATAATGAATTCCATCATTCTCACTCAGTCAGATCCATAATGAATTCCACCATTCTCACTCAGTCTGATCATAATTAATTCCATCATTCCCACTCAGTCAAACCCATAATGAATTCCACCATTTCCACTCAGTCAGTTCCATAATGAATTCCATCATTACAACTCAGTCAAATCCATAATGAATTCCATCAGTCCCACTAACAGTCAGATCCATAATGAATTCCACCATTTTCACTCACAGTAAAATCTATAATGAATTCTATTATTCCCACTCAGATTCATAATGAATTCCACCATTCCCACTCAGTCAAATCCATAATGAATTCAATCATTCCCACTCAGTCAAATCCATAATGAATTCCATCGTTCCCATTCACAGTTAGATCCATAATGAATTCCATTGCTTCCACTCAGTCAAATCCATAATGAATTCCATCATTCTCAAAAGTAAGATCAATAATGAATTTCACAAATTCCATTTACAGTAAAATCTTTATTGAATTTTACCATTCACAATCAGTCAAATCCATTATAAATTCCATCAATCCCACTCACAGTAAAATCCATTATTAATTCCATCATTCCTACTCACAGAAAACCAATATAAATTCTATCATTTCCACTCACAGTAAATTCCATTATAAATTCCATCAATCCCACTCAAAGTAAAATCTATTATAAATTCCATTATTCCCACTCACAGTAAAGTCCCTTATAAATTCCATCATTCCCAATCACAGTAAAGTACATTATAAATTCCATCATTCACACTGACAGTTAAATCCATTATAAATTCCATCATTCCCACCCACAATCAAGTCAATAATGAATTTCATCATTCCCACTCAATGTAAAATCCATAATGAATTCCATGTTCACACTCAGATACATAATTAAATCCATCAATCCCACTCTTAGTCAAATCCATAATGAATTCCATCATTCCTAATCCAAAGTAAAATCCATAATGAATTTCACAATTTCAATTTACAGTAAAATCTATATTGAGTTCCACCATTCACAATCACAATCAAGTCCATTATAAATTCCATCAATCCCACTCACAGTATAATCCATTATAAATTTCATCATTTACACTAACTGTCAGATCCATAATGAATTCCATCCACTTAGAGTCAAATCCAGAATGAATAACATCATTCCCACTCAGTCAAATCCATAATGAATTCCATAATTCCCACTCTAAGTAAAATCCATAATGAATTTCACAATTTCCATTTAAAGTAAACTCTTTATATTAAATTCCACCAGTCACAATCAGTCAAATCCATTATAAATTCCATCTTTTCCCTCTCACAGTAAAATCCATTATAAATTCCATCATTCCCACTCACAGTTAAATCCATTATAAATTCCATCATTGCTAATCAGTCAAATCGATTATAAATTCCTTCATTTACACTCATTGTAAAATCCATTATAAATTCCATCATTCACACTCACAGTAAAATCCATAATGAATTCCATCGTTCACACTCAGATACATAATGAAATCCATCATTCCCACTCAGTCAAATCCATAATGAATTCCATCATTTCCAGTCACAGTAAAATCCATAAGGAATTCCATCATTCCCACTTAGATCTATTATAAATTAAATCATTCCCACTCAGTCATATCCATTATAAATTAAATCATTCCCACTCACAGTCAAATCCATACTGAATTTCATCATTCACACCCAGTCAAATCCATTATAAATTCCATCATTCCCACTCACAGTAAAATCTATTATAAATTCCATCATTCCCATGCACAGTAAATCCATAATGAATTCCATCATTCCCACTTACAGTCAGATCTATTATAAATTAAATCATTCCCACTCAGTTAAATCCATTATAAATTAAATCATTCCTACTCCCAGTCAAATATCCAGAATGAATTCCATCATTCCCACTTATAGTCAAATCCATAATGAATTCCATCATTCCCACTCAGTCAAATCCATTATAAATTAAATCATTCCCACTCACAGTAAAATCCATTTTGAAACTTATGTGTATTTATTTGTAACCTCATTTGCAAGAAATGAATAAAACAAAGCAGACCTTTGTCTTACTCTTGACCACTGCAGGACAACTCTTTGATTATTACTCTTGACCACTGCAGGACAACCCTTTGATTATTACTCTTGACCACTGCTGCACAACCCTTGGATTATTACTTTTGACCACTGCAAGACAACCCTTTGATTAGGGTCAATAATTTTGCACAAGATGTTTATAAGCAGAATCTGTTAAAGCCTTTGTGATTTGAAGTTTTTACATCGGTTTTAACAAAATTACAGTAATATCACTACAATGTCTTTAGTGTAACAGTATACAGTGATGTTTAGCACAGTGGGGCATCATGCCACAGAAATAGCATCATGTCACAGACATAGCATCATGTCACACTAAAACACATTATCCTGACACCAGTCTGACCAGCCATAACACTTACCTCTTAATGTTAATGCTGAGCACTTAGCAAAGCAGCTGTTAGTACCATTTTTTTTAAGTCCTTATAACTGAATATGTTAAAGAATAAAGATATTCATGTATCATTGGCCATGTCTTGGAAAATTTGATACATTAGACAAAACTTTTTTCTTTTGCAGGTTGAACAGATAAAGAGAGAAAATAAATTGTGGACAAATGATAGTCTTTTCCTGAAAGAGTTTTTACTTATTCCAGTCACAAATGAGAATTCTAACCTAATTACAGATGAGTGGGAAATAGTGACAGCTGAAAATAGAAGCCGTTCAAACAGTGAAATCACTTCAACTGAAGATAAAAAGATACCTATACAAAATGATTCACCCGAAAAGCCAGCCAGAAATACACACATGGACTTTTTCAATAAATTTGATGCCGATATAGCACAATTAAAATCCAATGTCAAAGAGTTGGAGAAAAATACAAGGTAATACTTTTCATTTTTGTACATTATGCATTAAAGTATTTTTGTTATGGAATTTTATACATTCACCCTGTCAATTATTCATACTACATTACTTGTTTATGATATAAATTCTATTCTCAGCAAACAGCACTTTTGCATATATTTCATTTAGTCTGCATTTTGTAACTATTTTGATGAATTTTCGTAAAATGCAGGAATTTCAAAAGTAGTGGTTGCTTTTAGTAAATTTGACAAATTAAGTCCAACACCAAATTTTGCATAAAACTGAATCCAGTATGCAATATACAGTATATAGGTAATTGTTATGATGATATATATATATATATATATATATATATATATATATATATATATATATATATATATATATATATATATATATATATATATATATATATATAAACATACATTAGGTAGGTAATGATCAACCATATAGTTAATTGCAATAATAAGCCAGATGTATATACAGTACAATATACAATTATTCATGGTGATGAACTATATTTAAATACATTGTATAGGTAATATCATGATAATCAACCAAATGAATAATCAGTATAGGTAATTACAATAATCAACCAAATTTATTTACAGTATAATTAATTACAATAATCAATGAAATTTATGCATAGTAAAAATAGATACATTAATCAACCTGATTTGTATGCAGTATACAGGTACTCATGATGATGAATAAAATTATATACAGTATACAGGTAATCATGTTGATGAATAAAATTATATACAGTATACAGGTAATCATGTTGATGAACTAAGCTGTATACAGTATACAGGTAATCATGATGATGAACTAAGCTGTATACAGTGTACAGGTAATCATGATGATGAAACAAGCTGTATACAGTATACAGGTAATCATGATGATGAAACAAGCTGTATACAGTATACAGGTAATCATGATGATGAAACAAGCTGTACACAGTATCAGGTAATCATGATGAACTAAGCTGTATACAGTATACAGGTAATCATGATGAAACAAGCTGTATACAGTATACAGGTAATCATGATGATGAAACAAGTTTTATACAGTATACAGGTAATCATGATGATGAAACAAGTTGTATACAGTATACAGGTAATCATGATGAAACAAGCTGTATACAGTATACAGGTAATCATGATGATGAAACAAGTTGTATACAGTATACAGGTAATCATGATGATGAAACAAGCTGTATACAGTATACAGGTAATTATGATGATGAAACAAGCTGTATATAGTATACAGGTAATCATGATGATGAAACAAGCTGTATACAGTATACATGTAATCATGATGATGAAACAAGTTATATACAGTATACAGGTAATCATGATGATGAAACAAGTTTTATACAGTATACAGGTAATCATGATGAAACAAGCTGTATACAGTATACAGGTAATCATGATGATGAAACAAGTTGTATACAGTATACAGGTAATCATGATGATGAAACAAGCTGTATACAGTATACAGGTAATCATGATGATGAAACAAGTTGTATACAGTTTACAGGGAATCATGATGATGAAACAAGTTGTATACAGTTTACAGGGAATCATGATGATGAAACAAGTTTTATACAGTATACAGGTAATCATGATGAAACAAGCTGTATACAGTTTACAGGGAATCATGATGATGAAACAAGTTTTATACAGTATACAGGTAATCATGATGATGAAACAAGTTGTATACAGCATACAGGTAATCATGATGATGAAACAAGCTGTATACAGTATACAGGTAATCATGATGAAACAAGTTGTATACAGTATACAGGTAATCATGATGATGAAACAAGTTGTATACAGTTTACAGGGAATCATGATGATGAAACAAGTTTTATACAGTATACATGTAATCATGATGAAACAAGCTCTATACAGTATACAGGTAATCATGATGATGAAACAAGCTGTATACAGTATACAGGTAATCATGATGATGAAACAAGCTGTATACAGTATACAGGTAATCATGATGATGAAACAAGTTGTATACAGTATACAGGTAATCATGATGAAACAAGTTGTATACAGTATACAGGTAATCATGATGAAACAAGCTGTATACAGTATACAGGTAATCATGATGATGAAACAAGCTGTATACAGTATACAGGTAATCATGATGATGAACTAAGCTGTATACAGTATACAGGTAATCATGATGATGAAACAAGTTGTATACAGTATACAGGTAATCATGATGATGAAACAAGCTGTATACAGTATACAGGTAATCATGATGATGAAACAAGTTTTATACAGTATACAGGTAATCATGATGAAACAAGCTGTATACAGTATACAGGTAATCATGATGATGAAACAAGCTGTATACAGTATACAGGTAATCATGATGATGAAACAAGCTGTATACAGTATACAGGTAATCATGATGATGAAACAAGTTGTATACAGTATACAGGTAATCATGATGATGAAACAAGCTGTATACAGTATACAGGTAATCATGATGATGAACTAAGCTGTATACAGTATACAGGTAATCATGATGAAACAAGTTTTATACAATATACAGGTAATCATGATGAAACAAGCTGTATACAGTATACAGGTAATCATGATGATGAAACAAGTTGTATACAGTATACAGGTAATCATGATGAAACAAGCTGTATACAGTATACAGGTAATCATGATGATGAAACAAGTTGTATACAGTATACAGGTAATCATGATGAAACAAGCTGTATACAGTATCAGGTAATCATGATGATGAAACAAGTTTTATACAATATACAGGTAATCATGATGATGAAACAAGTTGTATACAGTATACAGGTAATCATGATGATGAAACAAGTTGTATACAGTATACAGGTAATCATGATGAAACAAGTTGTATACAGTATACAGGTAATCATGATGATGAAACAAGTTGTATACAGTTTACAGGTAATCATGATGATGAACTAAGTTATATAGAGTATACAGGTTATCAAAGATGAGCTTATGTGATGGCATGTTGTCCATTATCTGATATCTTTTGTCTGACATCCATTGTCCATCCATCTGTTAGTACAAGTTGGACATCCAATGTCCATCTGTATGTTGGCACAAGTTTGTCTGACATCCATTGTCCATCTGTCTGTCAGCACAAGTTTAACATCCATTGTTCATCTGTCTGTTAGCACAAGTAGGACATTCATTTACCATCTTTCTGTTGGCACAAGTTTGACATTCATTGTCCATCTATCTTTTAGCACAAGTTTGACATCCATTGCCCATCTGTCTGTTGGCCCAAGTTTAACATCCACTGTTCATCTGTCTGTTAGCACAAGTTTGACATTCATTTACCATCTGTCTGTTGGCACAAGTTTGACATTCATTGTCCATCTATCTTTTAGCACAAGTTTGACATCCATTGCCCATCTGTCTGTTGGCACAAGTTTGACATCCATTGTCCATCTGTCTGTTGGCCCAAGTTTAACATCCACTGTTCCTCTGTCTGTTAGCACAAGTTTGACATCCATTGCCCATCTGTCTGTTGGCACAAGTTTATCTGACAGCCATTGTTTATCTGTCGGCACAAGTTATCTGACATTCATAGTTCATCTGTCAGTTGGCATGAGTTTGACATCCATTGTCAATCTGTCTGTTAGTACAACTTTGACATTCATCGTTCATCTGTCTGTTGGCACAAGTTTATCTGACATCCATAGTCCATTACCAAAAGTTTTTCATTGCTATTCAACCTATACTAGTTGGCAAATTGCCGTAAACAGAGCAAGCACTTTCATGTCATGATGTAATTGGTCCTAAATGAAAATGGTGCTGCTTGGAGTCCAATATGAAAACCTTTTTATTGCTATTACTTCAAAATTGATGGCCGTGTTAACACTGAAGTTTCATCAACAGATTGTCTTATGATGTCTAGTTGGTACTAAATAATGATGCCTATGTGACAGCAAATATCAAAAGTCCACTTAGTACATACTGAGTTACCATTGGGCAATGGGACCATCTAAATTTCCATTGGCTAAAAATCAACTTGCCTGCCCAATGATATAAACTAATTTTATTAATGTGTGTATATTTCAGTATTCAGACATGTTTGACCTCCTTGGTTTAAAAAAATATTTTTATGTAAACTTCAAGATTTTATGGAATTTAATTAATGAGAACTTTGAAAAATTGAACAAGCTTCATAGACATTAGACTGGTAGTATTTACTAACTAAACTCTCATGCCACTGGCAAGCAGCTTATTCACCCACAAGCATGGCCATAATGGCAATGATCTCCTGAACAGAAAGTCGTATTGACATGGGGTTTTTACTCAATGATGTCTGGATGGTCCATAATGAAAACGGTGCATCTTATATTTCCAATATAGCCATCTTGAAAATCTTGTTATTGCTGCTCCTTCTGAACTTAAATTCATATCAAAATTAAGATTTCACCAGACATCTTAATGCGATGTATAATTGATCCTTAACGAAAATGGTATTGATCTGACCTCCAACATGGCTACTATGGTGGCCATCTTGAAAATTGTATCAATTCTTCTTGATGGATGGTAATATCAACATGGGGACTTCACCATCAAATTTATTTTATATCTAGTTAGATCTAAGTGAAAATGGTGTCACTGTAACAACCAGTATGACTGTGATCTTAAAAATCACTGCTCAACAGGAAGTCACATTGATGTGGGATTTTCACCAGAACACTTTGATTTACATGGCTATGTCAGATTGGGATTTTCACCAAAAGATTTCTAATTGTGTCTACTTGGTCATACAGAGCTGTCACCTAATGTCTGGCACAGTGGCTAATTTGGGAGCAATTAGGTTTTACAGCCTTATAGGTGAGACAGTGTTATAATGAAGTCCTTAATACAGTGCTCTCTCATTATAACACCATTGATGGGAGCCATATGGTTTATTGCATTGTAAGTGATAAAGCATTATAATGAGGTCATAATGCAGTTCACCCCCATTGTAACACTGTCTATAGGAGCCATAGGTTTTATTGCCTTATAGGTGAGGCAGTGTTATAATGAAGTGCATAACACAGTACACCATTATCATAAACTGTCCACTGGAGCATTAGCGTGTATTTCCTTTTGTTGGGAAAGTGCTATAATGCATAATAAGTATTGCCTCATTATAACACTGTCTATTGGAGCCAAGGGTATACTACCTCATACTGAGGTTGCCTTATAATGAAGTTCATTTTGCTACCACATAATAAGTATTGCCTCATTATAACACTGTCTATTGGAGCCAAGGGTATACTACCTCATACTGAGGTTGCCTTATAATGAAGTTCATTTTGCTACCACATAATAAGTATTGCCTCATTATAACACTGTCTATTGGAGCTAAGGGTATACTACCTCATACTGAGGTTGCCTTATAATGAAGTTCATTTTGCTACCACATAATAAGTATTGCCTCATTATAACACTGTCTATTGGAGCCAAGGGTATACTACCTCATACTGAGGTTGCCTTATAATGAGTTCATTTTGCTACCACATAATTAAATATCATGCTTGATCATGTCAGCTTTATAAAGGAATTGTTATAATGGGGTGCCTTATAGTGAGAGCATGTTATATCTGTGTTGGGAAGACTTAATGAATACACTGTGCTTATAATATAAACTAGGTCAATATTGATGGTATAATTATATGCAACCATTATTACTGGCCGCCATGAATAGCCTATCGTGTGCTGAAAAAATGGCATTAAGCCCAACAACACCAACTGTGGTATATTTACAAAGCAGTGATCAGAGTTAAAGGAATACGTTTAGTTATAGTGGACAGATTTCAGCGAAACCTACCAAATTATTTCTAGTCAGAATTCTTTTTATTCACATATTTCTCACATTTTTATAGTATGTCTGTGTGATATGTGAAATCTGAAACATCAGAAAGGGAGTTCTGGACTTATGTAGTCCGAAATAACATGGACTATACTGAAATAACTTAGAATCCAATAGAAACGGAAACTTAATGGACTCTTATGAAGCAACCTGAAATCCAGGAGAAATGGACTGAAACTATATGCATCATTTTGGAGCAACATGGAAACTAATAGAAACAAATGGAAACTACATGGATGTTACTGAAGCAGCATCGAGTCCAATAGAAACCAACAGAAACTACATGGACACTGCTGAAGCAACCAGGAATCCAATAGAAACCAACAGAAACTACATGGATGCTGCTGAAGCAACCAGGGATCCAATAGAAATCAACAGAAACTACAAGAATGCTGCTGAAGCGACCAGGAATCCAATAGAAACTAACTAAAACAACATGGAATCCAATATAAACCAATGAAAACTAGTTGGACTCTGCTGAAGTAACTTGTAATCCAGTAGAAAAAGAAAAGATTATGATGTCAATGGATGAAATTTATCAGATTAAGCTAAATAATTACATGTATACAGTATTCTCTAACAAATGAAGTTAGAAGCGGATATAGGATTTTGTTTAATATCTGTGTTGGTGGGTTTGTTTATGTGCATGTTTTGGGGTTTGTTTATGCTCTCAATATTTTGGAACCTATTTAGCATACACTCCTTAAAATTATGTTTATGCATCTCAGGACAAGTAATTAATTTATGCCAAAAAGTAGGCTATTGTGATCCAATTTTCTAGCATGAGCAACAGTATTTGTTTGGTATACCTGCCAAATCCTCAATATATCTGCCTAATGTGTGCCACCCCTTCATACCAAAAGTTGGTCATTGTAACCAAATTTTAATGCTCACATGACTTTCACAGTTTCATCTATTCATTTGTAATCCCATAATATAAACTGAGTCACTGTGACCTAGATTGATTCAGCCATTAGTTATAACACCTTCAGCCCCATGGACCTTGTTGTGCCTACTTTTATACATGGAAGCATTTCGGAGGAACTCAAATTATAAGAAAAATGACCACTTCAGTCTAATTTTCACACTTAAATGACGTGTTTTAACTTCTGTTTATCACATCCTCATTGCTAAGATACCTATTTCACCAACACTGATAAAATTTTTGTATTTGCATCACAGGAGTAATTCATCCATACCCAAAGTAGGTCATTTTGACCTGATTTGCAGGCTTAATTGGTTTATGTATTTTCAACTATGTGTTTATAATATGCTATTTTACATGTCAAGGAAAATAACTCAACCACACAGAAATTAGGTCACTGACCTAGTTTTCGTGCTTGAGTCACCAGTGTAAGCTATTCATTAATCAAACCCTAAACATTTTTGCCCTAAAACTAGCTATACTCTAGACAAATGATATTTTCATGCATGTCAACAAGAGTAAATTGACTTGTACCAAATTTAGGTCTGTATGACCTAATTAAACACTTGAATGATGTTTATACTTTTATGTATTTTGAATCTTGCTTGATGTTGAGGAGACTTTGTTTACTGGTGTATCTATGTAAATGGTAGTATCATTTCCTTCCTCCACATAATAGTTTAGCCATTGGCTTAGATTCAACTGGTCATTTCATTAAATTGTATTTATTTCCAGAAAATGCAACATATCCATTGCTAACATATATAAGAAAGTCATGGTTCATGTGAACTTTCAATTGTGTAATGGATTTCATCCAGACTGTAAAAACAAAAGAAGTAAATAGATAAGGAACTTAATTCCTGCTATTATACCTCAACCCATAATTTCCCACACTATGCTGTATTTTGGTAGTAATTTCACATGTGCACTGTTGTTTCACAATTAAATTTCAGTTTAGCTCACATAGGTGTTGCCCTAACATCCTTTATCTGTTTGTTATTATTTGTTTGTTACCACTCAAGAGTCAATGTATATGATCTAATTTTGATAAAACTTGGAATTCATGTTCATATTAGCAAGATTTCAAAGGAATTTGTGTATGGGTTAGATCCATGCATATAGATGATGTAGTCTTAGATCCGTTTGGCCAGGTTTATTAGCACTCTAAAGGTGAAATTACTCATCATGTATTATGAATATTTTAATATATTTTCTTTGTTCTTTATATCATCAAAATTACTGAAGAGTACGTTAATAAGTGAGATCCATGCATAGTAAGGTTTCCAGTCAGCTAACCATAACTGTTTCTCATTGCTGACCCTAGTCCTTTTTCTCTCATGGTAAAAAGAAAGAAGCAAATTTGTTTTTGGCCATAGTGAAATGGTCAACACTTAACCCATGCAATGGCCTTAGTGAAATGGTCAACAGTTAACCCATGAAATGGCCTTAGTGAATTGGTCAACTGTTAACCCATGCAATGGACCTTGTAAAATGGTCAACTGTCAACCCATGAAATGGCCTTAGTGAAATGGTCAAATATTAACCCATGCAATGGACTTTGTAAAATGGTCAACTGTTAACCCATGAAATGGCCTTAGTGAAATGGTCACTTGTTAACCCATGAAATGGCCTTAGTGAAATTGTCAACTAATAACCCATGAAATGGCCTTAGTGAAATGGTCAACAGTTAACCCATGCAATGGACTTTGTAAAATGGTCAACTGTTAACCCATGCAATGGCCATAGTGAAATGGTCAACAGTTAACCCATGCAATGGCCTTAGTGAAATGGTCAACAGTCAATCGATGCAATGGCCTTAGTGAAATGGTCAACTGTTAACCCATGCAATGACTTTAGTGAAATGGTCAACTGTTAATCCATGCAATGGCCTTAGAGAAATGGTCAACATTTAACCCATGCAATGGCCTTAGTAAAATGGTCAACTGTTAACCCATGCAATGGCTTTAGTGAAATGGTCAACAGTCAATCGATGCAATGGCCTTAGTGAAATGGTCAACTGTTAGCCCATGCAATGACCTTAGTGAAATGGTCAACTGTTAATCCATGCAATGGCCTTAGAGAAATGGTCAACATTTAACCCATGCAATGGCCTTAGTGAAATGGTCAACTGTTAACCCATGCAATAGCTTTAGTGAAATGGTCAACAGTCAATCGATGCAATGGCCTTAGTGAAATGGTCAACAGTTAATCCATGCAATGACCTTAGTGAAATGGTCAACTGTTAACCCATGCAATGGCTTTAGTGAAATGGTCAACTGTTAGTCCATGCAATGGCCTTAGTGAAATGGTCAACTGTTAGCCCATGCAATGGCCTTAGTGAAATGGTCAACAGTTAACCCATGCAATTGCCTTATTGAAATGGTCAACAGTTAATCCATGCAATGACCTTAGTGAAATGGTCAACTGTTAACCCATGCAATGGCTTTAGTGAAATGGTCAAGTCAATCCATGCAATGGCCTTAGTGAAATGGTCAACTGTTAACCCATGCAATGGCCTTAGTGAAATGGTCAACAGTTAACCTATGCAATGGCTTTAGTGAAATGGTCAACTGTTAGTCCATGCAATGGCCTTAGTGAAATGGTCAACTGTTAGCCCATGCAATGGCCTTAGTGAAATGGTCAACAGTTAACCCATGCAATTGCCTTATTGAAATGGTCAACAGTTAATCCATGCAATGACCTTAGTGAAATGGTCAACTGTTAACCCATGCAATGGCCTTAGTACAATGGTTAACTGTCAATCCATGCAATGGCCTTAGTGAGATGGTCAGCTGTTAATCCATGCAATGGCCTTAGTGAAATGATCAACTGTTAACCCATGTAATGGCCTTAGTGAAATGGTCAACAGTTAACCCATCCAATGGCCTTAGTGAAATGGTCAACAGTTAACGAATGCAATGGCCTTAGTGAAATGGTCAACAGTTAACCCATGCAATGGCCTTAGTGAAATGGTCAACAGTTAACCCATGCAATGGCCTTTGTGAAATGGTCAACTGTTAACCCAGGCAATGGCCTTAGTAAAATGGTCAACAGTTAATCCATGCAATGACCTTAGTGAAATGGTCAACAGTTAACCCATGCAATGGCCTTAGTGAAATGGTCAACAGTGAATCCATACAATGGCCTTAGTGAAATGGTCAACTGTTAACCCATGCAATGGCTTTAGTGAAATGGTCAACTGTTAATCCATGCAATGACTTTAGTGAAATGGTCAACTGTTAATCCATGCAATGGCCTTAGTGAAATGGTCAACAGTCAATTCATGCAATGGCCATAGTGAAATGGTCAACTGTTAATCCATGCAATGGCCTTAGTGAAATGGTCAATTGTTAACCCATGCAATGGCCTTAGTGAAATGGTCAACAGTTAACCCATGCAATGGCCTTAGTGAAATGGTCAACTGTTAACCCATGCAATGGCCTTAGTGAAATGGTCAACAGTTAACCCATGCAATGGCTTTAGTGAAATGGTTAACAGTCAATCCATGCAATGGCCTTAGTGAAATGGTCAGCTGCTAACCCATGCAATGGCTTTAATGAAATGGTCAACTGTTAATCCATGCAATGACCTTAGTGAAATGGTCAACTGTTAACCCATGCAATGGCCTTAGTGAAATGGTGAACAGTCAATCCATGCAATGGCCTTAGTTAAATGGTCAACAGTTTACCCATGCAATGGCTTTAGTGAAATATTCAACTGTTAATCCATGCAATGGCCTTAGTGAAATGGTCGATTGTTTACCCATGCAGTGTACTTAGTGAAATGGTCAATTGTTAACCCATGCAATGGCCTTAGTGAAATGGTCAACTGTTAACCCATGCAATTGCCTTAGTGAAATGGTTGACTGTTAACCCATGTAATGGCCTTAGTGAAATGGTCAACTGTTTAACCATGCAATGGGCTTAGTGAAATGGTCAACAGTTAACCTATGCAATGGCCTTAGTTAAATGTCAACAGTTAACCTATACAATGGCCTTAGTGAAATGGTCAACAGTTAGCCCATCCAATGGCCTTAGTGAAATGGTCAACAGTTAACGAATGCAATGGCCTTAGTGAAATGGTCAACAGTTAACCCATGCAATGGCCTTAGTGAAATGGTCAACAGTTAACCCATGCAATGGCCTTAGTGAAATGGTCAACTGTTAACCCAGGCAATGGCCTTAGTAAAATGGTCAACAGTTAATCCATGCAATGACCTTAGTGAAATGGTCAACAGTTAACCCATGCAATGGCCTTAGTGAAATGGTCAACAGTGAATCCATACAATGGCCTTAGTGAAATGGTCAACTGTTAACCCATGCAATGGCTTTAGTGAAATGGTCAACTGTTAATCCATGCAATGACTTTAGTGAAATGGTCAACTGTTAATCCATGCAATGGCCTTAGTGAAATGGTCAACAGTCAATCCATGCAATGGCCATAGTGAAATGGTCAACTGTTAATCCATGCAATGGCCTTAGTGAAATGGTCAATTGTTAACCCATGCAATGGCCTTAGTGAAATGGTCAACAGTTAACCCATGCAATGGCCTTAGTGAAATGGTCAACTGTTAACCCATGCAATGGCCTTAGTGAAATGGTCAACAGTTAACCCATGCAATGGCTTTAGTGAAATGATTAACAGTCAATCCATGCAATGGCCTTAGTGAAATGGTCAGCTGTTAACCCATGCAATGGCTTTAATGAAATGGTCAACTGTTAATTCATGCAATGACCTTAGTGAAATGGTCAACTGTTAACCCATGCAATGGCCTTAGTGAAATGGTCAACAGTCAATCCATGCAATGGCCTTAGTTAAATGGTCAACAGTTTACCCATGCAATGTCTTTAGTGAAATATTCAACTGTTAATCCATGCAATGGCCTTAGTGAAATGGTCGATTGTTTACCCATGCAGTGTACTTAGTGAAATGGTCAATTGTTAACCCATGCAATGGCCTTAGTGAAATGGTCAACTGTTAACCCATGCAATGGCCTTAGTGAAATGGTTGACTGTTAACCCATGTAATGGCCTTAGTGAAATGGTCAACTGTTTAACCATGCAATGGGCTTAGTGAAATGGTCAACAGTTAACCTATGCAATGGCCTTAGTTAAATGTCAACAGTTAACCTATACAATGGCCTTAGTGAAATGGTCAACAGTTAACCCATGCAATGGCCTTAGTAAAATGGTCAACTGTTAACCCATGCAATGGCCTTAGTGAAATGGTCAACAGTTAACCCATGCAATGACCTTAGTGAAATGGTCAACTGTTAACCCATGCAATGGCCTTAGTGAAATGGTCGACTGTTAACCCATGTAATGGCCATAGTGAAATGGTCAACTGTTTAACCATGCAATGGCCTTAGTGAAATGGTCAACAGTTAACCCATGCATTGGCCTTATTGAAATGGTCAACCCATGCAATGGCCTTAGTCAAATGATCATTCCATGCAAACCATGGGAACAATTTCAGGCCCACTTGGGGCTATTATTTTAGTTTCGTTTTAAGTTTTCATTTTAATTTGAGGGACATCCCATAACTTGCCCCATTATGGCCCAGTATAGATCCTTAACAGTGGTCAGTCAAATAACCTACCCCACCATGGCCCTGTATAGACCATTAACAGTGCTCAAAGTCCCATAACTTGCTCCACCATGGCCCTGTATAAACCCTTAACAGTGCTCAAAGTTCCATAATTTGCCCCACCATGGCCCTGTATAGACCTTTAACTGTGCTCAGTCCCATAACTTGCCCCACCATGGCCCTGTATAAACCCTTAACAGTGCTCAAAGTCCCATAATTAACCCTACCATGGCCCTGTATAGACCCTTAGCAGTGCTCAGTCCCATAATTTGGCCCACTATGGCCCTGTATAGACTGTTAATAGTCCTCAAAGTCTCATAATTTGCCCCACCATGGCCCTGTATAGACCATTAATAGTGTTCAAAGTCCCATAACTTGCCCCACCATGGCCCTGTATAGACCCTTAACAGTGCTTAAAGTCCCATAACTTGCCCCACCATGGCCCTGTATAAACCCTTAACAGTGCTCAAAGTCCCATAACTTGCCCCACCATGGCCCTGTATAAACCCTTAACAGTGCTCAAAATCCCATAATTAACCCTACCATGGCCCTGTATAGACCCTTAGCAGTGCTCAGTCCCATAAATTGCCCCACTATGGCCCTGTATAGACCGTTAATAGTGCTCAAAGTCCCATAATTTGCCCCACCATGGCCCTGTATAGACCATTAATAGTGTTCAAAGTCCCATAACTTGCCCCACCATGGCCCTGTATAGACCCTTTACAGTGCTTAAAGTCCCATAACATGCTTCACCATGGCCCTGTATAGACCCTTAACAGTGCTCAAAGTCCCATAATTTGCCCCATCATGGCTCTGTATAGACCCTTAACAGTGCTCAGTCCCATAACTTGTCCCACCATGGCCCTGCATAGACCCTTAATAGTGCTCTAAGTGCAGTTTTACATGATATACAGGCTGTGTATGCGCCCGATGCATCTCATCTTTTTGTGTTCATAAAACCTTGCCCTTGTAATTATTTCTTTTTTTATTAAATTATTTGCAACTTCTCAAACCCATTTAAGATAACTCAACAGCAACATACAGTTTACCATTGCATTTGAAAGCAAAGTTATTCAAGAGCATTTATGAATGAGTTTGATATCCCATTTAGCATAGTGACTGACCAGTGAGTTTGGTCTGAGTTTTAAAATCAACCATTTAGTTTTCAGAGAGTGTGAGGCTTTTTATTTAAATAGCTTGAACAAGAATATTCTTTCTTTTTTGTTGTAGAAATAAGTAGCTGATTACAGCCATTTTTTTTAGTTGAAGAAAAATACCACATACACACACACACACATACTCTAATCAAGCATTAGTTCCCTTACTTTATCTAGAAGGTTTTTAGTACCCTAGAGCAAGGATTCTTGCTTTATCTTAGCTTGTTAGGTGTGTTGTTTATTGCAAAAGTAGCATATGACAACTTTGATCTTCCTTGCTGGAAACCTACTTTAAATGTTGATGATATTCAACACTGTATAATTGACATTTGATACCATATAGTTGATATTTAACTCTATAGTTGACATTCAACACCATATGGTTATCTTTTTGCTTGAACATGGGCTGTTTTGGAGCAACATGTATTTGGACTTTTATGTCAATATCAGACAGATTGGTTTTAGATGTCTGTGGTAGAAAAGTTATTCTCAGAACAATAAGCACAGCATATCACATTGGTCATATAGAAACCTCTTCTCCTTCAGATGTGGTCAGTTTCTCAGCTGACAATGGAATTACAACCAGAGTTAGATTGAGATAAACCATGAGAACCATGTTCTCTGACAGCTGTTCTCACACCAAGCATGGTCTCATCCAAAGAATCCCATTGTGTCATGAAGTGTGTATATGTATATATATATATATATATATATATATATATATATATATATATATATATATATATATATATATATATGCAATAAACTGACGAGGAACAGTACGAAACTAGTAACTAACTAGCCTAAGCGCTTTCGACTCTTAATGAGTCTTTTTCAAAGGCAAATACAAAACATAGTTACGACAAACAAATAAACACAAAAACGTTGCGTTTGTAAACCTCTACATTTCTATCTTCACATGTGCTAAAACTATAAATACAACCAGCTTGTATAGACTAGTTGCGGAAACTGAAAATGTTGTATAATTCCCTAAAAGTCTACAAGCCAAAGCGACATCTATTTTTACTTTGTGTACATATGTAACGCAGATTATATCCCGGGATAATCTTGAGAGGGTTGTTATTCGCCATATGATTTGTATTCTTTATATATATATATATATATATATATATATATATATATATATATATATATATATATATATATATATATATGGGGATTTTGTCAGAGTATGTAGACTATTTTAATTTCTTTTAGTTAATTACCATGTGTTTTTGAATACATTAGTTTGGCATTGCAATCTGCACATAGTTTAGTAATTTTCTTCTGTTGTTTTCCTGGTGTTCTTATCTTTAAGACCATAAAATTTCATACCTTGACCTAATTTCTTGCTTCACTGTTTTATTTGTTTTTCTAAAAGTTGTGCATATGACTGGTCTATTTTAAGACCTGTTGATATGTACATATTCAAGAGATAACAACTTTTCTCATGCCCACAGTTTGGTTTTTAAATAGAAATCAATATAATCTCATTCTTACAGTAGTAACACTGAGCCAGTTAATCTAGTAATATTTTTGTGTCATGGTGATGTGACTATTACCATTGTACACGAGATTGTCCTTGATGTGGGTTTGACATTCAGGATAGTCATTGTCAAGGTTGTCTTGAATCTTGAATATCGTGTTATTACTAGTCCCCCTGAATAGAAGGTTGTCTTGAATATTGTGTTATTGCTAGTCCCCCTGAATGGAAGGTTGTCTTGAATATTGTGTTATTGCTAGTCCCCCTGAATAGAAGGTTGTCTTGAATATTGTGTTATTGCTAGTCCCCCTGAATGGAAGTTTGTCTTGAATATTGTGTTATTGCTAGTCCCCCTGAATAGAAGGTTGTCTTGAATATTGTGTTATTGCTAGTCCCCCTGAATAGAAGGTTGTCTTGAATATTGTGTTATTCCTAGTCCCCTTGAATGGAAGGCTGTCTTGAATATTGTGTTATTGCTAGTCCCCCTGAATGGAAGGTTGCCTTGAATATCGTGTTATTGCTAGCCCCCTGAATGGAAGGTTGCCTTGAATATTGTGTTATTGCTAGTCCCCCTGAATGGAAGGTTGTCTTGAATATTGTGTTATTGCTAGTCCCCCTGAATAGAAGGTTGTCTTGAATATTGTGTTATTGCTAGTCCCCCTGAATGGAAGGTTGTCTTGAATATCGTGTTATTGCTAGTCCCCCTGAATAGAAGGTTGTCTTGAATATTGTGTTATTGCTAGTCACCCTGAATAGAAGGTTGTCTTGAATATCGTGTTATTGCTAGTCCCCTGAATGGAAGGTTGTCTTGAATATCGTATTATTGCTAGTCTCCCTGAATGGAAGGTTGTCTTGAATATTGTGTTATTGCTAGTCCCCCTGAATGGAAGGTTACCTTGAATATCATGTTATTACTAGCCCCTGAATGGAAGGTTGCCTTGAATATCGTGTTATTGCTAGCCCCCTGAATAGAAGGTTGTCTTGAATATTGTGTTATTACTAGCCCCCTGAATGGAAGGTTGTCTTGAATATTGTGTTATTGCTAGTCCCCCTGAATGGAAGGTTGTCTTGAATATTGTGTTATTGCTAGTCCCCCTGAATGGAACGTTGTCTTGAATATTGTGTTATTGCTAGTCCCCCTGAATAGAAGGTTTTTTAATGAATATTGTGTTATTGCTAGTCCCCCTGAATGGAAGGTTGCCTTGAATATTGTGTTATTCCTAGTCCCCCTGAATAGAAGGTTGTCTTGAATATTGTGTTATTGCTAGTCCCCTTGAATGGAAGGTTGTCTTGAATATTGTGTTATTGCTAGTCCCCCTGAATGGAAGGTTGCCTTGAATATTGTGTTATTGCTAGCCCCCTGAATGGAAGGTTGCCTTGAATATTGTGTTATTGCTAGTCCCCCTGAATGGAAGGTTGTCTTGAATATTGTGTTATTGCTAGTCCCCCTGAATAGAAGGTTGTCTTGAATATTGTGTTATTGCTAGTCCCCCTGAATGGAAGGTTGTCTTGAATATTGTGTTATTGCTAGTCCCCCTGAATAGAAGGTTGTCTTGAATATTGTGTTATTGCTAGTCCCCCTGAATAGAAGGTTGTCTTGAATATCGTGTTATTGCTAGTCCCCTGAATGGAAGGTTGTCTTGAATATCGTGTTATTGCTAGTCCCCTGAATGGAAGGTTGTCTTGAATATTGTGTTATTGCTAGTCCCCCTGAATGGAAGGTTACCTTGAATATCGTGTTATTGCTAGCCCCCTGAATGGAAGGTTGCCTTGAATATCGTGTTATTGCTAGCCCCCTGAATAGAAGGTTGTCTTGAATATTGTGTTATTACTAGCCCCCTGAATGGAAGGTTGCCTTGAATATCGTGTTATTGCTAGTCCCCTTGAATGGAAGGTTGTCTTGAATATCATATTATTGCTAGTCCCCCTGAATGGAAGGTTGTCTTGAATATCATGTTATTGCTAGCCCCCTGAATGGAAGGTTGTCTTGAATATTGTGTTATTGCTAGTCCCCCTGAATGGAACGTTGTCTTGAATATTGTGTTATTGCTAGTCCCCCTGAATGGAAGGTTGTCTTGAATATTGTGTTATTGCTAGTCCCCCTGAATGGAACGTTGTCTTGAATATTGTGTTATTGCTAGTCCCCCTGAATGGAAGGTTGCCTTGAATATTGTGTTATTGCTAGTCCCCCTGAATGGAAGGTTACCTTGAATATCGTGTTATTACTAGCCCCCTGAATGGAAGGTTGCCTTGAATATCGTGTTATTGCTAGCCCCCTGAATAGAAGGTTGTCTTGAATATTGTGTTATTGCTAGTCCCCCTGAATGGAAGGTTGCCTTGAATATCGTGTTATTGCTAGCCCCCTGAATAGAAGGTTGTCTTGAATATTGTGTTATTGCTAGTCCCCCTGAATGGAAGGTTGTCTTGAATATTGTGGTATTGCTAGTCCCCCTGAATAGAAAGTTGTCTTGAATATCGTGTTATTACTAGTCCCCCTGAATGGAAGGTTGTCTTGAATATTGTGTTATTGCTAGTCCCCCTGAACGGAAAGTTGTCTTCAATATCGTGTTATTGCTAGTCCCCTTGAATGGAAGGTTGTCTTGAATATCGAATTATTGCCAGTCCCCCTCAATGGAAGGTTGCCTTGAATATTGTGTTATTGCTATTCCTCAGAATAGAAGGTTGTCTTGAATATCGTGTTATTACTAGCCCCCTGAATGGAAGGTTGCCTTGAATATCGTGTTATTGCTAGCCCCCTGAATAGAAGGTTGTCTTGATTATTGTGTTATTACTAGCCCCCTGAATGGAAGGTTGCCTTGAATATCGTGTTATTGCTAGCCCCCTGAATAGAAGGTTTTCTTGAATATTGTGTTATTGCTAGTCCCCCTGAAAGGAAGGTTGTCTTGAATATTGTGTTATTGCTATTCCCCTGAATGGAAGGTTGCCTTGAATATTGTGTTATTACTAGCCCCCTGAATAGAAGGTTGTCTTGAATATTGTGTTATTGCTAGTCCCCCTGAATGGAAAGTTGTCTTGAATATTGTGTTATTGCTAGTCCCCCTGAATGGAAAGTTGTCTTGAATACAGTGTTATTGCTAGTCCCCTTGAATGGAAGGTTGTCTTGAATATCGTGTTATTGCTAGTCCCCTTGAATGGAAGGTTGTCTTGAATATCGTGTTATTGCTAGTTCCCCTGAATGGAAGGTTGCCTTGAATATTGTGTTATTACTAGCCCCCTGAATGGAAGGTTGCCTTGAATATTGTGTTTTTTGCTAGTCCCCTTGAATGGAAGGTTGTCTTGAATATTGTATTATTGCTAGTCCCCCTGAATAGAAGGTTGTCTTGAATATTGTGTTATTGCTAGTCCCCCTGAATAGAAGGTTGTCTTGAATATCGTGTTATTGCTAGTCCCCTGAATGGAAGGTTGTCTTGAATATCGTATTATTGCTAGTCTCCCTGAATGGAAGGTTGTCTTGAATATTGTGTTATTGCTAGTCCCCCTGAATGGAAGGTTACCTTGAATATCGTGTTATTGCTAGCCCCCTGAATGGAAGGTTGCCTTGAATATCGTGTTATTGCTAGCCCCCTGAATAGAAGGTTGTCTTGAATATTGTGTTATTGCTAGTCCCCCTGGATGGAAGGTTGTCTTGAATATTGTGTTATTGCTATTCCCCTGAATAGAAGGTTGTCTTGAATATTGTGTCATTGCTAGCCCCCTGAATAGAAGGTTGCCTTGAATATTGTGTTATTACTAGCCCCCTGAATAGAAGGTTGTCTTGAATATTGTGTTATTGCTAGTCCCCCTGGATGGAAGGTTGTCTTGAATATTGTGTTATTGCTATTCCCCTGAATAGAAGGTTGTCTTGAATATTGTGTCATTGCTAGTCCCCCTGAATGGAAGTATGTGTTGAATATTGTGCTATTACTAGTCCCCCTGAATGGAAGGTTGTCTTGAATATTGTGTTATTGCTATTCCCCTGATAGAAGGTTGTCTTGAATATCGTAGTATTGCTAGTCCCCCTGAATGGAAGGTTGTCTTGAATATTGTTTATTGCTAGTCCCCCTGAATAGAAGGTTGTCTTGAATATTGTGTTATAGCTAGTCCCCCTGAATAGAAGGTTGTCTTGAATATTGTGTTATTGCTAGTTCCCCTGAATGGAAGGTTGTCTTGAATATTGTGTTATTGCTAGTCCCCCTGAGTGGAAGGTTGTCTTGAATATTGTGTTATTGTTTGTCCCCCTGAATAGAAGGTTGTCTTGAATATTGTGTTATTGCTAGTTCCCCTGAATGGAAGGTTTTTTAATGAATATTGTGTTATTGCTAGTCCCTCTGAATAGAAGGTTGTCTTGAATATTGTATTATTGCTAGTCCCCCTGAATAGATGTTCACACAGATGTGGTTTTCAACAGAAGACCTCTCATGATATCTAGTTTGTAGTTGGTCCTCAAAGAAAATTCTATGATCTTTCATCCAATATGATTGCCATGATGGTCATATTGACATGAGATTTTCATGAAAAGGTTAATAATTTTTTTTTTTAAGCAAATAGTGTGAAACTTGTATACTAGATGGTTTGAACACTAAGCAGTCAAGAAATGGTCTTATCTTGGCTTCCTGTAAATTCTGCATTAGAGCGTCAGTCCCTTTAAGGAGTTCTTGTTTTTTTATTCCATTAAAATATTCACTGATCCCTACCCACTTACCCCTGGCCTAATCAAGCAGTGATAGTGATATTGAGAGGTCATTATATGAATAGTTACCTGGATATTATATATATATATATATATATATATATATATATATATATATATATATATATATATATATATATATATATATATATATATATAACTGTCACAACATATGTATGTTCATGTATGTATGTATACATGTATGTATGTATATATTCATGTGTATATGTCACTACATATGTATATTTATATATTCATATGCATGTTGCACTAGATACTATGTACATATATGTATGCATATACATGTGTCAGTACATATATATATGTATTCGAATGCATGTGTCTATATGACTAAACATTTTCAGAGGTAATCTTACAAAGAAGACATTATCGAATGGTAAAAGTGTCTGACAAATTAAATTGGTATTTTTATAGTTACTTAATTTAGACTGAGATTCTAGCTGAAAATTCAACAAATTAAATCAGGCATGCATTTAGAAAATTCTGCTGATTATTTCATTCTAATTTTTGTTTCCAAATAAAGCAGTCAGAATTGATGGACACTGCATATGCTTGTAAAGACTATTAAATGGGTAGATAATAAAATCTACATTTAGAAATGTATGGATAAGTTGTATGCAAAATTTGATGGAGTCAAAAGGACAAGATGAGCACAAAATATTTTTAAAAAAACATTTTGTAATAGGATGTTCAACACATGGTATCAGAAGCTGAGATTTTTCGAGTTACTTTTTATTCATTTAAATATACATATATATGTTCATGATTTGTCTTTTTTTAAATTAATTTTGTGATAACTTTTTGTCATTTTGCTTCCTACAGATTGTCATTAGTACAAACAAGTCTACAGAAAATTTTAGAATGCAAGCACAGGTTCTGATACTGTGCTAACTGTATGCACACAAATTTTTATCTTCCAAACTGAAGAAGCAGCCATGTAGTATTTGTTGAAATGTTTGTGAATAGACTTTTAATGTTTGTGAGTCACATGCTTTTTGTTAGACTTTGAAGTGTTTTAGTCAATACTTTGTTTAACATGAGGACTCTGAGTATTCTTTCTATAGACTTGCATGTGCTTTAAGTAAGTTGTAGCTTGTTCAATTTATTAAGGCAGTATTATCTGATACCTATCGACTTATTGTCCACTTGACCATCCCCAGCAAGCAGGTGCATTGGAAAATGTGTGGTGAGAAATGTCTTTTGCATTGAAAAATGAACCAGTATACAGTTGTGATAAATATATAATTAGAAACTTGACAACTTGAGTAATTTAACCAGGTTTCTTAGATGATTCTAGCTGTGAGAGATGATGAATTATGACAGTCAAAATCTTAAGGTAAACAAGACATTTTAATCACAGCTACAAAAGCTGAAAGTTTTCAAGGTCAAAAATAATTTTCAAGGTCAAACACATTTACCCTGATTTACTTTAATGAAGTTAATATCCCTGTGTTTAATTCTTTAAAATAGATAGCACAACCTGTCAATAAAGGACACACCCCACAACCATGAGTAGTTTAGGTTGATGAAATCAGTCTTGAATATTTGTTAAACATTGTCAAAAGTTCATGGATATCAGCAGGGAATTAACATTAGGCTTCCATTTTTAAATGCATGTTTGTAACAGTGTTACAATATGTGTCAGTCTGAAATATTTTTTTACATCATACATGTCATGACACTGATGATGTTGAGAAGACATTTTATACATTGTTAGATTTGTAGAAGTTGTTGACCTGAGATGAGAACTTAAGCCCTTAAATGGAAAATGTATATAATGTGCTCCTGATGGCAGAGATGTCATGAAGTGTAAAATATAATATCAGTGTAGTGGAGACCAACATATAATGTTACACTGTTACAACACATATTTCAAAATGTTGGCTCAATGTTAATTTCTCATAGACACACCAAAACTCTGTTTGGAACAATATGAGCTATTTCTGTATGAGAATAATATTCCTGGGAGATATAAGTGCATACAAATCATATTTTGTTAAATAGATATTTCTCTGTAAATATAAAACCCCAAACTATTCAAATGACTTCATCTGTGTCTACCATTAGATTGACTACAGGATTGGGTAAGAAGTTAGAAATGAGTTTGATGAATTTGTAACTACTCAATCCTTTTTCTTATATAGCAGTGGTTCAGCTATTGGCAGACATTTGAGATATGATTAGCAGGGTTTCCTGAAGTGTTGTGAGTGTCATAAATTCTTGACCTTGTTTAAAATGAGAACTGTTGTATCTCACAGGCCTAAACTACTAACATGCAAATGTTCTTTAAACAAAGATAAAACTGAAAATTAATTAAAGGAACACATACAATTTCTTCATTATTACCAGGTATCCATTGTATGGAAGTGTCTGATAAGTCAGGTTTATGATGTAATTGAGTCAATCCAGAACATTCTGTCATCAAAAATCTTGTTCTTTTCTTTAAAAAATTGTGTTGAAGTTTATATGGAATCTGAAAAAAAACTTAAGAACATTTCATGGTAAGTACTTTAAAGTATTTTATTGATGCATAATATATGAGCTTATAAGACAAGTCTGACTTTAAACTACACTGACTCAGCACTGTCATCGTATAATGTGCCAACAGATCTGTAACGGTGCAATTTGTAGTGGAATAAACAACATAGGCTTATATTATGCTATGAAAAATTAGGATCTTTATTTTTTCCAGTTGGACTTATAAGCGAGTATATACAGTACTCAGAATGCTCAGAATGCTCTTAATGGATTAATGCTCTTGGTAGTTTAATAAGAGGAGTTATGGTAGAATAATATAGTTTCACCTGTCTTAACAGTCATCTCTGTTTAGCAATCATTTGCTTTATTGGGGCACTTGTTTGATGATGTTTCTTAACTAAAATGTTATGGAAATCTATATTAAGTAAATAGTTGTCCTAGAAATATACTTTTTCCCTTCCTAGAGTATGGTAACATGGGTTTTACTTTCTGACATATTTTTGTCTTGCTTGGAAACCAAGCCAGAAATAAGAATCATTGCAGCACCATCCATGCATTCATATCATGCCAGGGTAAGTTTTTTCAAAATATTATTTGCTGCAAAATTTTCATAATGCTTACATTGGCATGGCTTTTAGTGATAGTACTTATGTGTTCTCAGTGGTTTAGCATGTACTGACTACACTTAGGCTGCCATTGGCATAGCTTTGACTGACAGTACTCTTGTGTTGTTATTGACATAGGTTCTATTGACAGTATTCTTGTACTCTCATTGGCATACATTGTGTTGACAGTGCTTTTATGCTCACATTGTCATAGCTCTATTGACATTACTCTTGTGCTCTCATTGGCATAGTATTGACAGTACACTTGTGCTCTCATTGGCATACATTGTATTGATAGTGCTCTTGTGCTGTCTTTTGCATAGCTTGTATTGAGAGTACTCTTGTGCTCATTGGCATAGCTTTGATTGACATTTCTCTTCTTCTCTCATAGACAAACTTTTATTGACACTAGTTTCAAATACATGCATATTCATTTCAAAAGCATGATTGCAACACACCAGTTATAAAGATCTAAAATTTTCAGTGTTCAAATTCATCCATGTAAGTACTCATTGATACTAATTCAATTCATGTCATGGTAAGTTTTCATTTTCAGCTTAATTCAAGTTACTATTTTCAGTTTTTTTCTATGTATGTACATGGCAATCTAGAGTTTCCTGCACCAGAAAGGTTTGTTTATTTTTTTATTGTTTTTTGTTGTTGAGGATTCTACTGTTGCTATTACTTATGATGTGGCTTGTGCTTCTGCTGCTATCACTGCTATTGTTACCTTCTCCAGGCTTGATGATGTAGGATAGGTCCAGTGGATGCGGGTGTAAGAGATCATTAATAGAGGCAAGTGTCATCATGGCTTAGTGTTTAGTGGGCACGACTTGCAACCAAAATGATTCAGATTTGAATCTTGCCGTTAGATAACATCAATCAACCCTGGTTGGCCACCATCATGTGTTTCCATAGGCAAGGTACATTACTCTGCTCTTTCCCACTTGCTTTGGCACTAAATTATCAACTTGTGTTTCTGTGCTATAAAATACAAATAACCATACAAGTTTACTTTTACTGCTACTACTACTACTACTACTTTGTTGCTGCTGTTTTGTGATCATCATCATCATCATCATCATCATCACACACATCGCTGAGTTTACAGTATTTTACTTTAGTTAGTAGTTTACTTTTAAGCATCCTTTATATCTTCTTTTAAACGTATAACATACTACTTGTATTGCTTGGTTTTTTTTTCAGTATTCAGACTCCTTTCTCACTATCAATCACTTCTTCTGGCATCTTGTTACATGTATCCTCAGTTTGCAGGTTAAAATTTAATTTTTCTTTAATCATGTATTGGTCCTTTTTGCTTTTTTTAAATGAACTCTTATTTCACGTTTTTACTTAATTTCAGTGTTTTCCAGACCAGCCAAAGTGTTCTTGGGCACATAGTTCCCATTTCCTCAGAATGATGCAATCAATATTGTGTTAAAAGTACCTTTAAAACCAACAAAACAAAGTAGCAAATAGTGTGTATTGTTTGAGCCAGTTGGATTTACCAACAAAACAAAGTAGCAATTAGTGTGTATTGTTTGAGCCAGTTAGATTTACCTTTCCTGTAAAATATGTCCACCATAATTTGGGTCAAACATTCATAGAACTGTTGCTGACTTGTCAAATACTAATTTTGCCTTGGTTTGGGAAATCCTTAAATTTTTTTCCTAAACAAAGTTTGAATGTAGTTTTGAGAAATTTGTTGTCAGTATTTGTATTTCTTTACATGAATATCTCCTGGAAAAATGTCTTAAAATATCTCATGGAAAAATGTCTTAAAATTGAAATCTCCTAAAATTTACAATGTACTACTGATATATGAAGTTATTAATAGGCATGATTGTTCCGATTTTTTAAATTGATTGTTTCCCCTGTGATAAAATATTCTTTTAAAAAGAAATTAAAACAATTTGATAAAGCAAAAAACCTCTAATGTTATTAAATGTTAAAAAATCATTTGAATCCATTATGTCAAGCCATGTCTGACTTTAAGATTGTTGGAACCTAAAGGTTGCATTCTTCATACTATATATAACTTGTAAAATGTTTTAGAAAAAGAATACAGTGAATATAAGAGACCCTTTGCCTAATAGATACTTTGAAGCAATCATTCAAGCAAATATTACATTGGAAAATTATGAAGTTCATGTGACATTTATCCATGCTTACATCAAACAGTTGTTTTCTTTTAGAATTAAATGTGTTTAATTTAATTAATACATTTGTGCAGTGTTAAGTGACTGCCTCGGTGGCCTAGTGGTTAGAGCATCCACCCCATATGTGGATGGTTGTGGATTAGAACCCCGGCTGTCATGCCAAAGATTTATAATAATGGATGTAACAGCTGCCTTGCTAAACACTCAGCATTAAGAAGTTAGAGTAAGGACTGGTCAGCCTGGTGTTAGGATATAGTGACTGAGTTGGACTTCATGCTACATGTTTGTGGCATGATGCTCCAGTGCTAGACATTACAATAAACTGCCACATGGCAGACATTGTAGGATATGACTAAAAATAGTTAAAGCTACATTTCAAAACACACACACACTTTTTAAGTTATTGCCATTAGTGTTAAAAAATTTTTTTTTATTGCAAACTACTTTTTCTTTGACATTTAGGATAAGGAGATAAAAGAGGGGATAAAGATTATGAGTATATTTTTCAGATTAGTGATTACCCTTGTTGAATAGGGACCTGCCTATAAACAAGAGTTGAGTTGTAATGACTACACAGCAATAATCCTCTTGATGGTGTTGACTTAAACAGCCATGTTGTGAATTCTTTTCTTTGTGCCTGTAAATCAAGGTCTTTTAATTGTTTGCAGTTGGAATCAACTTGTATGTGAAAAATATGGCAGACAATGATTGCATTAGGGAGGTCATTATGAATGCCTCACATTATTGAACAAAACCTTTCAGTATTACATTTAGAGGATTGCATTTCATCTTTTAATTGACTGTAGTCATTGTGATCTAGGTCTGTGTCAGTGAGTTTCTATACTACATGCATATCTTAAATGATACTTCTTTTGTTATCAGTGTATATGCTTAATACTTCCATTGTTATCAATGTATAGCATGTTGTTGAGACAGAACAAAGAAAGTATGTTGATCTTGGATTAAAGTGGATAAAGCAACAGGCACAAAGGATCTGCAATTGTTACAGATATTCATGGATTTTTTAAAATTTATTTTGTATTGAAAGTATAAAAACTACCACTATGCATGCATACATCAAATAAAACCCTTTTGGTTGAGTTTTTTTTTGCTAAATACATTTTTAAAAAGTATACCTTAAAAGGATTTAAAATGAAACTGGCCTCAGGTGACCATCTTGTCTTAAGTGCTTGTCTTTACTGATTATTACCATCTCACCCCTTGTGTTCTTGTGGGTTCGAGGCTTGGGCACAGCCAATGTAAATGTGTGAGAAAGTTTGCCAGTAGCCTCCCATGGTAGTGGGACACATTAATGTGAGCCATAATATCCTATGGCCTAAATGGTTAGAGTATCCACCTCATCTGCATGTTCAAACACAAGCCACTTCATACCAAAGACTTCTAAAAATGGTACAAACAGTTGCCTTGCTTGGCACTCAGCATTAAGAGGTTAGTGTTAGGTCCTGTCGGCCTGGAGTCAGGATAATGTGACTGGATGGGACATCATGCTACATGTCTGCGGCATGATGCCTCAGTGCTAGATATCACTATAAACTGCCTCACTGCAGATGTTGTAGTTATATGACTAAAATATTTTTAAAATTACATTAAAAATCTAAATCAGACACACGCACACATACACCTCCCATGGGTCCATGATTCTTACCAGGGTTTTACCAGGTTCTTACTCCACCAGTTATACCAGCCACCATGTACTGAGTGATGGTGTTGAACCCCAAACAACAACAGCAACAACTAATTCTAACAACAGCCCACAATCTGATAATTGCCAATATTTCTACTTTGGCTCCAAAAAGTTTGTTTTTTTTAAAAATGTTTGATGTTTTTATAGCCTCAAAATAAATGACAGTCCCAAACAGCTTCCTTGTGGAAATATATTGACATAATCAATGATATATGTTCGCAAAATAACAATAATAGTAGTAGTAATAATAATATGGATAATAATGATAATAATATTAGTAATAATAACATAATATTAGTAACAATAATGATAATAAAATACTATGGAGTGTGCATAGAAATTTGCCTAAATTAATAGTTATTATTGCTGATAATATTTATTTTAATCAGCTCCATTTGCAACAACTTTGTACTTGGCTGTTTATGGTCCAAATGGAAACATATCCCTCTAGAGTATACACATTTGTTCTAACATAAAAAATTCTTATTGTTCCTTCTCATCATTTTGTTTAGTAAACATTTTCTTGATGCAAAAATCATTATCATTTAACTTTGTTGTGGTGCTATATAGCCATATAGTGCTGATGTACCATAAATCCACAACGAACCAATTTACATTCAAAATGTTATGCTGCAATTTTTTCATCTCATTTATCTCACTCATAGACTTCTTAAAGGAAAATAGGTCATAGTGATGCAGATTGCATGCTTGAAGGATTTTTTTTGTTACAAAACCATACTCAATCCATACAATTTTTCCCCATCCTGTGAAGTCCATCTCCAGAAGGTCCATATGAAATGGAGGTCCTCTTTTACCATCTTTTTCCTCACTGCTGATGGCTGTTCCAGTCAACATCACTTTGTATTCCTAATCTATTTAGATTATTTCTCCTAGAATAGATTAAAGGCCATTCTTAATTATTTGTCCAAAACAAAAATCAGACAAGAGTATGGGGTGGGTTGAACTATTATCAGACAAATGAGTTTGTTGCCAAATTATTATCAGACAGAGTATGGGGTGGGTTTAAATGGTATCAAAGTAAGAGGTCATTTTAACTGGTATTAAAGTAGGTGGTGGGTTTAATTGGTATCACATTTGGGGGTGGGTTTAATTGTTATCGAAGTAGGGGGTGGGTTAAATTGGTATCAAAGTAGGGGGTGGGTTTAATTGGTGTCAAAGTTGGGGGTGGGTTTAATTTGTGTCAAAGTATGGGGTGGGTTTAATTGGTGTCAAAGTAGGGGGTGGGTTTAATTTGTGTCAAAGTGGGGTGGGTTTAATTTGTGTCAAGGTAGGGGGTGGGTTTAATTTGTGTCAAAGTAGGAGGTGGGTTTAATTGGTGTCAAAGTAGGGGGTGGGTTTAATTGGTATCAAAGTAGGGGGTGGGTTTAATTTGTGTCAAAGTAGGGGGTGGGTTAAATTGGTGTCAAAGTAGGGGGTGGGTTAAATTGGTATAAAAGTAGGGGGTGGGTTAAATTGGTATCAAAGTAGGTGGTGGGTTAAATTGGTGTCAAAGTAGGGGGTGGGTTTAATTGGTGTCAAAGTAGGGGGTGGGTTAAATTGGTGTCAAAATAGGGTGGGTTTAATTGGTATCAGAGTAGGGGGTGGGTTAAATTGGTGTCAAATTAGGGGAGGGTTTAATTGGTGTCAAAATAGGGGGTGGGTTAAATTGGTATCAAAGTAGGGGTTAAGTTTAACTGGTATCAACAGATGAAGAGGGTTTAACTGGTATCCAAGAAGGTGCAGTGTACATATTGTAAAATTGAGGGTGGAGTTTATATATTGCAAAAATGAGAGTGGGGTGTACATATTGTAAAAATGTTGGTGGGTGTATATATTGTAAAAATGAGAGTGGGGTGTACACATTGTAAAAATGAGGGTGGGTGTACATATTGTAAAAATGAGGGTGGGTGTACATGTTGTAAAAATGAGGGTGGGGTGTACATATTGTTAAAATAAGGGTGGGTGTATATATTGTAAAAATGAGGGTGGGGTGTATATATTGTAAAAATGAGGGTGAGATGTGCAGATTGTTAAAAGTAGCATGGGGTGTACATATCAGAGCAAACAATGTTGTTTTTTTTTCCAGCCAGTATTGGGGACCTATCATAAGGCAAATAATGGGTTTTTTTTTTTAGCCAGTAACCCTGTAAATTGGTTAGTACTTATCATTATGCAGATAATATTTTTTCAAGCCAATAACTTTTGAAGCTGGTGCACACATGTGTGATGTTCATGTTGTCTTATTGAATATAGTCCCATAAACTCAGCAAAAATGTAGAATGTGTATACTAGCATACCAATAAAATAACTCAAGGACTAGTGTTATGGTTTGTCTGAGCATACTTGGTCTTTGACTTGGTCAAAGCATTGAGTCATAACAATGTGATCAAATTTGATACAGTAAAAAGGTGTAATGCAAAATGAGTTTGGGTGGGGTTTAGAATAAATTAATAGAACTGCAATTTGAGGCCACCTTTTCAGAAGGTTTGCATTATAAGAGGGTATCACATTCACTGTATGGGCTGATATGAGTTAATGTTTAACTAACAGTAATACAACAGCAATGATAAAAGCTTAGAACTGTGTTTGATATGTTTCAGTGACTCTTCCACCATTCCGGCTTACTCACAACATATGTCCCTTGAATCACGATATCATCTTAACCTTACAGACAAGGACACAGATTGCTAATTACTAGATAACCTCTTCATAAGCATGTTAGGTATGTTACCATTGGTGCTTTATGTTTTGTAATAGTACTCTATGTTACCAATATTACTTTATGCACAATCCATCTTTTTCTTCAATTGTCTTTATGCTTTTATTTTCCCAAAGATGATTGACAGCAAACTGTTCCTACATACATCTAGTGCATATTGAGAAGCACATGATCCTACAACTTTTGGAATGTTTTAAACTTTGTAATATACAGTACTCTCTCATTCTAAGGCACCTAAGTGATAGTACAGTACTCCCTCACTCCAAGGCAACTCAGTAACAGTACAGTACTCTCACTCTAAGGCACTTCAGTAACAGTACAGTACTCTCACTCTAATGCACTTCAGTAACAATACAGTAATCAGTCACTCTAAGGCACCTCAGCAACAGTACAATACTCTCTCTAAGGCACCTCAGCAACAGTACAATACTCTTACTCTAAGGCACATCAGTATCAGTACAGTACTCTGACTCTAAGGCACATCAGTAACAGTATTCTGTGAATGTGAGGTGTTTTTAGTACAGTCATGTAATACATTTCTCACTAATGATAAGGCAACTCTATTGCTATAAGGTACCTCAGTAATACAGTACACCATCACCATAAGGCACCCCTATAATACAGTATTCCCTATCTATTAGGTGCCTCAATACTACATAATTCCCTTACTGTAAAGACTCATCAATAAAGTATTCTCACCATAAGACATCTTAATAATACAGTATTCCCTGGCTACTAGGCACCAAATTAATATAGTACTCTCTCACTATAAGGAACCCATTAATATTACTTCAGTAAAAAGTTGCCTCACCAGTAAGGTGGTAACATGTAAGAAGTGAGTATAGTCATGTATCCTGTCATTGAATAATATGTATAAATGACCTGAACTGAAAGTTCGTAACTTTTATGGCTGCCATTACCAGTGATTTAGTGAGGAAGTACTTTATTTGAGGTTGCTATAGTGATATTACATTGCTTGAGGTTTGTATATTGAAGGAGTAGTGTACTTAAGGTTAATATAGTGAGAGAGTACTGCACTTGAGGTTGGTGTAGTTAGAGTACTTTGAGGTTTGTATATTGAAGGAGTAGTGTAGTTGAGGCTAATATAGTGAGAGAGTACTGCACTTGAAGTTGGTATAGTGAGAGTACTTTGCTTAAGGTTTGTATGTTAAAGGAGTAATGTACTTGAGGTTAATATAGTGAGAGAGTACTGCAATTGAGGTTGGTATAGTGAGAGTACTTTGCTTGAGGTTTGTATATTAAAGGAATAGTGTACTTGAGTATAATATAGTGAGAGAGTACTGCACTTTAGGTTGGTATAGTGAGAGTACTCTGCTTGAGGTTTGTATATTGAAGGAGTAGTGTACTTGAGGTTAATATAGTGAGAGAGTACTGCACTTGAGGTTGGTATAGTGAGAGTACTCTGAGGTTTGTATATTGGAGTAGTATGCTTGAGGTTAATATAGTGAGAAAGTACTGCACTTGAGGTTGGTATAGTGAGAGTACTCTGCTTGAGGTTTGTATATTGAAGGAGTAGTGTACTTAAGGTTAATATAGTGAGAAAGTACTGCACTTGAGGTTGGTATAGTGAGAGTACTCTGCTTGGGGTTTGTATATTGAAGGAGTAGTGTACTTGAGGTTAATATAGTGAGTGAGTACTGCCCTTAAGGTTGGTATAGTGGTATTCTAATATGTTTCAGTACAAAGTAGTGATTGATACATCATGGGTAAGGTCATGGGTGCCACTGTAAGGGTGAATTTCATGTTTAAATTGTTGTTAATTCTTTTGTCACCCAAGTTTTAGTTTTTGACCATATCAACTTATCACAATGTGAGTTTTCCCAAAAATGTAACTAATGTAAAAAAAAAATGGCTTTACTTAAATTACTGAATAGTATTGCTTGCTCTATGCTAGATAGCAATTATTGAATAGCATTCCCTTCTATTTGCTATATAGCAGTTACTGAATAGCATTTCTTACAATATACTATATAGCAATTGTTGAGTAGCATTGCTTGCTCTATACTATATAGCAATTACTGAATAGCATTTCCTGCTGTATGCAAGATAGCAATTTTTGAATAGTATTGCATGCTATATGCTATATAGCAATTAATAGAATTTGTTGCTATATGCTATATAGCAATATTGAATAGCATTCCTTACTATATGCTATATAGCAATTACTGAATAGCATTGCATGCTATATACCATTGCATCCTTGGTCATTTAATGTGGTCCAATTTATAATTTCCATGAATGGACTTTTCTTACAGTGAGGGACCATTTTATAGTGTTATATTAGATTTGTAAGTATCTGTTCACATTCTTATTCCACCATTTGGGAGAGGGTTTTGGAAAAGAAGGTACTGAGTGGTATGAGCCTAGTATATTGAAACATTTATTAGGAAGAATTCATAATGTAAAAACATAAGCAATGGGGCATTCTGCTTATTGTTATATATTTGTTATTATCTATTATATTCTATCAAGATGTGCATACATGTACATCAATTATTAAGTTATCGGCAGTGCTCTAGCCAGATAATTATTATGTGATTGGGTTGACCACTGGAAAGATGATTATTAAAGGTATTTTCTTACAAGGAGGGCCATTGTCACAAGTCCTAGATCATAAAGATAATTATGAGTTTACAGTAAAACTTTCATTATTATTTTCTTCATTTTTCAAGTTGAATTTATAAGGACTAAATAATCAAAACCAACATTTTGGGAACATTTTTGCAAGTGTAAATAACCAGGATAAAAAAAAATCAAGTTGACATTGGATTGTTGATAATGACTGATTACTTACTACACATTATCATTAATGTCAGTAGTAGACTTCAGAGGGGATTTACATGTTAGGACAACTGGAGTAAAAACCTACACCTTTACAGGTGACTCTGTAATACAAATAGAGATATTGTGTCACTTTAATTAATAGCCAAGATATCACACAACAAGTACAATAAAACATTTTGAGAAGCAAAACTGTAAATAGACTGAAAACTTGTGTCCATTTGTTTGATTTATGCCTGTAATCAACAGTCTACAAATAGACCAGAGTATGAGTACACAAACCATATTGAAGCTAAAACATATTCAATTAAAAAAGTCTGGTTTCAAAATGTATAATATTGTATCTTAAATAAATAGTACTGGAGGTAGCAAGTGCTAATAATTCTTGTTGGCTTTACTAGCCTTTGACCAGGAGAGCCTAAACATGACCACATCCAGATTGAGACTGGTTTTGTCTGGTTGCATCAGCATCATAATTTGTTGCTTTAAAAATCTCTGCCCACCGTGGTGGACATCTTGAAAATCTTGTTATTGCTTCTTCATCTCGATAGATGGTCATATGAAAATGGGGTTTTCACTCAAAGATTTCTTACAATGTATGGCTGGTCCTAAATAAAAATGGTGCCAATATTTTGTCCAATATGAACACCACTGTTGTGGCCATTTTGAACACTCATACTTATTCTACAGAGATGGCCAATTGTCAGCATGGAGATTTTGCTGCTAGTTAGCCCCATATGTTTCCGATACATAATATGACCTCTACAGTTGAAACTAATTTGGCATGGATGGTCTTGTTAGGATTTTCACCTGTCAGCTTCTTATGATACTTTATGTGTCCTAAATGCAAATGGTGCCAAACATGTGTCAACCATAACTGCCCTGAATGGATGATAATTACAACAGGCACTTTTGCATTAAAAGATTTCTGTTGATGTGTACTTTGTGCTATATAAAAATGGTGCCAAGCTGACATTTAAAAACTGTATCACAGCAGCAAATTTGAAACTACTCTTCATGAAATATCATAAATTGTTTCAACACCCAACATTGAAAATGAAAAAACTGGTTTTATCTTGAATTCCTGGGAAAAAATATTTTTCCAGTAGAGCATCATTCCTTTCACGGACTCTTGTTTTCTTCATGAAGATAGATGATTCATTAGAACAAGTTTCTTCAGTAAAAATTTATTCAATTGTTAATATGTTTGGCCAGGCTGCACACCTTATATAAAATGATTTTTTTTTGTTGTGAAAGATGCACCTTTTCTCTGAAAGAAATATTGTTGTTAATTAGCATGGCATATTATGTTAAAATGACGGTTCATCTATACATCTGTTGTGAATTTATTTCTGCAAAATATCTCAGGTGTACACAATCTGCAGTTACCAAACTTTCTGGTTAACTTACACAGTGATCAAGCTGTTTCAGGCTCACAAGTTTAGAGGTAAAGGTCATGTGACTAAATGAAGAAAAATGATTTCTGCACTATTTACAGTTACAACCTTTAGGTTAGAAAACACAATGGAAATTGGGATAAATGGTAAAGGTAATTTTGACAGAAAGAAAAATGGTCCCAGTAAAATAACTCAAGTTCTACAGTCACTAACCTTTGTGGATAGATTTCAGAAGGGGTAAGGAAAAAGCCTTTTGATTTTTGGATGAGATGGTTAAAGGCCCCAGTTATTTTAATGGAAAGGAAAAGAGAAATATAATTTCTACACGAAACATTGGTTATACATTACATACAGCAAGCAAACTTTGTGGATGGTTTATATGTAATGATCTAACCTATTCATTTTGGGGTCAGAAGGTAAAAGATTAAAGTCACCATGTGAAAATGGATGGTTTAGCACAGCTTCAGTTATCCACATGTACAAAGGAGGCTATTAAGCACGGTGGAGGCATATACTGCACCATTCAGTGCTCATTTTTGTGAAAGCTTTTCTTTGTGAAGAAACAATGCATCTCCTTGAATCATATGAATGGTCATTCATACGTTTTCATCCTCACCTTTATGGTTTCTCCAAATCTGTATATATCATTACTTGTAAACTTGTAAACAGCTGAACATCTAAATTGGAATAGTTCATTATATTTTATTGGTTAAAATGACTAACTTAAGGATGGAAAGTCTGTGGATGCCTGTATATACTATTGATTCAGACAGTATAATATAACATGTGAAAAAACATTGATATTTAGTACATGAAAATAGAAAATTGGTTATGTACCATATGAATATTACTCATGAAATAACAAATTGGTATTTACTAAATAAATATGACACCTGTTTTTTCTATGTTTTGCTTTTGCAGTGATGGTAATTATTGTCCACAACCATATGACCTTTGAGTGTTTGGCTTTTATATGGGTAATAATTGTTAATAATAAATCATTCCATAAAAGACTGTGACAGTAACACCATAATTGAACAGAGAAACCAACCTTAATTTCATTAAGGATGGGTGCATGCTATTGTCCCGTCATCCATCTTTTACACTGTCATGAAGTTCTGCATATAGGTCAGTTTCTTGAATTAAAGAAGGTCATTGTATTTTTTAAACACATTTCTAGTTTAAAAAAATTGCTTCCATGGTATGTAATATATGTTGGACTTTCTCAAATCAAGATGGAAGAAATATGATTGGCCTTGTCTGTCTGTACATAACCTGGCTAGTGTTGATTTGGTTTTGTCCATCTGTACATAACCTGGTTAGTGTTGATTTGGTTATGTCCATCTGTACATAACCTGGCTAGTGTTGATTTGATTTTGTCCATCTGTACATAACCTGGTTAGTGTTGATTTGGTTATGTCCATCTGTACATAATCTGGCTAGTGTTGATTTGGTTTTGTCCATCTGTACATAACTTGGCTAGTGTTGATTTGGTTTTATCCATCTGTACATAACCTGGTTAGTGTTGATTTGGTTATGTCCATCTGTACATAACCTGGTTAGTGTTGATTTGGTTTTGTCCATCTGTGCATAACCTGGCTAGTGTTGATTTGGTTTTGTCTATCTATTCATAACCTGGCTAGTGTTGATTTGGTTTTGTCCATCTGTACATAACCTGGCTAGTTTTTCATGCCCTTGCTCCTCTCAACTGGGGCAACTTGATTGGAATCTGTTGAATGTGGTTTTTTTGGTGGTTAAATCATGTGACTTGTTGAAATAAGTCCTGGTTTCATAAAAAACCTTCCACTAATTAAAAGGAGCTTTGGTGGCCTAATAGTATGATTAATTGAAAGGGGCCATTGTGGCTTAGTGGCTAAGGTATTTGACTAGTTGAAAGGAGCCAAGGTGGCTCAGTGTTTAAGACCATTAATTGAAAGGGGCCATTGTGGCTTAGTGGCTAAGGTATTTGAATAGTTGAAAGGAGCCAAGGTGGCTCAGTGTTTAAGACCATTAATTGAAAGGATCCATGTTGACTTGGTCAAGGCCTTTGACTAGTTGAAAGGAACCAAGTTGTGTCAAATGGTTAAGACCATTGATTATTGAAAGGGGCCTTTGTGACTTAGTGGTTAAGGCCTTTGATTAGTTGAAAGGAGTTGTAATGGCTTTGTGGTTAAGGCCTTTGACTAGTTGAAAGGAGTTGTAGTGGCTTAGTGGTTAAGGCCTTTGACTAGTTGAAAGAAGTTGTAGTGGCTTTGTGGTTAAGGCCTTTGACTAGTTGAAAGAAGTTGTAGGGGCTTAGTGGTTAAGGCCTTTGACTAGTTGAAAGAAGTTGTAGTGGCTTTGTGGTTAAGGCCTTTGACTAGTTGAAAGAAGTTGTAGGGGCTTAGTGGTTAAGGCCTTTGACTAGTTGAAAGGAGTTGTAGTGGCTTTGTGGTTAAGGCCTTTGACTAGTTGAAAGGAGTTGTAGTGGCTTAGTGGTTAAGGCCTTTGACTAGTTGAAAGGAGTTGTAGTGGCTTTGTGGTTAAGGTGTTGGACCAGAAAGGTGTGGATTAGATTGCCACCATCAGATCATGATTTCCATTTGCCTTGGCATGATATAACACTCAAAGTGTTGATGTGCTGTGAAAACACCAAATCAGACCATCTTTTCTTTGATCATTATGGCTTGGGATGTTTTTTTGAGAGGAATTTAATAAGGACAGTTTTGTCAATTACTGGAATTACTCTAGCCCATTCAATTTAATTAGGACACTGTTTTGTCAATTGCTGCAATTATACCAACCCATTTGTCTTAATTAGGACACTATTTTGTCAATTGATACAATTACACCAACCCATTCAGTTTAATTAGGCTATGGTTTGCCAGTTGTTGCATTTGCACCAATTAATGAAGTTTTTCAGTTGTTGTTATTGGGCTTAACGCCATTTTTCAGCACATGGCAGCCAGTATTAATAATGTAGGAAGAAACTGGGAAATCACCGGAAAGAACCACTGACCCACGAGAAGCTACTGGCAAGCTTTCTCACATATCCACGTTCACTGAATCCTAGAACCCACAGACAGAGGTGAGATGGCAGTGATCTGTAACGGACATCGCTTTAGACCACTTGGCCACTGAGGCCCCCTAAGTTTTTCAGTAATAAAGACTCAAAAATATGCAGTCATATTTAAATGTACTTCAGCATACAGAGTTGACTTGGAGACATATGTTATGCTGAGGTTCAGTGAAACATGTCACAATATGAAACATGTCACAAAGTGAAACATGTCACAAAAGACAAATTATCTTTAGTGGTAAAGTACTGGACCTGCAACTTCATAGCTTGCTTGTCTTCCAGAGTAACAGCTGCTACAGTATTGACATTGCTGAATTTTCCTTTTACCTACATTTATCCATTTGATCAATATTTTATGTTAGAAAAAGATTACTTTAGCAAACAATTACCTTTATGTGTAGTTTAGTATAAATTTAGGAACATTAATACTGGTTATATATGTATATATTTGTACCATTATATTTTGACTTGTTCATTGCATTTGAATAATGATTGTTTTGAAATTACTGTTAATTTGTTTCATGCATTTTTTAACTACACTCTACTTCATGAATTAGTCAATTTCATGAAATACACTCTACCCAAAGAATAAACTAGACTCATGTACTACACTCTACTTCATGAATTATGCTGCATGAAATAGACTCTACTCTTTGTTAAATTGCTTACCTTTACAGTCTTGAGAATTTAATGCACATCACATTACAACGTCTGCTATGCTATGCACATGTGAATACTCAGCTGTATTTTTGCTGGCATCTTGTGTTTTCTTATCTGACAAGTCATGAAGTGAAAATGGGTATCTCTTTTATATTGCAGTTTTAAACAATTACCAATTATGTCAATGATGTTATCAGAATGTTTAGCCATATAGAGTAACTCCTGTTAAAAACATTTGGTGACATTGGTAGGCCTCAGAAAGAGGACATCTATAACTAATGTGTAAATATTCCTTATTCTCCATTCTTTGTTTAGGGAGGCAAAACAGGTTAACGTTAGAGCCACCCCTAAAATACAGAAATGCTATATAATAAATATGATACCATATTTGAATGAGAAAATATAACCTTGTTGGGTTTTTTCTAAGCGTTACTGTGCTTCCATAAAAATCTTGTTCATATTTTCCCATACAAATGTAATAACCAGTTATTATAAGTTCTGATGTTCTGTTTTCATATTCTCCCTAACAAGTTGAAAAATGTTCAAGGAGAACATAATAAAAATGTTCAAGTAGAACATTATACAGAACAATTTTGTATGTCAACACCTTTATCCACACAGAGAGAGAGAGAGAGAGAGAGAGAGAGAGAGAGAGAGAGAGAGAGAGAGAGAGAGAGAGAGAGAGAGGAGTATGTGTGTGTGTGCGTGTCCATCTGGCTTATTCTTTCCATCATTAATTTCAGTTCTTCTCCACAACTTTGAAATGAGTCCTTGGATTAATATTATATTTGTTAAAATTCTTTATCTAAAATAGCTTATGTTAAGTTCAGTTTTTACCATTTTCTGACAGAACCAAATGGTGTTATGGCCTCAGTTTGAATTAGATCCTGGGATTATATCATACTGCTAGGGTAACATGTGTTGGACTGGCACATATGTAGATTTTAATCATTTATTCCCTAGCTATTGTTAGTTATGTTTATTCCTAATATTTTTATAAAGAACTTGATGATAATTGGTTTTATACTTGTGCTTAAATTTTAAGTAACTGGAACCAGTAGAAAACTTAACTCAAGACTGCCCCATGTAATCATGCATTGCATCCCCACTAGTACATTGATATTAAACTTTTTTCAAGACTGTGCATCTTGTGATCTTGGCAGTACATTTTTGTTGGTAAATCGGTTGTAAATTTGACTCAAAACTGTGCACATTGTGATCTTGGCAGTACATTTTTGTTGGTAAATCGGTTGTAAATTTGACTCAAAACTGCACATTGTGATCTTGGCAGTACATTCTTGTAGGTAATTGGTTGTAAATTTGACTCAAAACTGCACATTGCGATCTTGGCAGTACATTTTTGTTGGTAAATCTGTTGTAAATTTGACTCAAAACTGTGTACATTGTGATCTTGGCAGTACATTTTTGTTGGTAAATCAGTTGTAAATTTGACTCAAAACTGTGTACATTGTGATCTTGGCAGTACATTTTTGTTGGTAAATCTGTTGTAAATTTGACTCAAAACTGTGCACATTGTGATCTTGGCAGTACATTTTTGTTGGTAAATCGGTTGTAAATTTGACTCAAAACTGTGCACATTGTGATCTTGGCAGTACATTTTTGTTGGTAAATCGGTTGTAAATTTGACTCAAAACTGTGCACATTGTGATCATTGCAATGTTTCCCTCTTGCTCTATTGAGCACAATTGTTTGAATAGAGGGAATTATTGGACAGTTACAGATGTCTAGTTTACCTTTCAGTACACCTGTATCTCATTATAGCCATTATCTAATTTACACATCAAAAACCTGTGCCTCTTCCCCCATCACCACTTGCATCCATTATATTGATATATTTGGTAAAATTTCCCACAATATTTTAAGTGGAAATGATCTCATTGACATATTTGGTAAAATTTCCCACAATATTTTAAGTGGAAATGATCTCATTGACATATTTGGTAAAATATTGCCTATTTAGTGTATCAGTTTCTTTTTCTTCATGTCCCACTAAAACAGGTATTAGGGTAACTGGTTGGCTAGTGGGGTACGGGCAAGGGTTGAAGAGGATGTGATGGAATGAAGATGAGTGGGTAGTGACAAATGACAAAATAAATCCTACTAATATTTTTTCTTCAGATCCATTTGAGTTGTATTTTAAAAGAAAGACCATTCATGAGTCACATTCAAGCTGTTTTTGAATTAATATTGCCAGGGCAAGTTAATTTTAACCTGGACTAGGAAATATGTTTATGTATATAACCTGTTGGAAAGGAAGAAATCTGATATATCCAAAATAACTGAAAACTTTCAAATTGTTTATAAAGAGTTATCTAAAACCTGAAGTGTTTCTATTTTGTGTTTTTCAATGAGATTAATTGCTTGCTTATATATTATGAAGATAATTGTTTTAATATTTTGTAGTTTATTTACAATACTTATGCATGTTAATTGAGTGTTAATTTATAATTGAAATGTAAAAACTCCAAATATAGGTCTGGTTAATTTAACTAAATTTTTAAAAATACATGGAAGTTTTGTAATAAGAGAAAATGCTGTACCTTAAAAATATTTTCAGATCTGCATTTGGCCTCTACCATTAGAAGTAGCAATACAAAAAAAGCACCATTAATAACTGTTACTATACCAGTACTTCTCAGACAGACCTTGTTTAAAATAGCCTAATCTTTATGTGCAGCAAATGTTTAGATGTTTTGTCAGCTGTAGGATTTAATTCCATATTTTATATACTACCTTGTTGAGGGTTATGAAAGTTTAGCAATAGATACAGGTATTATATTATTGCTAAATATACAACATTACCTATTTAGTACCTATTTATTACATACTTATAGCATATATCTTCTAACTGATGATGCTTATCTTGCAGTTTCAAGAGTGATGAAGGCACTCTAGATTTTCCACCCCGAAGAAATTCAGAGACAAATTCTCGCCATGTATATCAGCAGCAGTGGGTTATTGACAGTCCTGATTCTCCCGTGTTGGTGATTCGATCTCGAACTCAGTCTTACACAGTGCAAAATTCACTAAGGAGGTCAGAAAAAGCAATTGACGACTTGTTTGAATTGTGATGAATTTAGGAATTATTTAAGAGTTTTGGTGCTTATAAATGTTTTTGTCTACTGCTGTTTAGAAAGATGATTCTTTAGCAGTAGAACTTGTTCTTCTTAATATTTTTGGTTGATCTGACAAAATTATACATGTACCTGCAAAAAGTATTATGAACCAAGGCAATGTGCTAATATGTACCATTTATGGTTTGTGTCTCCCATTTGTTTTAGCATGGAGAAAAGCTGATATGTATTGAGGTATATTTGTCTGACATTTTTTTAAATACATGTGTGTATATTTCAATCATATTTTCTATCCATGGGTATATGATCAAGACCATGTAAATGTACATATCACTTTTTCTTAATGAGCCATGTAGACATAATTAGATTACTTTTTTTATCCAGTAATAAGTCCATGCATGATGAGAAGACCCCACCTCCATATTTATTTATTTCTAATGATATCCTTGTGTAACAATAATTCTACCCCTACATTTGACCAGTTTCTATAGATTTGGTCCCTATTCTGATTATGGGGGTAATTCTTTAACAGGTACACACCCCAACTCCCCATTTTAGCATAGGACAAATCCTGTAATAGGCTTCCTTATCTCATCAATGAGTAATAATGTAATAGCCTGCCCCCCCTCCTATTATTTGAATAGTATGGTTATTATAATAGTTCCCCCCCAATCTTATTCCATGAGTAATATTACAATAGTCCCACATGACCTTAAATTGGGAGGGAATATTAAAGCAGGTTTCTTTATCTTATTCCCCATGATCTTGTCCTATGATTAACATTGCAAAAGACCCCATGATCTTGTCCTATGATTAACATTGCAAAAGACCCCATGATCTTGTCCTATGATTAATATTGCAAAAGACCCCATGATCTTGTCCTATGATTAATATTGCAAATAACCCCCATGATCTTGTCCTATGATTAACATTGCAAATAACCCCCATGATCTTGTCCTATGATTAACATTGCAAAAGACCCCATGATCTTGTCCTATGATTAATATTGCAAAAGACCCCATGATCTTGTCCTATGATTAATATTGCAAAAGACCCCATGATCTTGTCCTATGATTAATATTGCAAATAACCCCCATGATCTTGTCCTATGATTAACATTGCAAATAACCCCCATGATCTTGTCCTATGATTAACATTGCAAATAACCCCCATGATCTTGTCCTATGATTAACATTGCAAAAGACCCCATGATCTTGTCCTATGATTAACATTGCAAATAACCCCCATGATCTTGTCCTATGATTAACATTGCAAAAGACCCCATGATCTTGTCCTATGATTAATATTGCAAAAGACCCCATGATCTTGTCCTATGATTAATATTGCAAAAGACCCCATGATCTTGTCCTATGATTAACATTGCAAATAACCCCCATGATCTTGTCCTATGATTAACATTGCAAAAGACCCCATGATCTTGTCCTATGATTAATATTGCAAAAGACCCCATGATCTTGTCCTATGATTAATATTGCAAATAACCCCCATGATCTTGTCCTATGATTAACATTGCAAAAGACCCCATGATCTTGTCCTATGATTAATATTGCAAAAGACCCCATGATCTTGTCCTATGATTAATATTGCAAATAACCCCATGATCTTGTCCTATGATTAATATTGCAAAAGATCCAATGATCTTGTCCTATGATTAATATTGCAAAAGACCCCATGATCTTGTCCTATGAATAATATTGCAAAAGACCCCATGATCTTGTCCTATGATTAATATTGCAAAAGACCCCATGATCTTGGCCTACGATTAATATTGCAAAAGACCCCATGATATTGTCCTATGATTAATATTGCAAAAGACCCCATGATCTTGTCCTATGATTAATATTGCAAAAGACCCCATGATCTTGTCCTATGAATAATATTGCAAAAGACCCCATGATCTTGTCCTATGATTAATATTGCAAAAGACCCCATGATCTTGTCCTATGATTAATATTGCAAAAGACCCCATGATCTTGTCCTATGATTAATATTGCAAAAGACCCCATGATCTTGTCCTATGATTAACATTGCAAAAGACCCCATGATCTTGTCCTATGATTAACATTGCAAATAACCCCCATGATCTTGTCCTATGATTAATATTGCAAAAGACCCCATGATCTTGTCCTATGATTAATATTGCAAAAGACCCCATGATCTTGTCCTATGATTAATATTGCAAAAGACCCCATGATCTTGTCCTATGATTAATATTGCAAAAGACCCCATGATCTTGTCCTATGATTAATATTGCAAAAGACCCCATGATCTTGTCCTATGATTAATATTGCAAAAGATCCAATGATCTTGTCCTATGATTAATATTGCAAAAGACCCCATGATCTTGTCCTATGATTAATATTGCAAAAGACCCCATGATCTTGTCCTATGATTAACATTGCAAAAGACCCCATGATCTTGTCCTATGATTAACATTGCAAATAACCCCATGATCTTGTCCTATGATTAATATTGCAAAAGACCCCATGATCTTGTCCTATGATTAATATTGCAAAAGACCCCATGATCTTGTCCTATGATTAATATTGCAAAAGACCCCATGATCTTGTCCTATGATTAATATTGCAAAAGACCCCATGATCTTGTCCTATGATTAATATTGCAAAAGACCCCATGATCTTGTCCTATGATTAATATTGCAAAAGATCCAATGATCTTGTCCTATGATTAATATTGCAAAAGACCCCATGATCTTGTCCTATGATTAATATTGCAAAAGATCCAATGATCTTGTCCTATGATTAATATTGCAAAAGACCCCATGATCTTGTCCTATGATTAATATTGCAAAAGACTCCATGATCTTGTCCTATGATTAATATTGCAAAAGACCCCATGATCTTGTCCTATGATTAATATTGCAAAAGACCCCATGATCTTGTCCTATGATTAATATTGCAAAAGACCCCATGATCTTGTCCTATGATTAATATTGCAAAAGACCCCATGATCTTGTCCTATGATTAATATTGCAAAAGACCCCATGGTCTTGTCCTATGATTAATATTGCAAAAGATCCAATGATCTTGTCCTATGATTAATATTGCAAAAGACCCCATGATCTTGTCCTATGATTAATATTGCAAAAGATCCAATGATCTTGTCCTATGATTAATATTGCAAAAGACCCCATGATCTTGTCCTATGATTAATATTGCAAAAGACTCCATGATCTTGTCCTATGATTAATATTGCAAAAGACCCCATGATCTTGTCTTATGATTAATATTGCAAAAGACCCCATGATCTTGTCCTATGATTAATATTGCAAAAAAGACCCCATGATCTTGTCCTATGATTAATATTGCAAAAGACCCCATGATCTTGTCCTATGAATAATATTGCAAAAGACCCCATGATCTTGTCCTATGATTAATATTGCAAAAGACCCCATGATCTTGTCCTATGAATAATATTGCAAAAGACCCCATGATCTTGTCCTATGATTAATATTGCAAAAGACCCCATGATCTTGTCCTATGATTAATATTGCAAAAGATCCAATGATCTTGTCCTATGATTAATATTGCAAAAGATCCAATGATCTTGTCCTATGATTAATATTGCAAAAGACCCCATGATCTTGTCCTATGATTAATATTGCAAAAGACCCCATGATCTTGTCCTATGATTAATATTGCAAAAGACCCCATGATCTTGTCCTATGATTAATATTGCAAAAGATCCAATGATCTTGTCCTATGATTAATATTGCAAAAGATCCAATGATCTTGTCCTATGATTAATATTGCAAAAGACCCCATGATCTTGTCCTATGATTAATATTGCAAAAGACCCCATGATCTTGTCCTATGATTAATATTGCAAAAGACCCCAGGATCTTGTCCTATGATTAATATTGCAAAAGACCCCATGATCTTGTCCTATGATTAATATTGCAAAAGACCCCATGATCTTGTCCTATGATTAATATTGCAAAAGATCCAATGATCTTGTCCTATGATTAATATTGCAAAAGACCCCATGATCTTGTCCTATGATTAATATTGCAAAAGATCCAATGATCTTGTTCTATGATTAATATTGCAAAAGACCCCATGATCTTGTCCTATGATTAATATTGCAAAAGACTCCATGATCTTGTCCTATGATTAATATTGCAAAAGACCCCATGATCTTGTCCTATGATTAATATTGCAAAAGACCCCATGATCTTGTCCTATGATTAATATTGCAAAAGATCCAATGATCTTGTCCTATGATTAATATTGCAAAAGACCCCATGATCTTGTCCTATGATTAATATTGCAAAAGACCCCATGATCTTGTCCTATGATTAATATTGCAAAAGACCCCATGATCTTGTCCTATGATTAATATTGCAAAAGATCCAATGATCTTGTCCTATGATTAATATTGCAAAAGACCCCCCCCCATGATCTTGTCCTATGATTAATATTGCAAAAGACCCCATGATCTTGTCCTATGAATAATATTGCAAAAGACCCCATGATCTTGTCCTATGATTAATATTGCAAAAGACCCCATGATCTTGTCCTATGAATAATATTGCAAAAGATCCAATGATCTTGTCCTATGATTAATATTGCAAAAGATCCAATGATCTTGTCCTATGATTAATATTGCAAAAGACCCCATGATCTTGTCCTATGATTAATATTGCAAAAGACCCCATGATCTTGTCCTATGATTAATATTGCAAAAGACCCCATGATCTTGTCCTATGATTAATATTGCAAAAGACCCCATGATCTTGTCCTATGATTAATATTGCAAAAGACCCCATGATATTGTCCTATGATTAATATTGCAATATGCATCCTGATTTTATCATGTGAGTAAAACTGTAATTGATTCCCTGATCTTAGCTAATAAGCAGTACTATAATAGCCCCCCCCCGATCTTATCCAGTGAGCAATATTGTAACAGGTCTCCTGAATTTATCATGGAGCAAAACTGTAATAGATCCTATGATCTTGTCATGGAGCAAAACTGTAATAGATCCTATGATCTTGTCATGGAGCAAAACTGTAATAGATCCTATGATCTTGTCATGGAGCAAAACTGTAATAGGTCCTCTGATCTTGTCATGGAGCAAAACTGTAATAGGTCCTCATGGAGCAAAACTGTAATAGGTCCTCTGATCATGACAGATCTTGTCATGTAGCAAAACTGTAATAGGTCCTCTGATCTTGTCATTGAGCAATAGGATCCCTCATCTTATCATGTGAGTATTATAGTGTAATATGTCACCTGATCTTATTTAGGGAGTGAAACTGTAATAGGACCACTTATTCTGTCATGTAATAATAAGTCTCCTGTTTTTATCATTGGAGTAAACTGTAATTGGTCCCCTAATTTTATTATGTGTGTAATACTGTAATAGGCCCCCCTGAGATTATCATAGGCCCTTGATGGTTTTATGATGGGAATAATACTATAATAGGCCATCTGGTCCTGTAATGGGAGTAATACTGTATAATAGGCCATCTGGTCTTATAATGGAGTAATGCTGTAATAGGCCATCTGGTACTATAATGGAGTAATATTGTAATAGGCCATTTGGTCCTAAAATAGAGTATTACTGTAATAGGCCATCTGGTCCTGTAATGGGAGTAATACTGTAGTAGGCCATCTGGTCTTATAATGGAGTAATACTGTAATAGGCCATCTGGTCCTGTAATGGGAGTAATACTGTGGTAGGCCATCTGGTCCTGTAATGGGAGTAATACTGTAGTAGGCCATCTGGTCCTGTAATGGGAGTAATATTGTAGTAGGCCATCTGGTCCTATAATGGAGTAATACTGTAATAGGCCATCTGGTACTATAATGGAGTAATACTGTAATAGGCCATTTGGTCCTGTAATGGGAGTAATATTGTAGTAGGTCATCTGGTCTTATAATGAAGTAATAATGTAATAGACCATCTGGTACTATAATGGGAGTAATACTATAATAGGCCATCTGGTCTTGTAATGGGAGTAATACTGTAATAGGCCATCTGGTCCTGTAATGGGAGTAATACTGTCATAAGCCATCTGATCCTATAATGGGCCTAATACTGTAGTAGGACATCTGGTCCTGTAATGGGCATAATACTCCAATAGGCCATCTGGTCCTGTAATGGGCATAATACTGTAATAGGCCATCTGGTCCTGTAATGGGAGTAATATTGTAGTAGGCCATCTGGTCCTATAATGGAGAAATACTGTAATAGGTCATCTGGTACTATAATGGAGTAATACTGTAATAGGCCATTTGGTCCTGTAATGGGAGTAATATTGTAGTAGGCCATCTGGTCCTATAATGGAGTAATATTGTAATAGACCAGCTGGTACTATACTGGAGTAATACTGTAATAGGCCATCTGGTCCTATAATGGAGTAATACTGTAATAGGCCATCTGGTCCTGTAATGGGATTAATACTGTAGTAGGCCATCTGGTCGTATAATGCAGTAATACTGTTATAGGCCATCTGGTCCTGTAATGGGAGCAATACTGTAGTAGGCCATCTGGTCCTATAATGGGCATAATACTGTAATAGGCCATCTGGTCCTGTAACTGGAGTAATATTGTAGTAGGCCATTTGGTCCTATAATGGAGTAATACTGTAATAGGCCATCTGGTCCTGTAATGGAAGTAATACTGTAATAGGCCATCTGGTCCTGTAATGGGAGTAATACTGTAGTAGGCCCTCTGGTCCTGTAATGGGAGTAATACTATAATAGGTCATTTGGTCCTGTAATGGGAGTAATACTGTAATAAGCCATCTGGTCCTGTAATGTGAGCAATTCTGTAGTAGGACATTTGGTCTTATAATGGAGTAATACTGTAATAGGCCATCTGGTACTCTAATGAAGTAATACTATAATAGGCCATCTGGTCCTGTAACTCGATTAATACTGTAGTAGGCCATCTGGTCCTATAATGGAGTAATACTGTAATAGACCATCTGGTCCTATAATGGAGTAATACTGTAGTAGGCCCTTTGGTCCTATAATGGAGTAATACTGTAATAGACCATCTGGTCCTATAATGGAGTAATACTGTAGTAGGCCATTTGGTCCTATAATGGTCCTGTAATGGGAGTAATACTGTAGTAGGCTAGCCGGTCTTATAATGGGAGTAATACTGTAATAGGCCATCTGGTCCTGTAATGGGAGTAATACTGTAGTAGGCCATCTGGTCCTGTAATGGGAGTAATACTGTAGTAGGCCATCTAGTCCTGTAATGGGAGTAATACTGTAATAGGCCATCTGGTCCTGTAATGGGAGTAATACTGTAGTAGGCCATCTGGTCCTGTAATGGGAGTAATACTGTAATAGGCCATCTGGTCCTATAATGGGAGTAATACTGTAATAGGCCATCTGGTCCTGTAATGGGAATAATACTGTAGTAGGCCATCTGGTCCTGTAATGGGAGTAATACTGTAATAGGCCATCTGGTCCTGTAATGGGAATAATACTGTAATAGGCCATCTGGTCCTGTAATGGGAGTAATACTGTAATAGGCCATCTGGTCCTGTAATGGGAGTAATACTGTAATAGGCCATCTGGTCCTGTAATGGGAGTAATACTGTAATAGGCCATCTGGTCCTGTAATGGGAGTAATACTGTAATAGGCCATCTGGTCCTGTAATGGGAGTAATACTGTAATTGCTTTAGAATAGATGGAAAGTAACCCTTGCTTTATTAAATCCATTAGAAAACCTAATGAGTCAAACCATTACAAGGACATTCATTGCTATGGAATATTTGTGTTCCAAAATAAAATTAGTGTGATATTGGTGTTCAGTGGTGAATCTGATCTTTATAATGGAATATTTAATTGACATGAATATATGGTGGTGTTTACAACAAAATGTCATTCCTTCAAATTTTACATTGTGGACAATATCTCAAATAATAGTAGGCAAACATTTCATTTATAGATAAATAAATTTTAAATAGAGGAGAAGGTGTACAAAATTATTAAATTAAAAGTATGGAAGTAATAAGTATGGCTTTATACATCTGACTTGTGCTTCAGTAGCAAATTCTGGTTTAACAAAAATTGGACAAGTATAACAAATCCTCCCAAGATATATTTTGCAGTATTATGTTGATATGGTAAACTAATTGAAAACTAACTTTTTCATATGACAAAAGTTGATGGTGTTTGATTTGTGTTATGTTGAATCAGAATACTGTATTTTAAGGATGACAACATTAACATATCAAATATAGCCCACCGTAGCCTAATTGTACTGAATCAGGGACATTCATTTTTTTGGTATTTGTGGGACTGAACTGAACCAAATTATTGAGCCCACCTTTGCATCCATGTACATGTATATCCACACTCTTTCAGAACCAGTTATCCATTCAATTTAATTGGTTAGAGATATTTTCTACATTTTTGGTTTGAAAATGTCTTTTCACATATTTGGTACACCTTTTGTGTCACATAAAATTTAATATCTAAATTATTTTGATTTAACTTCCAAACAACTTTCACATGTTGTGACTCTTAAAAATGATTGTTTCAACAAGAATGTCAGTGTACTTTTTAGGGATGAAAGAAGTCACCAATGTATCCATGGATTGATAATTTTCATGTTTCAATACACATTGGTGGAGAACAGTTCCATACCTTATGAAAGTTTGGGTAACTATTAATCATTAGTTCTTGACTCTGTATTTTATTTTACATGTATTGATATGTAATGCATCATAGGTTGTGTGCCACAATATGTATTTAATATATGACATAAGCATATTGTTTCTAAATTGTAAGCATATTGTTTCCTAATTATAGGCATATTGTTTCCTAATTGTTGGCGTATTGTTTCCTAATTGTAGGCGTATTGTTCCCTAATTGTAGGCGTGTTGTTTCCTAATTATAGGCGTATTGTTTCCTAATTGTAGGCGTATTGTTCCCTAATTGTAGGCATATTGTTTCCTAATTGTAGGTGTATTGTTTCTTGAGGTAACAGTACATATTTTCCAAAATATATTTATATTCTTTTGAAGGTAAATGAGAATGACAAAGAAATATGGTAACTGCAATCAGCTGAATTCACTATGAGTTATGTTTGCTTATAAGTTTTGTGCTTTAGCTTACCAAATATATATGTACATAATTTGTAGATACTGTAAGAATGAAGTGTTACTTAATTAACATTATGAACATTGTATTTATTCCAGTAAGTATTGAGAGCTGCATATAATAACAGTTTCCATTTTATTTTAATAAAATTTCAGACAAGATCTCGCTTTTTTGATAAGAGGATATTTCACTCATTAATAATGTCACACATGGTAAAATTTTTGGATGAAATTTTTAACAGTTACAATTTGCCAAGTCACATGTAACTTAATGTTAATACCTTTTGTTAATGGTGTAGTTCATAATTATGTACTATTAAGAAAATTCTGAATGTGTGGAAACCGCTTAAAATTGGATGAATTGTAAATAGCTGTTTGTTTTATTGTTTTTCAGTGTTTAAATTTAAATTCCATTAAAATGTGTTTTTTGGCTAAAGTAGAATCTAAGTGATTTGGACATTTGGGTGTAATTTTCATTACTTTTAAGGTAATTAAAAATTTTGAAACTAAATTGGGGTGGGATGAGCAACATAATTGTTGTTATTGGAGGATGCATGTTTGCCGTTCTTATTTAAAATTAAATTATTAAACATGAAGAATTTTATTCAACTGCATTTTCACCAGACAATTGTGTTCCTGTTTTTGAAATTTCCAGCGATGAGAAATGTCAAGGTGCAAATGGTTTCAGGAAAAGAATTGTTTTTCTTTAAATATTTTTTATGTTGGAATTTGTACAGTTTTTACCATATGTTACAATTTCATTACATCTATTTCTGTTCATGTTTCACATTCCTTGTTCAATGTTTTCAATAATCATGAGCTTCAAAATTTGGTATATGGTATTTTGTTTATTTTGCTTCATTTTTTTTTGTTGTTGTTTCAGATTATGCAAATAGATGCAGACATGAGTTTGCTTATTTTGAAAGCAATTTTGTTGCAGTTTATCATAAGTAGGCAGTAGATGAGACAGATTATCATCTGTGTCAAATTAGTATTTATAAATGAACCATTTTCATATGCTAGTACAAAAAAAACATTACATCAATATGAATAGCACAATTTACTCAAAAATTATCCTTATATGTCATTGCACATTACACCTGCAGAAGGGGTCCATGTTTCCACCAGAAATCTTACAGTATTTTTTTAATAAAAAGACCTTGGTTCATCTTAATTTTTGTAAAAATAAGGGGCGAGCTTCTTATTAGACAGAATTAATTTTTTTAGATATTTGCCATAAATGTTAGGCAGATGAGAGTGGGGAATCATCTGAAAAATACAGATAGTAAACCAAGTAAAATAGAACTTGATTAGCTGATGAACTGTGAAGTTACAGTTGAGTCAACATTGTTGGTTGCACATCATTCAGATATACAGATACGGTAGCAGTCCTCTCACAAGAAATTGTGCATTTGTTCTGTAAAGTTTTCTTCGTTCAGATGAAGGTGGTACAAGGACAGTTAAATAAAGTGGTCCTGCAGTAGAAAAGTCTGTTCCACCATAAAGATACAGTGTTATAGGAGAGATCGCTGTATGGATGGATACATTTTATGGAAACTAAAATTCATCTAATTGGATTGGATGTATGATCATAGCCGTGTTATATCATGTACCATGTTATAAAGATGCACTTTATTGAGGGACCATTGTACATAACATAGTCTGACTTCAGCCTTAAAACTGCATATCACTTTAATGCATGAGATGGTCTGTTTTCTTTGCAAACTTTAAGCTGTTGTTGGGTACAGAATTTAATGTTAAGAGGATGAAAAAACAAAGAATATGATTGGTATAATTAACAGAAATAAAACTTATCACTGTTTGTAATTCCTTGAATGCTATATTGATTAGTTGCCATGGCTACTGTTGAAACTGAATGTAAAATCAAGTTCATTATGTATTAATAATTTGAGTTTTGTCTCTTTGAAAGTAAACAAGTTACTTGGCACTATTCTCCAGAATAAAAAGTCAAGTCCATTGGAAACAGTGTTATTCAGTGTTTCAGAGTGAACATTCAGGTCCATTGGCAAGTGTTATTCAGTGTTTCAGTCAAGTTCATTGGCAGCAATGTTATTCAGTGTTTCATAGTAAACAGTAAAGTTCAATGTCAACAGCGCTATTCAGTGTTTCAGAGTAAACAGTCAAGTCAATTAGCAAGTGTTATTAAGTGTTTCAGAGTAAACGGTCAAGTCCATTGGCTATAGTTCTATTCATTGTTTCAGAGTTAGCAATCAAGTCTATTGGCTACAGTTCTATTCAGTGTTTCAGAGTTAACAATCAAGTCCATTGGCAACATTCAGCATTTCTGAGTAAACAGTCAAGTTTATCGGTAGCAATGTTATTCATTGTTTCAGTGTTATAAAATGTTATGCATCTGGTTTTCCCAGAAGTTCAAAATATCTAGTCATTTATTCTAATGGAAATCAAAATATTGTTCCCAGCTTTGTAAAAGCCACTATTGCCACATTCTATTAATCTTAAACAAGAAATCTCTTCAGATCTTAAGCAGTGCAAACCAGTATGGCATACTTTAAAAAAAGTAAAAGTCAATGTGGCACACTACACATGGTAAACAGTACAAATCAATATGGTACACTTTACAGATTTTAAAAAGTAAAAGTCAAAGTGGCAAAATACACATGGTAAACAGTACAAAAGCCACTATGGCATACTTTACAGATTTTAGAAAGTAAAAGTCAATGTGGCACACTACATATGTTAAAGAGTACAAAAGCCACTATGGTATACTTTACAGATTTTAGAAAGTAAAAATCAATGTTGCACACTACACATGTTAAAAAGTAAAAAAGCCACTTTGGTATACTTTACAGATCTCAAACAGTATTAGTCACTATTGCAAACTAAACAGATCTCAAACAATTAAACAATTAAAATGAACACTAACAGATTTCATCCAGTATAAACCTCCTTGGCACACTATAGATTTTAAACAGTACAAACCACCATGGCACACTCTATAGATTGTACACAGTACAAACCAGCTTGGCACACTCTATAGATTGTACACAGTACAAACCACCTTGGCACACTCTAGATTGTACACAGTACAAACCACCTTGGCACACTCTGCGATTTCACCTTGGCACACTCAATAGATTGTACACAGTACAAACCACCTTGGCACACTCTGTGATTTCAGTTAGTAGAATGTACACAGTACAAACCACCAGGGTACAATATACAGATTGTACAAAGCAAAACCCACCATGGCATACTCTACGGATTGTACACAGTACAAATCACCATGGCATACTCTATTGATTGTACACAGTACAAACCCACCATGGCATACTCTACAGATTATACACAGTAAAAACCATCATGGCATACTCTACAGATTGTACACAGTACAAACCACCATGGCACTCTCTATGAGTTCAATTAGTAGAAACCACTATGGCACAATATACAGATTGCAAACAGTACAAACCACAATGGCACTCTCTATGATTTCAGTATCCACCATGGTACAATATACAAATTGTAAAAAGCAAAAACCACCATGGTATAATCTACAGATTGTACACAGTACAAACCATCATGGCATACTCTACCAATTGTACACAGTACAAACCACCATGGCACACTCGACGATTTCAATTAGTAGAAACCACCATGGTACAATATACAGATTGTAAAAAGCAAAACCTACCATGGCATCCTCTACGGATTGTACACAGTACAAACCACCATGGCATACTCTACAGATTGTAAACAGTACAAACCACCATGGCACACTCTATGATTTCAATTAGTAGAAACCACCATGGCACAATATACGGATTGTAAACAGTACCAACCACCATGGCACACTCTATGATTTCAATTAGTAGAAACCACTATGGCACAATATATGGATTGTAAACAGTACAAACCACCATGGCATACTCTACGGATTATAAACAGTACAAACCACCATGGCACACTATATGATTTCAATTAGTAGAAACCACCATGGCACAATAAACGGATTGTAAACAGTACAAACCACCATGGCACACTCTGATTTCAATTAGTAGAAACCACTATGGCACAATATACAGATTGTAAACAGTACAAACCACCATGGCACACTCTGATTTCAATTAGTAGAAACCACTATGGCACAATATACGGATTGTAAACAGTACAAACTACCATGGCACACTCTATGATTTCAATTAGTAGAAACCACCATGGCATACTCTACAGATTGTAAACAGTACAAACTACCATGGCTCACTCTATGATTTCAATTAGTAGAAACCACTATGGCACAATATACAGATTGTACAAAGCAAAACCTACCATGGCACACTTTACCATTCTTGAATAGCAAATGCTTATCCTACAGTTTTGAAACCAGTTAGAGAAATAATTTACATTTTTTTCTGCCCCTATTAGTAATGCCATTATTCTTAGAAATAGTAACCTAAATCCAAGACATTTGTATTTGAAATGTGTTGATAACATCAATTAGTATTACAGTGTCATTAATAAACAATATTTATGTTTTCTGTTAGCTGATGTGTTGAAATGTACGAAGTAAAATTGATTGTATTGATAAAGTTGAGAAGTAAACAGGCACATTGTGTAAACTTTGTATGTACTTTTTTCAACTTTAGGCACAAAATCTCCTCATTGTTTTTTAGGTTGATATAAAAATTGTATCGTTAGCTTTAATTTGATAACTTATACCCTACAATCACCTGTGATGAGAACTGACTTGTTCAGCAATTCCACTAGAGCTGGAATAAGTACCTACAAGTGAGTCAAAAGATTTCCCCCTTTTGCATAGAAATTGAGCAGTACTATTTTGGTCTTCCCAAGAGGTGACCCTTCCTTATACTACAGATATTACAGTAGATCATCCAGACTGACTGACATGGGTTATTACATTTGTACTTAAAATGATTCATTTGGACAAATTGTGTCTGGGTTATATACTATTAGTGATCTGATGTGATTATGATTTTTAACGTAGCTTTTAGTAAGGGTTATTAAATTTTATGTATTACACAGATTCCATAAGGTAGAGTGTGTTGTTATGATGATAAATTTGTTACCAGCCTGGTGTCTGCACAATAACATTTGCTCTCCACATTCTCCAGTTTCTAAACTTTGTGGATCGCTTGAATTCTGCACTTGGGGTAAGGAAGAAATTTATTACAACTCCAAAGATCAAATTCACTAGAAAAATTATTGACACAAATTAATTTTACTTTTGCATCATCTGCTTTGTGAATGGCTTGTACTTGATGTAAGGAAGAACTTAAATGATTTTTGAAATCAAAAGGTCAGTGGTCAAAATCGCAATGACTGCATGAACTATGTTTTATAGAGAGGAAAATTAGTTTTGCATGACACACCTCTACCAAACTTGTGGATTGCTTGAATTTGGGAAAAGGAAGAAAGCAATTGATTTGTGGGTCAATATATCAAAAGCAAAACAAGTTTCCACACAATGATATTATTTTGGCATTAACTACCTGACAACCCAGACTTTGTAGATGGCTTGCACTTTGAGCAAGGAAGAATTGTATTGATTAGGATTTAAAGATCAAATGTCAAGGTCACTCAAATTTCCGATCTATACATGGATGACATGGGGAAAGCATATAAGGTGGCACTTACAGTACACTTGTAAATGTTGATAAATTGGGGGACACTTTTAGTATGGATTGTTATTTAAATGTAAAACTATTCATTGATTCGTTTTGCCAGTTGCTGGCAAGTTTCAATGTTCGCCCACAGAAAAACAGTGATAAACGTTTTTCTGCACAAACTATATACTTTAAACTAAATAAAGTCAAAAACATTGATATATTGTAGACCATGATTGCAATAAAGTAGAATCAGTGTTAAAATTTAATTAATCTATATTTTTGTCATGTGAAAAATTTACTTTCTTGCTTACTTCTTTGTATTGTCACACATTAGCAGTTATGTAAAAAAAGCTCTTTGTAGTAGCATAAACTGAACTGTTACTTTGTGATGTCATATTTTAGCAGTGATTTAAATGGAACTATTACATCATGATTTCACATATTATCAGTGAGATACAGAGCTGTCACATATTATCAGTGATATACATAGAGCTGTTACATTGTGATATAACATATTAGCCATGATATAAATAGAGCTGTTACAGTGTGGTGTGACAGTAGTAATTTACATGAACTGTTACATTGTGATATCACATATTAGCAGTGATGTAAATGGAGCTATTACATTATGATGTAACATATTAGGAGTGATATACATAGAGCTGTTACATTGTGATATCACATATTAGCAGTGATAGACATAGAGCATTTACATTGAGTTTCTGGTTACATTTTTGGCACTTTTTTCTTTAATAAGTGATGATGAATTACATTTCAGTCAGGTGTTTCCATTTTTTAACCTATATATACTTATGTAAAAGTCAGATCAACTGCAAACAGCACAAATCTGCAATTGTATAATGTACTGGCAGACCTGGGTCTGTGCAGGTAGGTGTAATCAACAAACAACATATACCCTGATTTACAATAGCACTATGTAATGGTAAATCAGGATCTGTCATGTTTGCAAATGGACCTGGCTTATGTGTGAGTGTATATAGCATTATTTGTTCTCTTCTAAGTATGAGATCTGTTTCTTTTATTAAAAGAAATGTAACAAATACTTGTGCTACCAGTGTTGTTATTTCATTTCTTTATATGGAAATTCTATCCAAGATAGTTATTTGGTCATTAACCATTGACTGCTTTGCAATCCACATTAGTCTCACTGCTACCAACTTGGCATCATATTGAAATTTCTTATTATAAATCTTCAATTTTACAATTTTGTTCCCCTCTATATTTAGTAAGGAAAGTATTGAGGAATTAGTTTAATCAGCCATTAAAAATTTTTTACTAATTATTTCAGCTTTTTATGTCTGGAAAAAGTTCTTAAATTTGGTTTCATTCTAGTATAAAAGGGATTTTTTTTTATTTTATCTCTAACCACCTAATTTCATTCCTTGTTAATGCAAAATGAATTGCTCATGGTTTAAAGTATATAAGCTTGTAAAACCAACATGAATTGGATGATCAGTTCGATAACCAACAGACTGAATGGGTCAGTCAGTTTGCATAACCAACACCTGATGATAGAATTACCAATTTCCAGATAATGCAATCATATATATATATATATATATATATATATATATATATATATATATATATACACATATATATAAAGGTATTAGTCATTTATGGTTGTGGAAAGCTGTAAAATTAAAACGATTTTCAGAATAAATTAAATTCTAAAGATCGAATAAATTACCAGCATATATATTTTTAAGGTTCTATTTATTTTCAAGTTTGCAGATTAAATGCATTTAAATGATATATGTATATAACTAGTATATATTTGGAACATTTGTTAGTATAGCATGACCATTTTCATGATTAAATAAACAGTTTGTTATTTCATGCTGCTTAGATTATAATTAAATCATTTTTCTTGATCTTATTTTTCAACTTCTGATACTTTTCCCATCTATCTATCTTTTTTTTAATAAAAAATGTATAGTATGAACACTAACAAAACTTATGCGATCTTGCCAATTCAAAATGTCAGCAACACATCCTCTCATTTATCAAGATAAAATGGAAATTTCATAATCTTTTCTTTCTAAATTTCCACATGGACAGACTTGCAAATGTTCATGTGACAACCCAGTAATATCCCAGATATTTTGCAAATGATCTTGGAAAAGCATTCTGTATTGTTGGCTGCCTTGTCACTTATAGATAAAGCATCCAAAATTGCCCAGTGGTCACTTCCTAGTGGAAGATTCTATATACTGACATAAGATATTGTATAAGTCATTTTCTTAAGTGTAGCTGGCAAAATGTTTAAAAACTTCACTACAGTAGAACTTCAGTTATCTGGTACCTAATTAACCTTCAGTTTATATTAACCATCAGGGCATTGTATGTCAAACTATTAAAAACAGGTACATATACATATGTAGATATTATGAGTTTTTTGATGACCCGATCTATTGAATACTATTTTAATGTACATATTCTATTATCTGTCTATACTCATATCCATCATAGTCTCGGTCGTGCACCCTGACAGGTAAAGTTCTACTGTATTGTCAAATAATTGTATTTAAAAATGCTTAGGCATTACATCATGAACAAAAATTTGTATGGGTTTTATTGCCACATACAGTATTTCCTACGTGTATATTAGTTTGAACCTTGATTTACAAATGTTGATTTCTGTTGACTCAATGCTGCAATCTTCACTAAATCAAGCATTTTTCAAAAGAATTGTATCTAGACATTGTGGACTACTTAGAATTGTATCTAGGCATTGTGGGCTACATAGAATTGTATCTAGGCATTGTAGGATTGTGGACTATATAAAAGATTTAGCTACTTCTGAAACTGAAGTGCTGGATAATATGTAAAAAATATGCACCTCTAAACAGAAGATTGACAATGAAAGTGCTCCAGTGAGCATTGGTAATTTAGGGTTAGTGCTCCAGTGAGCATGGTAATGTAGGCTTAGTGCTCCAGTGAGCATGGTAATGTAGGGTTAGTGCTCAAGTGAGCATGGTAATGTAGGCTTAGTGCTCCAGTGAGCATTGTAATTTAGGGTTAGTGCTCCAGTGAGCATGGTAATGTACGGTTAGTGCTCCAGAGTGCATGGTAATTTAGAGTTAGTGATCCAGTGAGCATGATAATTTTACACATTGCAAAAGCACATGTTAGTATTTTACTTCTAACCACGACAGTACAATGGTTTTTGCATGTACGGAAGAAACAACACAACACACTCGGGTTGTGGGGTCTATTTAGCGTCGATACGAGCCAAAAAATAAATGGGGGGGCTACAACCAAACAGAATGCTTAATATATGATACTAAAACAGAACAGAACAAATACTATACACAACCTTCACGCCGGTATTTCAATAGATAGTAACGCGATAATATAAAAACGACAGCTTATCATACACTAAGACCCTACACATCCAGATACTACAATTCTCGCGAATAGCATTCATCATAATAGACGTAGACACAATGAAAAAGGTGTCTTTAGTCCAGAGGCGATAGAAATAGCATTAAGCGCATGTTGCTCGACGTTATCGTCCTCTTCATGTGCCTTGTACACTGATTGATAATTTACACACGCCCTCAAAGTCTTGTAGAAGTTAGGAGTTTAGGGTCATTGAAATGGAAATATAAAAACTTCTTCAGAATGGCTAATGATCTATTTTTAGAATCCCCTATGAGAAAGGATAATTTTAATTCCACATGAATTATCAGATGAGAGAGCTGACCCACTTTATAGGGTTCCTTCACAGAATAGCATTCCAATGACTATGATACCTATGCCACCGACAGAGAGCCTTACTAGAGATTATAGACAACACTCTCCTTGTGTATGCAATATTGACCTGCTGCTGACTGTAATACAAAGACTCCATGTATGTGTAATATTGACCTGCTGCTGACTGTTATACAAAGACTCCATGTATGTGTAATATTTACCTGCTACTGACTGTTATACAAAGACTCCATGTATGTATAATATGGACCTGCTGCTGACTGTTATACAAAGACTCCATGTATGTGTAATTTTGACCTGCTGCTGACTGTTATACAAAACACTCCATGTATGTGTAATATTGACCTGCTGCTGACTGTTATACAAAGACTCCATGTATGTGTAATTTTGACCTGCTGCTGACTGTTATACAAACACTCCATGTATGTGTAATATTGACCTGCTGCTGACTGTTATGCAAACACTCTAGAAGTGGCAAGATGCAAAAACAAGCTAATAAATGAGAAGGTTAAATTAGCTGCCCAGAGAGAGAGAAACCTTTGACTATCAGCAGACATTCACAAACCATTGGTCCTAAATATATTATTCTATGTAAAAGTGTACAGACACCTGAAGTATTGCCAAAAGATATGAACATTTATAATCTCCCCATAGTCCTCTATATTGGAGTAAACCATGCCAGTGAAAGGACTGATCTATAACTGTTTGAAAAACAATATGAACAATTACTTACAAACATCCATAAGCAATATCAAAGCTGTCACATTGCATCTCCAGGGGAGATTGTGATGTGTGAGATATTAATGAAGTCATCAGAAGACGGGCAAGTGAGTGGAAGTGCCATATTGTTTACAATTACCTGAGTTTCCTAGACAAAGAGGGACAAGTGATGTAACATTTGGAAAAAGAGATAATATCCACCTGTATAAAAAAGGGGTGGAAAACCTGGCAAAAATAGTAAATGCAATCATTTGTGTACTCTGGTCTTACAGCCACATTACAAACTTCATCAGTCCTTATAAACCCAAAGTCAAAACAGCATCAGACAAAATGGTCAGCCATATCAATGCATTCCCTACACTTGAGGATTACTGTGGTGAGACCAAACATACAGCACTGGAATGCAGACACGGAGAGCAAATACAGTGCCATCAGTGTGGTAGCTTTGGACACAAAGCCAAAACTAGATTTTTTAGGAAAAGGGCAATGGGGCTATTTCAACTCCACAGGAAGACTCTACTCAGCAGGAGGACCAATCTGTGTATCATGGACTGTCATATACACCATGCATCCCTTGTCAAAACAGACTTGATCCCCTTGCTGATGGATGTACTAAATGTGGACTGTCCTATACACCATGCATCCCTTGTCAAAACAGATTTGATCCCCTTAAAGATGGATGTACTAAATGTGGACTGTCCTATACACCATGCATCCCTTGTCAAAACAGATTTGATCCCCTTGCTGATGGATGTACTAAATGTGGACTGTCCTATACACCATGCATCCCTTGTCAAAACAGATTTGATCCCCTTAAAGATGGATGTACTAAATGTGGACTGTCATATACACCATGCATCCCTTGTCAAAACAGACTTGATCCCCTTGCTGATGGATGTACTAAATGTGGACTGTCCTATACACCATGCATCCCTTGTCAAAACAGATTTGATCCCCTTAAAGATGGATGTACTAAATGTGGACTGTCCTATACACCATGCATCCCTTGTCAAAACAGATTTGATCCCCTTAAAGATGGATGTACTAAATGTGGACTGTCATATACACCATGCATCCCTTGTCAAAACAGACTTGATCCCCTTGCTGATGGATGTACTAAATGTGGACTGTCCAATACACCATGCATCCCTTGTCAAAACAGATTTGATCCCCTTAAAGATGGATGTACTAAATGTGGACTGTCCTATACACCATGCATCCCTTGTCAAAACAGACTTGATCCCCTTGCTGATGGATGTACTAAATGTGGACTGTCCTATACACCATGGATCCCTTGTCAAAACAGATTTGATCCCCTTAAAGATGGATGTACTAAATGTGGACTGTCCTATACACCATGCATCCCTTGTCAAAACAGATTTGATCCCCTTAAAGATGGATATACTAAATGTGGACTGTCCTATACACCATGCATCCCTTGTCAAAACAGATTTGATCCCCATGCTGATTGAGGTACTAAATGTGGACTGTCCTATACACCATGCATCCCTTGTCAAAACAGATTTGATCCCCTTAAAGATGGATGTACTAAATGTGGACTGTCATATACACCATGCATCCCTTGTCAAAACAGATTTGATCCCCTTGCTGGTGGATGTACTAAATGTGGACTGTCATATACACCATGCATCCCTTGTCAAAACAGATTTGATCCCCTTGAAGATGGATGTACATGTACTAAATGTGGACTGTCATATACACCATGCATCCCTTGTCACAACAGATTTGATCCCCTTGAAGATGGATGTACTAAATGTGGACTGTCATATACACCAGGCATCCCTTGTCAAAACAGATTTGATCCCCATTTTGATGGATGTACTAAATATGCACTGTCCTATACACCCAGGCATCCCTTGTCAAAACAGATTTGATCTCCTTAAAGATGGATGTACTAAATGTGGACTGTGTATACACCATGCATCCTTTGTCAAAACAGATTTGATCCCCTTGAAGATGGATGTACATGTACTAAATGTGGACTGTCATATACACCATGCATCCCTTGGCACATCAGATTTGTTTGCCCTTGAAGATGGATGTACTAAATGTGGACTGTCCTATACACCATGCATCCCTTGTCAAAACAGATTTGATCCCCTTGCTAATGGATGTACTAAATGTAGATACTTACCAGCTACTTGTACATGCTCATATATGACTGATAGTTCAGATTTATACAATGATTATAGAAGTAGAAATTGCAGTTGTAGAAAAACAATTTTTTAAATACAATAATGACAGTTGTAACAATCATCATTATGAACATAGTTTTAATACTATCAATGTCTCCTTGAGTGCCTCTAATAACGTTGATGAATTTAGGAGTTTTGAGTAAGGGTTTACAGATAGTTAATTTAAATATTCAGGGTCTTTTTATGGAAAGATCAATCAAGTGAAGTTACTGCTAACCTTTCCAAATAATAATATCCATTTACTTGGACTATCAGAAACAATGTTAACAGAAAATCAGGGTGAAAATTTCTTGTATATCAGTGGCTATGACAAACTTTATCAAAGAGATGGCAAAGCAGGCAGTGGTGGGCTCCTTGTGTATTTTAGAACTGGTACTATTTCTAAAAGACGGAAAGACCTAGAAATACAGGAAATAGAATCCATTTGGCTATTAATCACTCCAGAAAAAGCTAAGCCCTACATAGTAGGTTTTGTGTACTGACCCTCATCATCACATACCAATTAGATAAAATTTCAAATGGAGAGAGAGAGAGAGAGAGAGAGAGAGAGAGAGAGAGAGAGAGAGAGAGAGAGAGAGAGAGAGAATTTTACATTCTAGGCGATATAAATATAGATCTCAATGATCAAATAAAAGTGAATTCGATGAATTTTTATTGCTTCGTTAGGTATGGAGCAACTAGTAAATGAACCCACCAGAGTAACATCTACCTCTAAAACACTTATAGATCATATTTTTACAAATACAAAAATGTTTTGGATGTTATGGATGTAATGTTTCCCAAGATTGGTATAAGTGACACGTAAAGTCAATGTTAAAAAAAAAATAATATCCATGAATCCATTACTTACAAATCTTTTCAAAATTTTGATAATGTTAAATTCCTGAAGATTTGAAACAGATTCCATGGAATACAGTCAAGATCTTTGAATATATTGTTAATAGTTTAGATACTTGGACAGATCTGCTCATCAGAATAGTGAACAAAAATGCACCTGATAAAGACCACCAGTCTGGCAATAAAGCAATGAGACCAACTAAAATCAGTAGGAAATCAAACTGAATATGAATTTGGAGGAATAAAGTTAATAAAATGATACATTAAGCCAAATAAACGTGCTTCAAAAAAGTGGTGGATGAAAACCAAAATAACCTGAAAGCTATCTGGTGCAGCAAATGTAAAACTAAAATTTTTTCCCTCAATCATGAGGGCATTTATACTGATAATCCAACTGCAAATTCTAATATTTCTAAAGACTTTTTCATTCAAATTGCTGAAAAACTAGAACTTCGTCTGATCAACTTGAACTTAAACTCAAACATTTTTTGTGCTACAAAACTACCAAACAATATAAAGTTTGATTTGTTGTTGTTGTTGGGCTTAACGCCATTTTTCAGCACACGATAGGCTATTCATGGCGGCCAGTATTAATGGTGGAGGAAGATACCGGGAAATCACCGGAAAGAACCACCGACCCACGAGAAGCTACTGGTAGGCTTTCTCACATATCTACATTAGCCGAATCCTAGACTCAAACACACGCAGACAGAGGTGAGATGGCAGTGATCCGTAACGGACAGCGCTTTAGACCACTCGGCCACTCGGGGCCCCTTATAAAGTTTGAAATTCCTGAAATTAGTCCAGAATTTGTGTTGAAATAATGTTGTGTTGAAATAATGGATGATTGTAAAGCCACATGACTTGATATGATTGGACCAATGTTACTAAAGGTGCTGCATCTGCTATTGTAGAGTATAGCTTTTATTTGCAACAAAAGTATTAGGTCTAATAATTTTACACAAACATGGAAAACTGCTAAGGTTACACCACTGCATAAAGGAAAAACAAAAGATGTAAATAACTACAGACCCATCTCTATCCTTCCTTGTCTCTCTAAATTGCTAGAAAAAACATCTACATGATTCTTTTCTCCACTATTTGAACACTTATGACCTTATTCATGGCTTTTCATAGAATCATTCATGTTAAAACTGCACTTGTATCTTTGATAAATGGCTGAAAGCATTAGATCAAAGAGAAATGGTAGGCACTATTATGGTTGATTTTCATAAAGCTTTGATCTTGTAGACCATGAAATTTTGCTTGAAAAACAAAAAGAATCTATCAATACAGTAAGAATTCCCTAAACTGTTTTACTTCTTACTTAACCGATAGAGTTAAAGAAGTAGCTTTAAATGGTAAACTTTCTAAACAAAAATATTAATTGTTAAGTATCACAGGGCTCAATTCTTGGACCTGTTATTCATTCTTTTTATCAACGACTTACCTCTTAAGATTGGAACTTCAGTTTTGTCCACTGACCTCTATGCAGATGATACTACACTGTCTGAGATGGTTGAAACCAAAACAACACTTGAAAATAACTTACAAGATGTTCTCAACAGACTTCAAGTATAGTACAAAGACAACAGTATGATCATAAATACAGAAAAAAAAATGAAAGCCCTACTAGTTACAACGCAACAAAAATTAGGAAGGCTAATAAATAACGACAAACTCCAGTTTTTTGACAATGTGGGCCCTAATGTGACCTCTCAGGATAAAATTCTTGGTGTATTTTTAGATAACAATCTTACTTGGTCAATTCACATTAAACACTTTTCAAAATAGGTTAATTCTTATCTTTGATTACCGAGGAAAATCAAAACATACATTCCTCTTCAATATGGGGTCATCTTTGATAAAAGTTATATTCAGTTAAGTTTCTTGGTCATCTTATATTATACTGTCTGACATGATTGACATGCTGTGAATCCTGGATTAGCGCTATTAACCACCAGCCACACATCAGTGTCAGTGCCGTTGGCAAAGTTTTATGGTCATCTGATGAATGAATTATACTGTCTGTTGTCAGGATGGTCAGAAGCATCCTTTACAACATTGACAGACCAGCTGAACTTGAATAATCACCAGAATATCTTGCTAGACCCAATATCGTCATGGCAATGTCAAAGTTTTCCAGGCATGATTCAATATTTCTTCCATGATTTTATATATGGCACTGTTGAACAATGCCATGATGCCATTATTAACAAAACGAACTCTAACATTGGCTTCATATTCTGAATCATCTGTTTTTAGAATTTCACCTTCGACTTCAAAAAATGCTTCATTGGGCAAAAAATATCTGCTTGTATCCTGAACTTGCAGCTTAATTTGACCATCTTTATTATTAATTCATTATAATCTAACATGAAGACCACTTCCTGCTATCAGATTAGCAGTTATTTCTTTTTCTTTTTCTGAAAGGAGTACACCAGCCAACTCTGCTAGTGTTTGATTTGCAGCTTGATTTATAATTTTACTAACATTTGCAGGCATCACCTCAGTGCTGGGTAATTTTACTGGCTGAGGTCGGACCACTGGCGATTAGCGTAATAACATGCTAGTCTATCTCTGATTGCTGAGAATGCTTTACTAGCAACATTATCATGAACAACATCAATAGATTTCATTCCCAGTTGCTTAATCGGTATCGCTTTTGGGGCTATCCTTCTGAATAGATCCTGAACAACATTACAGAGTCCATCTCTGTAGATCACTTTATAGGTTGGTAATCACGAATTTATTACCCTGACCACGTTGGTAAATGCAACATATCTTGTATCATCATTTTGGGCCTGATCAGCATCATAGTATAATATCCATTTATACCAGTTTTTACAACCTACAGCCTGATTCAAATACACTACTTGGATTTGTTGTTGTTATTGTTGTTGGGCTTAACACCATTTTTCAGCACACAATAGGCTATTCATGGCAGCCAGTATTATTGGTGGAGGAAGAAACCGGGAAATTACCGGATAGAACCACCGACCCACGAGAAACTACTGGCAAGCTTTCTCACATAGACTTGAACTCACGCAGACAGAGGTGAGATGGCAGTGATCCGTAATGGACATCGCTTTAGACCACTCGGCCACTCGGGGCCCCACTTGGATTTTAAAACTTGTTCTCTATTATCAAAACTTACAGCAGCTCACATGGGTAATTCTTTCACGCTGTAAAGTTTTATGATGTGGTTAATACTTTCTTTGGTAAATTTATCAATCACTTCAGTTCTGACTGCTGTTTGTTTTGATTCTGGATTTGGTATATAATCATTTATATCACCTATTTCAGCATGAGCTTGGTCAATACATTCAAGTATTGTTTGAACTGGTTAAGCAGCAGCTATTTCACCTGGAAGTTCTCTTAAAATCTTTTTTTGTTTGATCAGTTCTTTTTGCTATTTTTCCAGCTGCTTTAGCAGTTGGCTCTAACATGGGAAGTAGACTTTGTAAATGGCTTGAATATTTCAGCTGTATCCTCCAAATATTCCACTTGAGCTTCCTGACAATCTTATAATTTTTGCTTGAAAGAATCACGGTCTGGTAGATATTTCTTAATTGCCTCTAGTCGCTGTTGAGCTAGTTTAGTTGTATGATATTCCATGTTTAACATTATTATTGATATAATGATTTCAATTCACCACCAGCAATTAAGGCTAAGTAAACATCTGTGGGAAATATCAATGGGCAGAAGTAGAACCATTCATCAATGAGCAGATGTAGGGCCATTCATCAATGGACAGATGTAGGGCCATTCATCAATGGGCAGATGTAGGGCCATTCATCAATGGACAGATGTAGGGCCATTCATCAATGGACAGATGTAGGGCCATTCATCAATGGACAGATGTAGGGCCATTCATCAATGGACAGATGTAGGGCCATTCATCAATGGACAGATGTAGGGCCATTTATCAATGGACAGATGTAGGCCCTTTCATCAATGGACAGATGTAGGGCCATTCATCAATGGACAGATGTAGGGCCATTCATCAATGGGCAGATGTAGGGCCATTCATCAATGGACAGATGTAGGGCCATTCATCAATGGACAGATGTAGGGCCATTCATTAATGGGCAGATGTAGGGCCATTCATCAATGGGTAGATGTAGGGTAATTCATCAATGGGCAGATGTAGGGCCATTCATCAATGGACAGATATAGGGCCATTCATCAATGGACAGATGTAGGGCCATTCATCAATGGACAGACATAGGGCCATTCATCAATGGGCAGATGTAGGGCCATTCATTAATGGGCAGATGTAGGCCCTTTCATCAATGGACAGATGTAGAGCCATTCATCAATGGGCAGATGTAGGGTCATCCATCAATAGGCAGATGTAGGCCCTTTCATCAATGGACAGATGTAGGGCCATTCATTAATGGGCAGATGTAGGCCCTTTCATCAATGGACAGATGTAGGGCCATTCATTAATGGGCAGATGTAGGCCCTTTCATCAATGGACAGATGTAGTCCCTTTCATCAATTGACAGATGTAGGGCCATTCATCAATGGACAGATGTAGGGTATTTCATCAATGGACAGATGTAAGGCCATTCATCAATGGACAGATGTAGGGCCATTCATCAATGGGTAGATATAGGGTATTTCATCAATGGACAGATGTAGGACCATTCATCAATGGACAGATGTAGGCCCTTTCATCAATGGACAGATGTAGGCCCTTTCATCAATGGACAGATGTAGGGCCATTCATCAATGGGTAGATATAGGGTATTTCATCAATGGACAGATGTAGGACCATTCATCAATGGACAGATGTAGGCCCTTTCATCAATGGACAGATGTAGGCCATTTCATCAATGGACAGATGTAGGCCCTTTCATCAATGGACAGATGTAGGGCCATTCATCAATGGGCAGATGTAGGGCCATTCATCAATGGACAGATGTAGGGCCATTCATCAATGGACAGATGTAGGGCCATTCATCAATAGACAGCTATAGGGCCATTCATTAATGGGCAGATGTAGGACCATTCATTAATGGGCAGATGTAGGGCCATTCCAAATGCTCACCTGGCCAGGTGAATTAAACAAATGGAGTCAATCAACCTAAATATGACTCAAAAGGGTGCATGTCTGTACTAGATCAGTTGAGATTAAGTGAAAAGTAATTGGACTACAAAATAAATCAGAATATCGAGTAGTTAAAACTATTTTCACTTTTATGCTTTTAAAAATGGTCATTTTTCTCCCTCCCTCTTCCTTCTCTCCATCTCTCTATGACAAATCTTTAAAAAAAAATCAAACTAGTCATTATTTGATGTTTGTCATAATTTAATTGAATTTATATCAATGCTTATTCTAAGACATTTGCATTCAACATCTTGTAAGTAATACATATGTAAACCTAGAAATATAAGAATAATGATTGTGAGTATGTTTATAAACAACATTACTTGCTGGAAAATTATTTGGTATGTACAACAAAGACTATAAAGCATCACTAATCCATGTAGACTACTTCTTTCCTGGCTTCACTAATCCATGTAGATTAGTTCTTTCCTGGCTTTCACTAATCCATGTAGATTAGTTCTTTCCTGCTTTTCACTAATCCAGGTAGATTAGTTCTTTCCTGGCTTTCACTAATCCATGTAGATTAGTTCTTTCCTGGCTTTCACTGATTCTGAGCAAAGATTGGCCAAGTGCATTGCCTTTATGGTATCCTCCTTTGTAACCTTAAGTTCAGCTTTTTCTGAAATAATACAAACAACTATTCCTATTTTTTCCATTTTATCCTGGCAAGCAAAAACTCAGTTAAAAAAATGAGGGAAAGAAATTATTGAATTATTATTGCATCAGAATATTATTCTGTCACCTTTAACACTGAATGCTTTTCTAAAAAAAACAAAAAGTCAACTTGATAAAATTTGAGAGTTCTCTGACATCACAAGTAAGGTATATTTTGATTGAACCAGACTAGAGCATATTATTACACCATGTCATCCAGTCAATCTGTTGCCCTATCTGCTCCTTCCAGTCAATCTGTTGCCCTATCTACTCCTTCCAGTCAATCTGTTGCCCTATCTACTCCTTCCAGTCAATCTGTTGCCCTGTAGACTCCTAAACCACTGATAGAATTCTGTCAAAGCATGTGTAAGTTCAGGAAGCTTTTAAGTAAAAAAGTGAAGATTGGTGATGAAAAGTGAAGATTGGTGATGAAAGTGTGATGATTGGTGATAAAAAGTTTGAAGATTGGTGATGACAAGTGTGATAATTGTTGATGACAGGTGTAAGATCGGTGATGGAAAGTGTGAAGATTGGTGATGACAAATGTGAAGACTGGAGATGGAAAGAGAAGATTGGTGATGACAAGTGTAAAGATTGGTGATGACAAGTGTAAAGATTGGTGATGACAAGTGTGAAGATTGGTGATGACAAGTGTGAAGATTGGATGATTCTGATGAGAAATATGAACATTGGTGATGTCAAGTGTGAAGACTGGAGATGGAAAGTGTGAAGATTGGTGATGAAAAGTTTGAAGTTTTGTAATTAAAAGTGTGACGATTGGTGCTGACTGAAATTACTTTAGTTTCATAACTTGCTCATTTCTTTTACTTGTCACTATGTAATATCAACCTAATAATACCTTTCACTACAATGACCAAATACATTTCATGTGTTCATTAGAAGAGAGAATGTGTGTAAGGTGTCCCTATGGGATGATGTGATAGGGGATATATTCTTGGTGAGGAGGATAATCAAGTCAAATTCTGGGTCTGTTATAATACATGAGTTACATCACTGGTTCAACTTTGTCTTGACCATATTCAATGTTGTCAATTTCAAAATTATCAAACAACATTGCATCTCTGACAATACAATTGATCTCACATATTTTTGTTCTGTCAAAAGCATTACAGATGAGAAGTGATTGCAGCCTGTGCTTACTTATCAATACCATAAAGGACTGATGATCAGTTTTCAGGGTGGAGGCCTGGGACTTTTGGAAGGAAAAAGATTCTGGCTCTAAAATAGTTTGGAAATTGATTATAGATAATAGATTAGTTAGAAAACAATCATCTTGATGTAAAAGATAAAAAAATATCTGAACTCTAAATAAATTCCCTGACTCTTCCCATATATATATAGATGCAATACACTGACGACGAACAGTACGAAACTAGTAACTAACTAGCCTAAGCGCTTTGGACTTTTAATGAGTCTTTTTCAAAGGCAAATACAAAACATATATATGACAAACAAATAAACACAAAAACGTTGTGTTTGTAAACCTCTACATGGCTGTCTTCACATGTGCTAAAACTATAAATACAACCAGCTTGTATAGACTAGTTGCGGTATAATGTATAATTCCCTAAAAGTCTACAAGCCAAAGCGCCATCTTTTTTTAATTTGTGTACATATGTAATGCAGATTATATCCCGGATATTTGATTCTATACCGGTTATTCTTATAATAAAAATTGAAGGATAATAAGAAGATTTAGAAAATGTTAAATTCTACTAGTGCATAGTTTTCATTTTCTAGTCTTCTTGGTTTAGACCGCTTGGTTTCAATGTTCTAAGGCGGCGTATCCAGTATGATTCCTTTTCCTTCCTGGTTTCAGAACTCCAGCTGTGGTTGTTAGCAATAGTGATAAGTATTATATCACTGAAAGTGTGGCATGGGGAGGAGAAGTGTTCTGTGACTGGGCTTCTGTACAGCTTTTTTGTCATCCAATCAGATCTATGAAGGTTTATCCTTTTGTGTAGCTTTTCAGTTTCTCCGACGTACTGAAGGCCACAGATCTTACATGTGATGAGATAAATCACATTTTCTGTTTTGCACGTCTTGTTTGGACCATGTATGTTTAGTTTTTCTTTAGTCACTGTGCTAGTGAATGTCTTGGTCTCTATCATATGTTGACAGGTTTTGCATCTTTTATCGCCACAGGGTCCAGATTGACTAGGTTGGTTTGGACTATCGATTGGCGTTAGCTTTGCCCTGACTAGGATGTCCTTTAGGTTTTTTGGCCTCCAGTAAGCTACTACTGGTTTGTTCGGAAGTATTAGGTTTAGTATGTCTGACGATTGCATGGTTGGCCAGTGGTTTGCGATGATTTTACCTATTTTGGGATTGTCTGGGTGATAGGTCAGAATAAATGGTATCCTATCAACCTTTTCTTTCTGTCCATATCTGAGTAGGTCATCACAGTTTGTTTGTTTGGCCCGTTGGATTGCCTCTGCAATCAGGTCTTGTTATGAGGAATCAGGCATTTAATCTGATCAGTTTTCTGGGCAATGCAAACTGTAATAAAGCTATAGGGAGTGACAATGTTGTGTAATAACAATGTGAACTGTAATACAGAAATAGTCTGTGACTGTTGTGTAATAACAATGTGAACTGTAATACAGAAATAGTCTGTGACTGTTGTGTAATAACAATGTGAACTGTAATACAGCAATAGTCTGTGATGGTTGTGTAATATCAATGTGAACTGTAAGACAGCAATAGTCTGTGACAGTTGTGTAATATCAATGTGAACTGTAATACAGCAATAGTCTGTGACTTGTGTAATATCAATGTGAACTGTAATACAGCAATAGTCTGTGACAGTTGTGTAATATCAATGTGAACTGTAATACAGCAATAGTCTGTGACTGTTGTGTAATAACAATATGAACTGTAATACAGCAATAATCTGTGACAGTTGTGTAATATCAATGTGAACTGTAAGATAGCAATAGTCTGTGACAGTTGTGTAATATCAATGTGAACTGTAATACAGCAATAGTCTGTGACAGTTGTGTAATATCAATGTGAACTGTAAGATAGCAATAGTCTGTGACTGTTGTGTAATAACAATATGAACTGTAATACAGCAATAGTCTGTGACAGTTGTGTAATATCAATGTAAACTGTAATACAGCAATAGTCTGTGACTGTTGTGTAATCACAATGTGAACTGTAATACAGCAATAGCCTGTGTTGTGTAATATCAATGTGAATGTTAACACAGCAATAGTATATCACTGTTGTGTAAAAACAATATGAACTGTAATACAGCAAAAGCCTGTGACTCATGTAATATCAATGTGAACTGTAATACAGCAATAGTATGTGACTTTTGTGTAATAACAATATGAACTGTAATACAGCAATAGTCTGTGACAGTTGTGTAATATCAATGTGAACTGTAATACAGCAATAGTCTGTGACTGTTGTGTAATAACAATGTGAACTCTGATACAGCAATAGCCTGTGTTGTGTAATATCAATGTGAATGTTAACACAGCAATAGTATATCACTGTTGTGTAAAAACAATATGAACTGTAATACAGCAATAGCCTGTGACTCGTGTAATATCAATGTGAACTGTAATACAGCAATAGTCTGTGACTTTTGTGTAATAACAATATGAACTGTAATACAGCAATAGTCTGTGACAGTTGTGTAATATCAATGTGAACTGTAATACAGCAATAGTCTGTGACTGTTGTGTAATAACAATGTGAACTCTGATACAGCAATAGCCTGTGTTGTGTAATATCAATGTGAATGTTAACACAGCAATAGTATATCACTGTTGTGTAAAAACAATATGAACTGTAATACAGCAATAGTCTGTGACTCGTGTAATATCAATGTGAACTGTAATACAGCAATAGTCTGTGACTTGTGTAAAAACAATATGAACTGTAATACAGCTGTAGTGATTGTGTAATAACAATGTGAACTGTAATACAGCTGTAGTTAGTGACTGTTGTGTAATAACAATGTGAACTGTAATACAGCAATAGCCTGTCTCTGTTGTGTAATAACAATGTGAACTCTAATACAGTTATAGTCAGTCACAGTGTTGTATAAAATCAAAGCTTACTGTTATACAGCTATAGTCAATGACAGTGTTGTGTAATGTCAGTGTGAACTGTAATACAACTAGTCAGTTGTTGTTGTAGGGTATAATGCCATTTTCAGGACAAGATAGGCTATACATAGTGGTAAGTATAAATGGTGGAGGAAAAATCTGGCTAAACCTCAGAAAGAACCACTGACTCATGAGAAGCTACTGACAAGCTTTCTTAAATACCCAAATTGGAATCCAAGACTCAAACCCACACAGAGGTGAGATGGCAGCGATCTGTAACAGTGAGCACTTCAACCACCCAACCACTCAGGGACCTTCAACTAGAATCAGTCACAGTGTTGAATAATATAAAAGTGAACTCTAATATAGTTATGGTCAATCATAGTGTTTTTGTAACAACAATCTGAACTGTAATACACATATAGTTAGTGATTGTTGTGTAATAACAATGTGAACTGTAATACAGTTGTTGTCAGCCAGTGATGTGTAATACCAATATGAACTGTAATACAGCTATAGTCAGTCAGTGTTGTGTAATATCCAAGTGAATTGTAATATAGCTATAGTCACTGAAAGTGTTGTGTAATATCAAAGTGAACTGTAATAATGTAACAGCTATAGTCAACAAGTGTTGCTTAATATCAAAGTGAAATGTAATACAGCTATAGTCAGTAAAAGTGTTGCTTAATATCAAAGTGAAATGTAATACAGCTATAGTCAGTGAAAGTGTTGCTTAATATCAAAGTGAAATGTAATACAGCTATAGTCAGTAAAAGTGTTGCTTAATATCAAAGTGAAATGTAATACAGCTATAGTCAGTGAAAGTGTTGCTTAATATCAAAGTGAACTGTAATACAGCTATAGTCAGTGAAAGTGTTGCTTAATATCAAAGTGAAATGTAATACAGCTATAGTCAGTGAAAGTGTTGCTTAATATCAAAGTGAACTGTAATACAACTATGGTCAGTGACTGTTGTGTAATATCAAGCTATAGTCAGTCATAGTGTTGTGTAATATCAATGTCAACTCTAATACAGCTGTAGTCAGTTAAAGTGTGTAACATGAAAGTTAACTCTAACACTGTTAATGTCATAGTGTTGTATAACATCAAAGTGAATTGTAACACAGCTGTAGTCAGTCAGTGTTGTGTAACATGAAAGTGAATTGTAACACAGCTGTAGTCATAGTGTTGTGTAACATGAAAGTGAACTGTAACACAGCTATAGTCAGTGTTGTGTAATATGAGAGTGAATTGTAATACAGCTAGTCAGTCATTGTGTTGTGTAATATGAAGGTAAATTATAATAAGCTGTAGTCAGTCATAGTGTTGTGTAATATGAAAGTGAATTGTAATACAGCTAGTCAGTTGTAATTTTGTGTAATATGAAAGTGAATTGTAATACAGCTGTAGTCAGTCATAGTGTTGTGCAATATGAAAGTGAATTGTTGTTGTTGGGCTTAACGCCATTTTTCAGCACACAATAGGCTATTCATGGCGGCCAGTATTAATGGTGGAGGAAGAAACTGGGAAATCACTGGAAAGAACCACCGACCCACGAAAGTGAATTGTAATACAGCTGTAGTCAGTGCTGTGTAATATGAAAGTGAATTGTAATACAGCTAGTCAGTTGTAGTGTTGTGTAATATGAAAGTGAACTGTAATACAGCTAGGCAGTTGTAGTGTTGTGTAATATGAAAGTGAATTGTAATACAGCTGTAGTCAGTCATAGTGTTGTGTAATATGAAAGTGAATTGTAATACAGCTAGTCAGTTGTAGTGTTGTGTAATATGAAAGTGAATTGTAATACAGCTATTGTCAGTCATATTGTTGTCTAATATGAAAGTGAACTGTAATTCAGGTATTGTCAGTGACAGTGTTGTGTAAGAACAGATGTTAACCTCAGTGAGCTAAATGGAGATAATATTTTTTAGAAAAAACACAATTATTTTATAAGATGCAACACAGTTAAGATTAAAATTTCTGACACAGCTTTTCAATTGACAAAACTGCATCATAAATCATATATACATAAATACATACACAGAGCAGTTTTTCTTTCATTTCTTTTAATTATTGCTAAAAAGTGTTTTAGAAGTGACACAGGATCAGTAAATATTTCATTATGATTTAAATACTTCTTGTAATGATCTCTATCATTAATTAGGCTCAAACATTATATTGCTTTAAAATGACAGTGGCTAATTAAATGATAGTCATTCAAACGTGTACCTGGTGCCCCAAGTGTCGGAGTGGTCTAAAGCGATGTCCGTTATGGATCACTGCCATCTCACCTCTGTCTGTGTGGGTTCGAGTCTAAGATTCCTTGAATTTGTATATGTGAGAAAGCTTGCCAGTAGCTTCTCGTGTGTCGGTGGTTCTTTCTCTACCATTAATACTGGCCACCATGTATAGTGTATTGTGTGCTGAAAAATGGAGTTGAACCTCACAACAACAACAACAAACATGTACATGTCCCTTCCACAGCAGTATCACAAGCAGGACAGGTACAAATAAAATCATCATATGCATTAAATAGAAGAACAAAGACTGTCATAGGAAGGCCTTAATAAATTCAAAATACCTTGTATAACATCCAGAAAGTGTTCCAGTTCATTTCTGTAGGCCTCCACGTATCTAGTCTTGTAAATCTGGTCGATTTGTGGAACAGTATTACCCATAGCTGTATGTGATGTTATGCTGTACAAAGGCCTGTTCTCAACAGTCAACATGCCTTTTTCACAAAGGACCTGGTATTATAATAATAATAATAATAATAATAATAATAATAATAATAATAATAATAATAATAATAATAACCATATTACATATATTTCTACATGAGATTTCTTGCATGACAACTTCTTGTTGATTTTATTTTAGTACAATATCATGCTGACAAAATGAAAACTAAGTGCTTTTCCCAAAGACACATTGAGAAAGCTGACACAGGTTGGACAGGGTGGGTACTACACATTAAGAACAGATGACACAGGTTGATCAGGGTTGGTACTAAACATTAGACAGCTGACACAGGTTGGACAGAGTAGGTACTACATATTGAGACAGCTGACAGGTTAAACATGATGGGTACTACACATTGAGAGGGCTGACACAGGTTGGACAGGGTGGGTACTACAGTTTATGGTAAAGTGTGTATTCCCAGTGTGTGATATGTATTAATGTATGGAAAAGTGTGTATTCCTTGTGTGATATGTATCAGTGTATGGTAAAGTGTATATTCCTTTTGTGTGATATGTATCAATATGTAATATATCTATTCCTTTTGTGATATCTATCACTATATGGCAATATATTGCCTTGTATCACTATGGTAATATCCATGTACTCTGTGTTGACACGAATGAAAAATACTCATGTGGTTTCTGTCACCATCTGTCAGTTGCTTGTTGGAGTAATTGCTAATCAAAGCAAATGTTATTTGTTGTGATAAAATGTCTTAGGGATATGTCCAATCTTAGGCTCAGCCATCTCTCTGACTTTGAGCAAAACACAATTTGTTTTCATTTGTTATAGTTTATTATATACTGACACACATCACTGATCCTCTTGCTGTCCAAATAATTTTAAACCTGTTTAGAAAAGTTTCATCTTTTGTACTGAAACACAAGAAAGTGAAGCAAGTACACTAATGTGAAACAAGTACATCATGTCAAACAACAGCTTGTACCCAAATCTAGTGTCATGTCAAGCAACTGCTTGTACCCCATAAGCATGTCATGTCAAGCAACAGCTTGTACCCAAATCTAGTGTCATATCAAGCAACAGCTTGTACCCCATAAGCATGTCATGTCAAGCAACAGCTTGTACCCAAATCTAGTGTCATGTCAAGCAACAGTTTGTACCCAAATCTAGTGTCATGTCTAGCAACAGTTTGTACCCCATAAGCATGTCATGTCAAGCAACAGCTTGTACCTTATAAGTATGTCATGTCAAGCAACAGCTTGTACCTTATAAGTATGTCATGTCAAGCAACAGCTTGTACCTTATAAGTATGTCATTTCAAGCAACAGCTTGTACCTTATAAGTATGTCATGTCAAGCAACAGCTTGTACCAAATAAGTATGTCATATCAAGCAACAGCTTGTACCTTATAAGTATGTCATGTCAAACAACAGCTTGTACCCAAATCTAGTGTCATGTCAAGCAACAGCTTGTACCCCATAACTATGTCATCTCAAGCAACAGCTTGTACCCCATTAGTATGTCATATCAAGCAACAGCTTTTACCTTTTAAGTATGTCATGTCAAGCAACAGCTTGTACCCCATTAGTATGTCATATCAAGCAACAGCTTGTACCTTATAAGTATGTCATGTCAAGCAACAGCTTGTATCTTATAAGTATGTCATGTCAAGCAAAAGCTTGTACCTTATAAGTATGTCATTTCAAGCAACAGCTTGTACCTTATAAGTATGTCATGTCAAGCAATAGCTTGTACCTAATAAGTATGTCATATCAAGCAACAGCTTGTACCTTATATGTATGTCATGACAAGCAACAGCTTGTACCTTATAAGTATGTCATATCAAGCAACAGCTTGTACCTTATACGTATGTCATGTCAAGAAACAGCTTGTACCTTATAAGTATGTCATATCAAGCAACAGCTTTTACCTTATAAGTATGTCATGTCAAGCAACAGCTTGTACCTTATAAGTATGTCATGTCAAGCAACAGCTTGTACCTAATAAGTATGTCATATCAAGCAACAGCTTGTACCTTATAAGTATGTCATGTCAAGCAACAGCTTGTACCTTATAAGCATGTCATATAAAGCAACAGCTTGAACCTTATAAGTATGTCATATCAAGCAACAGCTTGTACGTTATAAGTATGTCATGTCAAGCAACAGCTTGTACCCAAATCTAGTATCATGTCAATCAAAAGCTTGTACCACATAAGTATGTCATATCAAGCAACAGCTTGTACACCATAAGTATGTCATATCAAGCAACAGTTTGTACCTTATAAGTATGTCATGTCAAGCAACAACTTGTACCTTATAAGTATGTCATTTCAAGCAACAGCTTGTACCTTATAAGTATGTCATGTCAAGCAACAGCTTGTACCCCATTAGTATGTCATGTCAAGCAACAACTTGTACCTTATAAGTATGTCATTTCAAGCAACAGCTTGTACCTTATAAGTATGTCATGTCAAGCAACAGCTTGTACCCCATTAGTATGTCATATCAAGCAACAGCTTTTACCTTATAAGTATGTCATGTCAAGCAACAGCTTGTACCTAATAAGTATGTCATGTCAAGCAACAGCTTGTACCTTATAAGTATGTCATGACAAGCAACAGCTTGTACCTTATAAGTATGTCATGTCAAGCAACAGCTTGTACCTTATAAGTATGTCATATCAAGCAACAGCTTTTACCTTTTAAGTATGTCATGTCAAGCAACAGCTTGTACCTTATAAGTATGTAATGTCAAGCAACAGCTTGTACCTAATAAGTATGTCATATCAAGCAACAGCTTGTACCTTATAAGTGTGTCATATAAAGCAACAGCTTGAACCTTATAAGTATGTCATATCAAGCAACAGCTTTTACCCCATAAGTATGTCATATCAAGCAACAGCTTGTACATTATAAGTATGTCATGTCAAGCAACAGCTTGTACCCAAATCTAGTGTCATGTCAATCAAAAGCTTGTACCACATAAGTATGTCATATCAAGCAACAGCTTGTACACCATAAGTATATCATATCAAGCAACAGATTGTACCTTATAAGTATGTCATGTCAAGCAACAACTTGTACCTTATAAGTATGTCATTTCAAGCAACAGCTTGTACCTTATAAGTATGTCATCTCAAGCAACAGCTTGTACCCCATTAGTATGTCATATCAAGTAACAGCTTTTACCTTATAAGTATGTCATGTCAAGCAACAGCTTGTACCTTATAATGATGTCATATCAAGCAACAGCTTGTACCTTATAAGTATGTCATGTCAAGCAACAGCTTGTATCTTATAAGTATGTCATGTCAAGCAAAAGCTTGTACCTTATAAGTATGTTCTTTCAAGCAACAGCTTGTACCTTATAAGTATGTCATGTCAAGCAGCAGCTTGTACCTAATAAGTATGTCATATCAAGCAATAGCTTGTACCTTATAAGTATGTCATGTCAAGCAACAGCTTGTACCTTATAAGCATGTCATATAAAGCAACTGCTTGAACCTTATAAGTATGTCATATGAAGCAACAGCTTTTACCCCATAAGTATGTCATATCAAGCAACAGCTTGTTCATTATAAGTATGTCATGTCAAACAACAGCTTGTACCCAAATCTAGTGTCATGTCAATCAAAAGCTTGTACCACATAAGTATGTCATATCAAGCAACAGCTTGTACACCATAAGTATGTCATATCAAGCAACAGTTTGTACCTTATAAGTATGTCATGTCAAGCAACAACTTGTACCTTAAAAGTATGTCATATCAAGCAACAGCTTGTACCTTATAAGTATGTCATGTCAAGCAACAGCTTGTAGCTTATAAGTATACCATGTCAAACAACAGCTTGTACCTTCTAAGTATGTCATGTCAAGCAACAGCTTGTATCTTATAAGTATGTCATATCAAGCAACAGATTGTACACCATAAGTATGTCATGTCAAGCAACAGCTTGTACCTTATAAGTATGTCATGTCAAGCAACAGCTTGTATCTTATAAGTATGTCATGTCAAGCAACAGCTTGTACCTTATAAGTATGTCATGTCAAACAGCAGCTTGTACCCAAATCTAGTGTCATGTCAAGCAACAGCTTGTACACCATAAGTATGTTATGTCAAACAATAGCTTGTACCTTATAAGTATGTCATGTCAAGCAACAGCTTGTACATTATAAGTATGTCATATCAAGCAACAGCTTGTACCTTATAAGTATGTCATATCAAGCAACAGCTTGTACCTTATGTCATGTCAAGAAATAGCTTGTACCTTATAAGTATGTCATATCAAGCAACAGCTTGTACCTTATAAGTTTGTCATGTCAAGCAACAGCTTGTACCTTATAAGTATGTCATGTCAAACAACAGCTTGTACCTTATAAGTATGTCATGTCAAGCAATAGTTTGTACCTTATAAGTATGTCATGCCAAGCAATAGCTTGTACCTTATAAGTATGTCATGTCAAGCAACAGCTTGTACCTTATAAGTATGTAATGTCAAGCAACAGCTTGTACCTTATAAGTATGTCATGTCAAGCAACAGCTTGTACCTTATAAGTATGTCATGTCAAGCAACAGCTTGAACCTTATAAGTAGGTGATGTCAAGCAACAGCTTGTATCTTACAAGTATGTCATGTCAAGCAACAGCTTGTACCTTATAAGTATGTCATGTCAAGCAACTGCTTGTATCTTATAAGTATGTCATGTCATGCAACAGTTTGTACCTTATAAGTATGTCATGTCAAGCAACAGCTTGTACCCAAATCTAGTGTCATGTCAAGCAGCAGCTATTACCCCATAAGTATGTCATGTCAAGCATGAAATGGTTAAATTCTTCAAATATATTAAATTTTCAAACTAACCTTTCTATTCCAAACAACTATGTCAATTTTAAATGACAGAGTTTCATAATATCAATTTCATGCCTTGTAAATCCGGGTGATGTTTATTTCATGCCTTGTAAATCCTGGTGATGTTTATTTCATGCCTTGTAAATCCTGGTAATGTTTTTTTATGCCTTGTAAATCCTGGTGAGGTTTTTACAGATCAGTTTGTGTACAGATAAATGTTTCCACACTTGTGACCTAAAGTACAGTTTGGCTTCATTACCATTTATATTTTGTCACCTGGGTTCATCTGAGTTCTCAATATGATTTTCTTTTTATAATAACCAAAGATCATGAATACACTTTATTAATGCAATTAAAACATGAACCAAATTTTCTGGTTATAGTGCCATAAACTGAAGTCAGAACAGTTTCACAATAATTTTGTCCAGATTTGGATATGTCCCTAAGTGACCGAATGGCAAACTGGGTTTTTACATCTGGTGAACAAATTTGTAACAAATAAATTATCAACTGAAATTTCCCATTAATCTTGCATGGTTGATCTGGTGATCAATACAAATCATCAATCAGAATTTCTAAACAACCTAATTAGAACTACTTTGGTGTCTTCTTTGAGATATATGCAGTTATATTTATAGATGCAGCTAACTGAAATTTTATAAATCCCAATATATTCTGAATTTCATTTATACCCTAAAATAAACAAAGTTTGAATTTCATTGATACAGTAATGCCACATAAAGTCTGAGGGGGGGTCATTTTTATGGTGACATTTTAAAAATTTTGAATTTCATTTATATTGTAAAAAGCAAAAGTAATTTTAAATTTTATTTATACTGTAAAGCTTACAAAATTTAAAAAGTGTAAAAGAGGATGCATGTAATAAATACAAAACCACATTCACAAAGCTGCCAACCCTCCAAAATTGCAATTAGTGAAAAGTGGGGAAAAAAGTTAATTTTAAATGTAATTACATGTAAAGTAGTGAAAAATTGTATCATGACTCTAACTACAGTACTGCATTATGCAAAAATCTCAAAATAAAATTAAAACATCTACTTACACTGATTACATGTACTACTTTATTTACAGCCAAATTGTATCATGACTCTAACTAGAGTACTGCATTATACAAAAATCCCAAAATGAAATTAAAACATATTATTTACACTGATTACATGTACTACTTTATTTACAGCCATATTAACTGATATACACAAACTTCACACTATTTGTCATGATATGATGCCATGGCAGTCCTAAACTTCTTCAATCAGGATATAGTAAATTTGTTTTCAAACAGTTCAGGCTTCTTGCCTGCTGGTTAATCTTGGTGACTAAAATTGTTGCAAATTTTCAGCACCTAAGGAGGCACTAAAAGTTTGCCTTATTTTCCTCACAATAGGAGATAATCTTTCACTGTCACTGTTGCTGATCTTCGACTGAGAAAGACAGGTTATGTTCAACAAGAAAGCTCACAAACAATGCTGCATTAGTAGCTTGCAGGACTTGAGTAGGTGGCTTAAAGTGCTCAAAAATTGAAATCTACAGGGGGTGCTATAGCAGTGTGACTTCTGCTTACAATTTATCTGTCATACAAAGTCATGTACTATATAATAATTTTACTACATGGTACATGTATGACAGGTAAATTGTAAGCAGCAATACCATATAATTTGTGGCACATTCCCAATTGTAAAATTTGTGCAAAAAGCATAATGTACATCAATGTTTGATGCCTGTACACAAGGCACTCCAATGTATCCTTTTTCTCTTTGTGAAATACAAATCGTTTTCCTTGGAAGTGAAAACATTTTAACTGCAGTGTAGCTTAATTATGAAATGACAGTAATTCAGAAGATGGAACATTAAATGGTGAATGATTAGTGGTGTCGGCGCATGCACAAAAAATTGAACTCAAACAAATTACGATATAAGCTAATTTTTCAATCTAAAATATTCCAACAATTAAACAAGCTGTCTTCGTGTAGTTTTCCAACATCTATGTGCTTTTTACTACAAATGTGCTTCCTCACATCATCCCTGCCACCATGCCCAATGCTAAAATTTGTGACACACTGTGTACATATATATATATATATATATATATATATATATATATATATATATATATATATATATATATATATATATAATATATATATATTTATATATATGTGTGTGTGTGTATGTGTGTGTGTATTAAAATATGCTAAAATGTGTGTTAATGAGCCAACTGTACAAATCAGATGTAGTTCTACTAATATTGCCAGTAGCATTACCGGACCATTTCAACAAATGCCGATATCATGGCTAGCACATAACGGAAAAATTTAAATTAGTTGATAATTGGGGAATTCTTGATATTTTTTCATATGGCGTGGATCCATGAATCACTGTAAAAAGTCATGCAATTCATGCCAAAATTGTGATGTTTGGCAGCTATGCATTCATGCTTTGTTCTAAGTTGGTAGAAATATCTTCTTTGGCATGGTTAATGTGACAGCCCTGATGTTTTCCTTTGTTGTATCAAACTCTTTCCACCAGCTTCGAATATATCACATATGTAGTTTTGTGTCCATGTTTACTGTCTTGTGTTCTGCAAGGTTTTTTTCATATAATGTGCACCAGTCTGCAAACAGCTAAGACATATATCTTCCATCCCATAATGCACCAGCAGATCCAGGTCTACATTGCTTGTTTATTCATGATTTCACACAATCAGCCTTGACCCTTACATACAGGTATATTTGGATTTATGCAGTTCACAGTCAGTTTTGGGTTTTTGGGTTAAATAATGGCAAATACATTATAAATATTTTATAGTTGTATCTTACCTCAATCAAAAAGGTGAAAACAATTTAAGTACTTCACATGTTAAAATGGCTTCTGAATAAGCAAGAGGAGTTGGGGGGGCTGTAGAAGAAGACACCTTACCTCTACCCTTTGATCATATCCATATGGTGCAAGCCTGCCATTGTCAATGAAGGACAGCACACCATTTTCATGCTTTATAACCACAAACACCTGATCATGGTCACCATAATGTCCTATTTCTGGATTAAAAGCATTTCCTTGCGCATACACTGTTCTCGGTTTTGACCCCACCATCCAAGATACAACATCCAGGTCATGAATCGTAGAGTCAAAAAATATGCCACCTATAATTTCAAAAGTAATCAACAAAAGTAATCAAACTGTATGAATGTCGACAATGGCATTCATAATTTACTAGGTTATGTAGGTTAATATACTATGTAACTCCTCTCAGAAACAAAATATTGCAAGCATTAGGTCTGATGTCATGTACAATGCAACTCCACTACAAGGTAGATGGTGTCAGCAAGATTTGGTGGATATGCTACAAGGTGTCTGGTGTCAGCAGGGTCTGGTGGATATGCTATAAGGTGTCTGGTGTAATCAAGGTTTGGTGTACATTCTACAAGTAATCAACAAAAGTAATCAAAAATAAAAATGGTGTCAGCTGGGTCTGGTGGATATTCTACAAGGTATCTGTGTCAGAAGGTCTGAGGAATACACTATATGGTATCTGGTGTCAGCAATGTCTGGGGATATGCTAAAAGTTATCTAATATCAGCAGGATCTGGTGGACATCCTACAAGGTATCTGGTGTCAGCAGGTCAGGTAGATATGCTACAAAGTGTTTGGTGTCAGCAGGGTCTGGGGGGATATGCTACAAGGTATCTGGTATGAGCAGCTTCTGGGGGAAGGTGGATATGTTATATTGTATTAGACCCACATGGCTTCTTTTTATCTTACCTAATTATTATTTAGGCAAGCAATCTTTCATATATTCTCCTTATCTTATCAGCAAGTATCTTCAAAGAATTGGTGCATTTAATGATACTAACAGTCAATTATACATGAAGACTGTTATGCAATTATGTATAATTATACATGAAGACTGTTATGCAATTATGTATAATTATACATGAAGACTGTTATGCAATTATGTATAATTATACATGAAGACTGTTATGCAATTATGTATAATTATTCATGAAGACTGTTATGCAAAAATAATGGTTTCTTCCCATCAATTGGAAAAGCTTCATGCTTTCATGTGTGTGTATGTGCTTGAGTGATTGGGATGCAGCTTTAACAATATTACATTCATATTGCTATAATGTCTGCAGTGTGGCAGTTTATAGTGATGTCTAGCATGGGGGCATCATGCTGCAGACATGTAGCATCATGTCCCACCCAGTCACATTATCCTGACACCAGGCTGACCATTCTTAACACTAACCTCTTAATGCTGAGCACCAAGTGAGGCAGTTGCTAATACCATTTTTATAGGTCTTTGGTATGACTTGGCTGGGGTTTGAACCCATGACTGAGGTGGACACTCTAGCCACTTAAGCCACTGGAGTGGTTAATGCTTTCATGTAACTTTCTTGATGAAAAAATTGCCTGTGTATGTTGATGCAGTTTTTAATGAAAAAGTAACCTTTTTGGTGAAAAATTTTAATCTTCATGAATATTAATTTCTTAACAATAAAGTGCCCATATATGCTGATGCAAACCTTTCATGAAAAAGTTACTTTGCCATGATCATGTACCTTTCCTCAACAATGCAAAATGTGGAATCATTCATATATATATATATATATATATATATATATATATATATATATATATATATATATATATATATATATATATATATATGAAGAAAAATAAACAATTTTCATGAAGATTATATATTTTTCAATGAAAAATAAGGACTCAGTGAACTCAGTGAACAGATTTTTTTATTTTATTTTACATGTTTAGTTATGGTACACACTTTTTATGTCAACAAAATGCAAGTCTGTGTAAACAAGACAAATGTGATTTTTTTCAATGATTTTCATGTTAAAAATGACTACATTAATTTCCTTAAAATAACTTATAACTATACAAATGACTACATTAATTTCACTAATGTACTTGATAAAACTTTTACCTGAAGATTTGATGTAGCTTACTGGAGGTTGCTCCACATCTCGGCTAGTAGATTTGAATACTCGAAGTCTGCCCAACTCTCCACTCCTTATTTTCTCATGAACCTGCTGAAAGCTTGGATCAAAACGCCTGTAAAACATGAAATAGATGCTGGCAGCAATTACTTCAGCTTTGTAGACTTAACTTCATATATACCATAGCCATTAAATGATTTCATAGAATGAATCAAAGTGTAAAGTCATCCTTTAGAGACATACAATTTAAATTGAGAGGTGGGAGTGACAGGAATGTTGTTGGAAGAAAAAAATCCAGCACTGAAATAGCTTTAAAAATATTCTTGATTTGTAAAATATTAATTATATCCATGATATTTAGAAAAAAATGTCTTGAGGGGTAAGCAAATTTTATTTTATCCAGGTTCAGGAGTAAATCTGAGGCTCTCTGTCTCTCTCCCTATTACAAAATGATAAATAAATGTTAAGAATTGTTCCCTCTAAGATACTGAATTTGCACTAGTTGTCACATGGTATCAATTATGCACATTGTTGAATAATTCTGAATTCTACAGAGCAGTGAAAGCACTAATGCCAGTATAGTCATATTGCAGAATTTAATGCCGATTGCTGGAGTGTAACATATGGGTTACAATGATCTAGTTTTGACTTTAGAGTTTTGTTCTTTTCATGAAACATCTGCCTACCAGCCTAGATTACTCTGCAAGCAGAAATGCTTGAGAAATTGAGCTAAACTCAAATGTCAATGGAGTGACATATGAGTCACAGTGACTTAGTTTTGATTTAAGGTTGTGGTGCTCTTCATGACACATCTTCATTCAAATTTACATGACTCAGACAACCTCAGTGTCTGAGAAACTAAGCTAAACACAAAGTCACTGTGCTGAGAAATATAGATAAGAGTTACGTAATTTTGTGTGAAGGGTCATTCTTTACCTCCAGATCACAATGGTAGGCACAAAATAGTGAACCATGAAAAAAATAAAAAATTTATCAGACTGACCTAGTTTACATGGATACCTTAATGAAGCATTTACATATCAAATCATGTGACTACAAGAAAGAGTGTCTAAAAAAAAATCATTACCTTAGTATTGATGATTTGCATCAATCCACATGCAAAAATTGCTCTGCAATGCAGCAAACAATACATTTTATACATTTTTATACATTGCAGTTTTTACTTTTTTATGAACAAAATGGTTGAACAGTATCAAGAATAAGTGAACATTGTCCCAGAACTAGTTCTGTGCAGCAGCAAGAACTTGCCTTTAACATCAACTCCAAATATTACATTTATAAACAGTCAGATGTACATGTATTAAAAATAGTATACAATTCAAATTATGCATACCCAGCCAATCAAATTCAAACCTGCCCTCAAGAGAAATTATGGGATGAAATTAACTGCATTTACTTTAAAACATCTTAAACACTGGCATCCTTAAAAGTAACAATAAACTATTTCAAGACAGGACTAAGTTAAAACTCACTAAATTGTCTCCATATAAAAATAGTCTCAGATGCAAATTAACAGCTTTTTAGCTCCCTTCCATTCTACCATAAATCCAAAAATCAGGTAATTAAAATTAATTAACTAAATTTAGCTCCAACAGCAAATAAAGTAATAGACTAAAAAGAAATCTGAATAGATTGTACATGTAATAGGTGATTAATGTGATGTGAGGCTAGTTAGATATAATAGGTTACTGTTTTATGAGAGGTGACTATTATGTTTCAAGCTGAGTAGATGAGATGAATGTTATGGGAAGTGATGGTTGGTATGTATTTATGAGAGGTTTATGTATGTATGTATGTATGTATGTATGTATGTATGTATGTATGTATATACTATTATGCTTAAAATATCCTCATTTTCATACAATGATACTATGATATTATGGTATGAAGACCAACCATACTATGAAATACATGGCCATACCATAAGATATATTTGGAATCACAGAAGGCCTATGCATTGAAAATGGCCATACTACATAAAAAACAAAGACAATGATATATTGGGAATTACATAACAAACAGTCTTACAATATAAAAAAAACAAAAACACATCAAAATATTGGGAATTACTGAAAGCTTATATGTGGAAAGCAGACATACCATATAAAAAACATAGACATCAAAATATTGGGAATTATTGAAGGCCAATACATAGAAAACAGTCATACCATATACAAAATAAAGACAAAGATATATGTATATAGATGAGAATTATTCAAGGTCTATACATAGAAAAACATAAATATCATACCATACTAAATCATGACAAAGCTAGCTCTATATATAGTATTATCCAAGGATGAAAAATATTCATACCATGCAATTCCATGGCAAATCAGGCCTTTAAGGGGGCATGATTAAAGGCCTATACAAGGAATATGTCCATATTATTTCATATACCATACAATTCCATGGCAAATCAGGCCTTTGATTGGGCATTACCCAAGGTAGGCCTATACAAGTAATACAACCATACTATTGCATATCATACAATTTCATGGCCTTTGATTGAGCATTACCCAAGGCCTATACAAGTAATACAACCATACTATTGCATATCATGCCATACAATTCCATGGGTAATAAGGCCTTTGACTGGGCATTACCCAAGGCCTATACAAGTAATACATCTATACTATTGCATATCATACCATATAATTCCATGGGCAATCAGGCCTTTGATTGGGCATTACCCAAGGCCTATACAAGTAATACATCCATACTATTGCATATCATGCCATACAATTCCATGGGCAAACAGGCCTTTGATTGGGCATTACCAAAGGCCTATACAAATAATACATCCATACTATTGCATACAATTCCAAGGACAATCAGGTTTTTGATTGGGCATTACCCAAAGCCTATACAAGTAATATAACTATACTATTGCATATCATACCATATAATTTCATGGGCAATCGGGCCTTTGATTGGGCATTACCCAAGGCCTATACAAGTAATACATCCATACTATTGCATATCATACTATATAATTCCATGGGCAATCAGGCCTTTGATTGGGCATTACCCAAGGCCTATACAAGTAATACATCCATACTATTGCATATCATGCCATACAATTCCATGGGCAAACAGGCCTTTGATTGGGCATTACCCAAGGCCTATACAAGTAATACATCCATACTATTGCATATCATACCATATAATTCCATGGGCAATCAGGCCTTTGATTGGGCATTACCCAAGGCCTATACAAGTAATACATCCATACTATTGCATATCATGCCATACAATTCCATGGGCAAACAGGCCTTTGATTGGGCATTATCCAAGGCCTATACAAGTAATACAACCATACTATTGCATATCATACCATATAATTCCATGGGCAATCAGGCCTTTGATTGGGCATTACCCATGGCCTATACAATATATCCATAGTATTACATATCATACCATACAATTCCATGGGCAATCAGGCCTTTGATTGGGCATTACCCAAGGCCTGTACAAGTAATACATCCATACTATTGCATATCATACCATACAATTCCATGGGTAATCAGGCCTTTGATTGCACATTACCCAAGTCTAATACAAGTAATACATTCATACTATTGCATATCATGCCATATAATTCCATTGGCAATCAGGCCTTTGATTGGGAATTACCCAAGGCCTGTACAAGTAATACATCCATACTATTGTATATCATACCATATAATTCCATGGGTAATCAGGCCTTTGATTGCGCATTACCCAAGTCTAATACAAGTAATACATCCATACTATTGCATATCATACCATATAATTCCATGGGTAATCAGGCCTTTGATTGCGCATTACCCAAGTCTAATACAAGTAATACATTCATACTATTGCATATCATGCCATATAATTCCATGGGTAATCAGGCCTTTGATTGCGCATTACCCAAGTCTAATACAAGTAATACATTCATACTATTGCATATCATACCATATAATTCCATGGGTAATCAGGCCTTTGATTGCGCATTACCCAAGGCCTATACAAGTAATACATCCATACTATTGCATATCATACCAAAAAATTCCATGGGTAATCAGGCCTGTGATTGCGCATTACCCAAGGCCTGTACAAGTAATACATTCATACTATTGCATATCATACCATATAATTCCATGGGCAATCAGGCCTTTGATTGGGCATTACCCAAGTCTAATACAAGTAATACATTCATACTATTGCATATTATACTATACAATTCCATGGGTAATCAGGCCTTTGATTGGGCATTACCCAAGTCTAATACAAGTAATACATTCATACTATTGCATATCATACCATATAATTCCATGGGCAATCAGGCCTTTGATTGGGCATTACCCAAGGCCTGTACAAGTAATACATCCATACTATTGCATATCATACCATAATAATTTCATTGGAAATCAGGTCTTTGATTGGGCATTACCCAAGGCCTATAAAAGTAATACATCCATACTATTGCATATCATACCATATAATTCCATGGGTAATCAGGCCTTTGATTGAGCATTACCCAAGGCCTATACAATATATCCATACTATTGCATATCATACCATATAATTCCATGGGCAATCAGGCCTATGATTGGGCATTACCCAAGGCCTATACAATACATTCATACTATTGCATATCATACCATACAATTCCATGGGTAATCAGGCCTTTGATTGGGCATTACCCAAGGCCTGTACAAGTAATACAACCATACTATTGCATATCATGCCATAAACTAAATGGCAAATCCTACTTTTTATGATGAATACAACTAAAATATTAATTATGGCAAAGCAGACCTTTTAATATATATATATATATATATATATATATATATATATATATATATATATATATATATATATATATATATATATATATATATATATATATATATATTACCTTTCTTGCTTCACGTCCAATTCTCCCTGTTCTGTCCAAAAGAAGAAGTCACTTCTCCCAAAAATTCAAGTCTAGCTTGACCTTTGAAATACAACCTGGTAGCTATTGTAATGTATCATTGAGTTTAGTTCTGTTTATTCTGATTTTTTTAAAATTTCATTGATGTAAACAACTAACAATGTATCTAGTTGCTGACCTTGTTTCAGAATCAGTGATAGTTTTGGTAACTTTTTAAACTTTTTTATCTTTCTCAAAGTAAAAATGATTAAATTAAGTCTAGGTCAAACCTAGAGCACATGATGAATGGCATTAATCAATTGTTAAAAACTTCTTTTTTATAGAACAATGAACTTTTGACCCTCATCTGTTTAGCATCTTAATTAGTATATAACTATTGTTTTTGATAGAGGTTTCTCAGTCCATCTCCAAACAATTGACACATTAAGTTGTTATTATGTTGCAATCAGTTTGGGTTGAATTTTCATTTTACTGAATTCAAATGATTCTTTTCCCTGGAAATACATAAGTGCTCCTACAAAATTCTTGGATAAAACATTAATTCTAAGTTGTACTGAATTCAAAACTGGAATAATATTTTCTGACTGTTGACATTGCAGCACTTTACTGACCACCACAGACGTCATCATCTTACATTTTGGATTTCTTCAGGATCTGAACTCAGGACTTCTGTTTCTTATTCTTGGATTATTTTTGGAATTGATTAGTAAAACCTTAAGGCTTGTTTCTTAATATTTCATGTTGCATACTCTAGAGAAACAAATTATTTGTTTAATTTTACAAAGCTTGTTGTCTTCACTCTTTTCTGTTTCTTATTTTAAGAGCATAGACTTAAAAAGGAACACATTCAAGTGCTTCAAGTCACCAAGAGTCATATCTAATGTCACTAGAAATGGACCATATTTCCTATCCATAATTCATACACTACATAACAAGTTTGACAGAGCAAAAACACATGCCCCATATTGCTTCTTAGTACTAACAGTTCTTATCGTACACTAGAGTCAATACTAAAAAGAATGATAGTACACTGTGAATAAATATCATTGTTCTTATTGAGTATGTTACCTCTGGAAGGCACAGAAGAGTGGCTTTCTTTTAATCTTTGCCAAATCGTAGCATGCCGCAGTGGTTGCAATCTCTGTAGTAATGGGCTTTTCACAAAATACTGATTTACCTTTTGAACAGAGCAAAACAATGTTATTTTTTTATAATAACATTCAAATAACATAATAGTTTAATTTTAATATAGCACAAAAAAATTGAGGAACAGAATGGATCTAAAATAAGCCAACTTAGTTTAAATAAAACACAAACTGAGGAACATCCATTGAATGGACTGAAAATTTACAGATGCTAAATTTTATCTACAACAATGTATGTCAACCATATCATGCTATCTGCTGTTACAAACTGCTAAAAATTCTCAACGACTTTTCATACTTGACTTAAATTCCTATGTAATTATAGTTTGCATGACTTTCAAAAATGTATTTTTAATTTCAGTATAAATCCATTGCTTATACATTACCTAGGACAGACATGATAAAAGGCTTGAAAACTGCAACATGTTTGTGTATTATATGATAATGACTGAAAATAAACAAATAAAAATAAACAAAATACCTGCTTCAAGAGATTTCCTTAATAACGGTTCATGCGTGTCTGTCGGGGAGCATATAACTACAGCTTGTACGCTGAAAATGTACAATAATAAACAATAGTTTTACAGTGACAGAGGTATAACTATTAATTTACAAACCTCTAAAATGATGTTTTTAACAGGTAAAAAAACTGTTGTACAGAACTAATAAATTTTCCTAGAAGGGTAGTGACCTTAACCCTTCATTCTACTGAACCTCAACATGAAATGGATTTTTGTCCAGCATGTTTTGTTGTTGGCTTTTTTGTTCTTTGTGTTCATGTTTTGTTGTTTTAGTTATTTATTTCAAACTAACAATTTCAACATTGAACTTTTATAACCTCAAAATCATGTTTTTCTTTCCTATGCCAAATGTTAAGATAATTTGTTGTTGTTGGGCTTAACACCATTTTTCAGCACACGATAGGCTATTCATGGCGGCCAGTATTAATGGTGGAGGAAGAAACCGGGAAATCACCGGAAAGAACCACGACCCACGAGAAGCTACTGGCAAGCTTTCTCACATATCTACATTAGCCTAATCCTAGACTCGAACAGACAGAGGTGAGATGGCAGTGATCCGTAACGGACAGCACTTTAGACCACTCGGCCACTTCGGGGCCCCCAAATGTTAAGATAAAGATGAAATTAGATTGATTTATTTACATGTACATTTTTTTATCAATAACTATTTTCTGCAAATGAAGTGACCTGGATAATTAAACTTTTAATAAGATATTCTAATTTCAGTACATTTCTGAAAGTGAAATGAACTTTGTCTTGACTATTTGATGGTTATGACATAGTTGATCTATAACACAGTCAGGTTCTATGGACCCCAACCATCATGTTATACTGGGGTCACACTGTAATTATTAAAGTGAAATGAACTTTGTCTTGACTATTTGACGGAAATACTAAAATGTAATGCTGACTATGCCTTTCTGACTCAACAATAAATACAGTTAAAATAATAAAACTCACTTAGAATCATTCAATACTTGGTCGATCATATCAGATGTGCCACACCGTGTAGGTAGGTCAAACTCCATTGTAAATTGCTGGGCATCTTTTAGTTTCTTCCTAATAATCCACTGTAGAGAAGCACGTGGTGACATCACTATATTCTTCACATGCTCGATACCTTTGAAATAAAGTCACATGATTATTAAACTGAATTTGTTTTTCCAAAATGCCCAAACATAAACGTTTTCAAGTTTCTTATACCTGATGACTTGCATATTAAAAAGTTAAAGTTTTAAAGACACTGATGAACTTCTGAAATATTGCTTTGCCATGATCAAGACAATGGGAGAAATTTTTAAATATACTGAAAGAAAAATGCTATGTTACAGAATATTAAATCATTTTCTTATGTTAATGTTACTTACAGATGATAATAAAATTGACAAAATATATTTGTGCAGATTAAGCTGCCAAAGTTGAAATTGATTCCTAGACATGTATATTTAATGAAATAACACTTTAATTAGTGGCATCTGTTGTAAGATTATTCAAGAAAATCATTTTCAGATCTATTTTCCACACACACACACTTGGGTTTTTTGTTGGAGATGGGGTGACTTCTGCCTGGCAATAAACTACCATCTCTGTTTATAGCCTTTGCAAGATGCTGACTGGAAATTGAATAATATGATGTCTGTCAAGACAGGCAATGTATGAAATGTTAATCCATATCATCAGACACAACTGAAATATGAAATGTCTTCAATGAATCTGGATACCAATTTCCCATAACAGTGCATGTGTAATGTGTGCACCTATAACACATCAATCCTTGTATGCAGTGGCGGATTTGGTCATTTTGAGGCCAAAGGCAAATACAGGCATGGGGCCCTCCACAACCCTTGTTCTCCCCCTTTTCAGTCCTTATTTATCTGAGAAAGATGTACTTGTAACTTATCACCAGTCTTCACGCAGCGTAGCGTATTGATGTTTAGATATATAATTGGTGAAAAGTAAGACAACAAATCATAAGCATAAGTTTATGAGGCATTTTACAGAGACCTTGGTAGTTTGGGGCCTAAAGCAATTACCAACCTTTGCCCGATGGTAAATCCACCTCTGCTTGTATGAAATTTACCAACTATGGCCAGCATAGACCCATATCTTCCCATCACAAATAGCAGATCAGTGCTTATACTGCCTCCAGCTGGATCACATTATGCACTAATTCATAGAGTGCCTGGGCATGAGCTGTGGCATCTTTAAACCCTTTCCATCAGATGACTTCTATCCTTTACAAAATAAACCCATTCCAAAGACAACAAAATATTACATATTGAACCCATTCCAAAGACAGCAAAATATTACCCATTGAACCCATTCCAAAGACAGCAAAACCAATTTTTGATACCATGTTTCTGACATCAAAATGATGAACTGATCATAGTCTGATGGCAGGTGATGTTCTGATTGACTTTTTGACACCTGCAACATATCAAAGGTGATTATAAACATATTTAACCACTATCAAGCCCTTAAACTACCTTAACTTACAGAAAATGCATTCCTACAAAAATCAAAAAGTACAAAATAAACACAGTCTTCCCTGTGTAATATGCTTTTATGTTTAAACACTTTGTAAAAATGTCCACGAAAGTATTAAATTTGACAAAGCAATCAAAACAATTTGATTATATGTAATTAACTTTACAATAATATGATGACATATAACAGCCTCAAATGAGACCAATATATTCTTCAGAAAATGAGTTCATAACAACTTGAACTATTTCAAGAGTAAGTTTATTTTACAGTTAAAAAGTTAAAATTATAACCTGAAAGTGTATAAAATGCAGAAGCTTCCTGAGACTCCATCCCATCTATCTCTTGCCAACTTGGTGACACTGCCCCTCCCTCTCCCAAATGATATTCCTGGATCTGCCCTTGAATAACTAGTAAGACATCTTCACTCATAGTTAGACATAAGAAACTATGTGTCTAGTAAAAGTATATATTAATTTTTCTTAACTCACAACTTTTTCTTTCAAAATAATTGCCAGTTACTTAAGCATACCTGCCTTAATACCTAATATATAACCCTTCATGTGGCTATATCATTCTGAAGAAACAGGAGGTAAATGCCTTTCCACACACACACACACTGGGTATATCATGCAAATGAAATAGGAGCTAAACACATTTCCAAAGATACACATGTCCTGCTGACCCTGGTCCCTGCATGTCTTCAGTAATTGACTGTCAAGTAGACAGGCATACACAGGACAGAGATGGATGGATGGATGGATGGATGGATGGATGGATGGATGGATGGATGGATGGATGGATGGATGGATGGATGGATGGATGGATGGATGGATGGATGGATGGATGGATGGATGGGATGGGATGGGATGGGATGGGATGGGATGGGATGGGATGGGATGGGATGGGATGGGATGGATGGATGGATGGATGGATGGATGGATGGATGGATAGGTAGGTAGATATGTAGGTAGATAGATAAATTGATAGATAGATAATCATTTTAAAGTTGGAAAACTTCTTCCTCAGCTGCTTAGGTTACCAATGTGTCCCTCCCAACCAGTGACACTTCAAGAAATACTGTCAGTTTTGAAAATGCAACTACACAGTAGGTCTCAGCAATGATAGTCTTAATGTAAGATCAGCAAAAAATTTATTTGACCTTTTTTCTGAGCAAGCACAATTCTAATATCCAAATCATTTAACATGTCCCTAGTTAAATATAATCACTAATGCAAACAAGATCAATTATCAAGAGATATCATCAATCTGTTGTTCCTAGTAAAGGAAACAAACAAACCTTGCATATGCTCAGTTCAAGGTAAACAACTATCATCAAAGGCAACCGGGTCATCTTCCTGCAGGCAATACTAAAGATTAGTAGATATAGCTGCTGATGGAAAACTACACCTGGGATCAATTATTGTAGAGATTGTCTTTACAAATAAAATTGATTTATGATGGGAAGCAACAGACATCCATTAAGGACTAATAAAACTTGCATGAATAACTTTTGCAAATGAGTGGAAAGAATTACTGTACACTATAACTAGCTGTGGCAACTGGTGATCTAAATCACAACTGTTTGATGAATGACTATTGCTTTTTAAAAAAGGACATTTATGATTTTAAAATGTTGGTTAAAAAACTTATGTATTTTGAAAAGGTGCAATGCTGAGTCTCAGCGTTGTTATTTTAACAAATAAACCATTATAAAATCTATGATATTGCAATTTTGATTGCGGAAGTAGCGACACACATAACATGGTACCATCTCAATGGCAATGTGATATGAATCCTCTTGGAAGTGAATAAAAATTATACAGAACTCTAAGAAATGGGATACAAAGTGTTGTTGCAAATATACAAATAGGGTTGTTGAGCAAATACATAGAGGGTTGTTAAATAGATACAAATAGGGTTGTTGAGGAGATATAAATTGGGTTGTTGATGAGATAGAATTGTTGATGAGATACAAATAGGGTTGTTGATAAGATACATATAGGGTTGTTGAGATATAAATAGGGTTGTAGATGGTTGTTGAGATATAAATAGGGTTGTAGAGGAGATACATAGAGGGTGGTTAAGGAGATACAAATAGGATTGTTAAGGAAATGCAAATAGGATTGTTGATGAGATACATATAGGGTTGTTGAGAAGATACAGAGTTGTTGAGGAGATTCAAATGGGTTGTTTAGATACAAATAGGGTTGTAGAAGAGTTACATAGAGGGTTGTTATAAGGAGATACAAATAGGATTGTTGATGAGATGCAAATAGGGTTGTTCAGGAGATACATAGAGGGTTTTTGCAGAGATACAAATAGTGTTGATGAGGAGATACCAATAGGGTTGTTGAGGAGATACAAAAAGAGTTGATGAGGAGATACCAATAGAGTTGTTGAGGAGATACAAAAAGAGTTGCTGAAGAGCAGAGCTGATTGACTTCATTAACAACAAAGCTAAACTGGATTCCAATCTGGACTTTAGTGAGATGCTGACAGCAAACATGCACCACTTGAAAAAATCTTTTTCTATACTTTATTTTAAAAACAAAGTTACCCCCATAGCAATACTGACAGGTCTGGGGATGAGGAACCACAGAATCACTCTTTAGAAAGTTTGAAAAACCTAAGCAATGACTCAAAATTGAAGAAACATGGCAATAAAAACATACTGCAATTTACAATACAAATTGGTTAGGTGGATTTTCAAAAAAGTGGCAGAAAGTATTGTTATGTATATGTGATTAAATTGCTTGTGTAAGGTTTAAAATTCTTTTTGTTTTATTTTTGTTTCATTGTATTTAATTGCAATTAATATTTTTCTCACATTAGGGATTCTAATTTTAGTAGTGAGATATATTTTGTATCACAAAGTTGTTTACTTAAGACAAAATAGTAAAACATGCAAATTATCATTGAGTCTGTATTACCTTTGTAATAAAATCAACAGGAAGTTAAAATGATTGGTCAGTATCACAAACATACTTTCATGGAATGATTACTGTTTGTAAACAACCTTTTTTATGATTGGTTTTTAAGTGGGTCTATGCTTGATGGCATGATAAACTAGTGTAGTAAGAGACCACATGACCAATTTCACAAACTTGAAATGTGGTTTTGGGGAAAGTAAATATGCATTCTAATATTGATCTGGGCAGACTCATTCAAAACCTTGAAGGAACAAGGTGTTGTTTTTTAATTTGTTGCCAGAATATTTAATTCTTCATCTGATTTTTGGATTCAATAATTTTTTTCTCTTGGTCACTCAACAAGTTGACATTCTTATAAAAAATTCAGAAAGATATTCAAGAAAATTAATTCTTAAATTATTCGGAAACAAAGACTGTGATTCAAGTGAGGAATTATTGTTATTCATACATTGGACTACATCTAACGTCATCGCCCTCCATATTTGTAAGTCGTCGGGACTCGAACCTGGATTCTTGTTGAACTATTTAGTTATAGGACTGTGTTTTTTTATTCTTAGAATCATATTTGGATTATATTTGTAAACTGTAAGTCCTATATGCCAATTTTTTTCATTGTTGTCTAGGGAAATAAATTGTTTTGTTAAAATTTACAGAGCTTGTTGGTTTTCACTCTTTTCTTTGTTAATTTGTACGAGAGAGAGAGAGAGAGAGAGAGAGAGAGAGAGATCCTATTCCGCATATATAAAGGCAAGCTTTTAAACAATGATCGCTCCTTGAGGGCGTTGTCTAGGTCGCGGTGTTTTACATAAGTACATATTCATACTGTGTATTATCCACCCAAAATTTAGAACATACCTTTCACCTGGAATGGTTGCTAGCAAGTAATGAACACATAGTTTCAGGGAATGTCTAATGATACTTGCTGCGCCTGGCCGCAACTTGGACACAATATCCGTATCACTCGTATTGTAACAGACCGTGCTTGTAGGAGTTATGTCCCGTTCCATATATCATTGACCAAACGGAACGCTCTGTCTAATCTGTTTGTCTTTATTCTTTCTTTCTTTTTTTTCCCTTTCTTTCTTCAGTAAATGCGGCTAGATATATATCACATAATTTTTCATTAATGAAGAAGTAGATCAAAATATGAAGGAGCGAAAAGAAAATTTTAAAAGAGAGTTCTAATACCTACTACCCAAGTATGTGATAACAGCCACTTTCTTCATATCGTACTGTAGCGGAACACTCCCTCGGCTACACTGTCCAGAGTCTCGCTATCTGATTCTTTATTATAGATCTTGTATTAGGATTGATACCCCGCTTAATTTTTCTGATGACTAGCACTCCAGAGTGTGACAGATTCCTACCACAACGGAATACCGTCATATTCCTGGCTTCTTGGGTGTCGTAGACTTGGTTGCAATCGCCGACTGCTTTCAGACTTGTCGCAGTCTTGGTCGCAAACTTGTCTCAGTCTCGGTCGCCGACTTGTCGCAGACGCCGAATGTGTCGCAGGGTCGCCGACTGGTCGCATAGCCATCGACTGGCCTTCCTCTAGTCGCCGACTGGGTCACAGGGTCGCCGACTGGGTCACAGTTGTCGACTGGTCACACGGTCTCAGACTGGGTATTCTTCTGGTCGCTGACTGGGTCGCTGTCTAGGTCGTAAAGTCGCGACATTATCGAGAGAGAGAGAGAGAGAGAGAGAGAGAGAGAGAGAGAGAGAGAGAGAGAGAGAGAGAGAGAGAGAGAGAGAGATCCCACTGCGATCGCTTGGACAAGCTTTGTAGTGCCGGTTTTCTGGTCGATGGAAGACCTTGTCCTTAACCTTTTTAGATTCCATACCTGGCTCTCTCCTATCCAACGAAATACGACCAAGTGTGCTTGCTCTAGCGGGGTGGTTATACTGCTACACTGCAGGGGACGTCTTCATTCTAAGCCGCTTCCTAACACACCACCATAGCATCCACAGTTGGCCCGTATACATACCCAGGCGGAATCACGTGGCCCAAAACTAAAACGATAGATGGCATAACAAAGCCTGACAAGTATTCAAAATCACAATATAAACTTTAACGAAACAAAATATTAAACAATGAAACGAAAATTTGAAGTCCACGGGGTTTCCTCGTTACAGTATCCTTTTTGTTGGTTAGCATATGTGGAGTTTTATTCACTACACATGGTGTGTTGGATAGTAAATGCAGGGTGGTGTATGACATTATGTGAGGTGTTGGATGATTTTCGATTAAGCATTGGTTTAAAATGCGGCGTGTTGGGGGGATAGATAACTAAGCATTGGTTTAAAATGCGGTGTGTTGGGTGGTATATGACTAAGATGATTAGTTTAAAATGCCGTGTGTTGGGTGGTAGATGACTAAGATGACTGGTTTAAAATGCAGTGTGGTGGGTAGTAGATGACTAATAAATGGTTTAAAATGCAGTGTGTTGTGTGGTAGATGACTAAGTATTTGTTTAAAATGCGGTGTGTTTGGTGGTAGATGACTAAGATGATTGGTTAACACACGTCCTGGATAGCATGGGCCATAACTTTTCTCGGAAGAGCTCCAAAGCAAAAGTCTCCGTGTTTACTTACTCAAAATTTGCATAATACCCAATAAATGAGCGCATACATGAAACGGTGGTCGAATTTCAAGTGACAAATAACTGTACGCGCGCTTGTGAGAGAGAGAGAGTGTGTGTGTGTGTGTGTGTGTGTGTGTGAATGTTTGAAGGGTCTTTTTATCTCCCCCATCAACCGACCCAATCCAGTCTATAATAACGGGGTTATAGATATTAGATAACGGGGTGTCGGATAGAGGACAAGGGTTGTTATCGCCGGGGGCGGATGTGGGAGATGAACTTCCACTTCCCCATGAAATCCCCCAATGGCTTGCGTCTGTGATAGCCTCTGACAACCAAATCCAGCTCCAGGCCTTCACGGGTGGCTTAACTACTAAGCCCGGCGAAACCTGTTTAAACGAACTGGAGAAGGGATGGCAGGCGAGGTTCTGGCACCTCAAAACCAGATGCTTCAGGCAGATGGGGCCCGTTAACCTTGGGTGGTAGCCCGTCTAGAAGAAGGTAAACTCTGATTTCAAACCTTCGCTGCCTTGCGACTATACCCTTACATGGTAAAGGCTAAAGGAGTAAACCTCAACAGAAAATCCGGAGACAGAGTCCCTAAGGCGACTTGTCATTGCTTTTAGTGACATCTCGGCATCTCCTGCGAAGTCGCTGGTGCCATGACGTATCGGCTTGCCCTTTCCCTTGGATCCATCAGCTGCGCGGAGAGGGGGAGTCAGTTGCATGGGCAACAGCTGATTCTCCATATAACCTTGTCCAGGCTTGCGTCCTGGAGAGAACACTCGAGCTTCGCTTCACAGCGTTGAAACAACACGGGAAGCAACAGTTACCGGTTATAAGTCACCACTTAATTGGCGTAGAGTTAGACGCCAGGGGTAGCTTCCGACGGTGGAAGAGATTAACGGGTCTCATGGAACAGCTATCGCCCGCCTTAAGCTAGGCAGCTCCCAGTCAATAAGGTGCCGTCCCGCCACAGCTCGCCTGCCTTGCTGGGTGCGCAGGGCTTAAGATACGTGAGTACCTGACAAGCGGGCTGCAACTACAGCACCAAGAAAAAACATAAGCAAAGCAACAAGGAAATCAACAATCCTCAAGCTAGGTACCTGGAACGTCCGGACTATGCTGGCAGGGCTTTCAGATGATCTCCAGGCAATCAGTGATGTTCGAAAGACTTCAGTCATCAGCGACGAACTCGCAAGTCTCCATGTCGATATCGCTTCACTTCAAGAGACACGGCTACCAGATTCTGGGTCCCTCAGAGAAAAGAACTACACGTTCTTCTGGCAAGGAAAGAGCTCCGACGAAGTTAGGGAGTATGGTGTTGAATTTGCTGTCAGAAACTCTCTACTTGCTATGATAGAACCCTGCCAACAAGGAAACGAAAGACTGCTATCCCTTCGCCTCCACACCACAACCGGGCTAGTTAATCTAATCAGTGTTTATGCTCCCACACTCAGTGCCACCACAGATACCAAGGATGCGTTTTACAACGAACTCGACTCACTCATCGACAAAATTCCAAAGGAAGAGAACTTGATATTACTGGTGCCGATCACGACTCCTGGCCTTTGTATCTCGGCAAGTTTGGCATTGGGAAGATGAATGAAAACGGGCAACGTCTACTACAAATGTGCTCATACCACAACCTCAGCATCACCAATTCATTTTTTCAGACAAAACCACAACACAAAGTGTCTTGGAGGCATCCACGATCCAGACACTGGCATCAGCTGGACTTGATCATCACAAGACATTCAGCCATGAAGGGTGTGCAGCTTACTCGCACATTCCACAGCGCTGACTGCGACACTGATCACTCTATAGTTTGCTGTAAATTTAAGCTTCAACCAAAAAAGATCCACCACTCTAGGCAAGTGGGTAAACCACTCATTGATGTGAGCAAGACTCCATATCCAGACAAGGCTGAAGAATTCACTTACACCCTCACCAAGGCGTTCAGTTCAGAACCTCCCTACGGCAGTGCCAAAGAGATATGGGACAACATCAGATATACTGTGTACAGCGCAGCCACACGAATCTTTGGTAAGAAGCAGACAAAGAACAATGACTGGTTTGACGCCAATTCCGACACACTCATGCAATCAATAGAAGAGCGTCGCAGTACCCAGCTCTATTACAAGCGTTCTCCCTGCGAGAGGACACTACATGTATATAGGTCTACCAGAAGCAAAGTGCAGAGGTTAGCACGGCAATGCGCCAATGAATACTGGCTTCTACTCTGTCAGAGCATCCAGTCAGCAGTGGACAACGGAAACATCAGAGGCATGTACAATGGCATAAAGAAAGCAATGGGTTAAACGAAGAAAGTGATAGTTCCACTGAAGTCTTCTGCAGGCGAAATCATTCACGACAAGGGCAAACAGATGAAGCGCTGGGTTTAGTACTACTCCGAACTGTATTCCAGAGAGAATAACGTGACCAACGATGCCCTCAACGCCATTGAAAACCTCCCTTGTTTGACCAGACTGGATGAGAAACCTACTGAGACAGAACTAAAGTTGGCCTTAGAGAAACTGACCACAGGTAAAGCCCCAGGAAAGGATGGCATCCCAGCAGAAGTCATCAAGTGTGGCGGCAGTGTGCTGTTCACACACCTTTATGATCTTCTCTGCCAGTGCTGGGATGAAGGTGCGGTGCCTCAGGATATGAGAGACGCCAACATCATAACTCTGTATAAGAACAAGGACGACAGAAGTGACTGCAACAACTACAGAGGCATATCACTTCTCAGCATCGTGGGTAAAGTCTTCGCTAGAGTCATCCTGAACAGACTGCAGACGCTTGCCGACAGAGTATATCCAGAGTCTTAGTGTGGGTTCCGCGCAGAGAGGTCCACAATCGACATGATCTTCTCCATCATGCAACTGAAAGAGAAGTGCAGGGAACAACACAGACCCCTCTTCCTGGCTTTTATAGACCTCACCAAAGCATTCGATCTGGTCAGCAGAGACCGACACTTCAAAATCCTGACGAAGGCTGTGCCCTTGCCCCCACGCTCTTTGGCATCTTCTTCGCTGTCCTGCTTAAGTACACCTTTGAGACATCCACAGAAGGGATCTACCTGCACACGTGTTCAGACGGCAAACTGTTCAACCTGGCACGACTGAAGGCAATGAGTAAAGTAAGGAAAACAACCATTAGGGACATGCTCTTTGCAAATGATGCTGCTATAGTCACTCACACAGAAGCTGAACTACAACGCCTGATGGACCGCTTTGCTAAAGCATGTAATGAATTTGGGTTGACCATCAGCCTAAAGAAAATCAACGTGATGGCTCAGGACGCAGACCCTCCTAGCATAATCATCAACAACTACAAACTAGAAGTAGTCAGTGAGGTCACTTACCTTGGCTCTACCATCACCAACAACCTCTCACTCGATGCCGAGCTCTACAAGCGGATTGGAAAGGCGTCAACAACTCTCTCTAGATTGTCGCAGAGAGTGTGGGACAACAGCAAGCTGACATAGAACACTAAGATCTCCATGTACCGTGCCTGCGTGCTTAGCACTCTCCTGTACGCCAGCGAAACTTGGACCCTGTACGCCTCTCAGGAGAAACGACTAAGTGCCTTTCACATGCGTTGTCTCCATCGCATACTCGGGATCACCTGGAGCGATCATGTGACAAACAATGAGGCGCTTCAACAAGCCAAAATTCCTAGCATGGCTACACTCCTCCGTCAACGTCGCATCAGATGTGCTATGCCAGTCTCACAATTTTATTTTATTTGTATGTTTAATTCAATTATTTAAGATGTTGCGTACATGTACCTTGTTTCTATTGATTACGTTGCTTTGAGACGGTCCCTCGTTGAAAGCACATGAGGGTTTTGAATGAAACAGTCCGACATTCATGTCATCCATTGTGATGATTATTTCAACTCGCCACTATACTTCGAGTAACTGTTAGACACTTAAGTATTACTAGATGACAATATTTTATGTTGCCTTACTTGTTTACTATGTATTTTAATTAAATATTGCATTACGGAAATTGCTCCGTTAGTTGTGTAATGGCGCCATTGTTCCCAGCATTCTATGTTGTTAAGCGCGAGGTGGTAGCGCTCCCATTTCTAAACCCAATCGGGGAACCTCGAGTGTCCCGGCTGTTGATGTTGATGTAAACATCCGAGGTTCTCCAAGGGTTCAGAGAGTATAAATACTGCGCGTCTTCGCAGACGACAGACACAGCGTTGACGTCTGAATCGTTTGTCTCTTTTCTGATTATGATTAAAAACATTTTGTCATGGCGAATTTAATTCAGGTAAAGGTTATCTCTAAGCAGTTATGTGATTAAAATACCCAAAATTCAGTTCAAGGTTATCTCTAGAAAAAAGAAAGTTATGTTATTAAATTATCCCAAAATTCGGATTTGCACAGATTTTGAATGATAGAAATTTCTGACTGTTCCAGAGTTTGAATGATATGAATTTTGGAACTATCCAAAATTCGGATTTGCCCAGATTTTGAGTGACACAAATTTCTGACTGCTCCAGAGTTTGAATGATATGAATTTTGGAACTATCCAAAATTCGGATTTGCCCAGATTTTGAGTGACACAAATTTCGGACTGCTCCAGATTTTGAATGATCCGAATTTCGGAACTATCCAAGATTCGGGTTTGCCCAGATTTTGAAGGTCACAAATTTCGGAGTGCTCCAGATTTTGAATGATCCGAATTTCGGAACTATCCAAAATTCGGGTTTGCCCAGATTTTGAAGGTCACAAATTTCGGACTGCTCCAGATTTTGAATGATCCGAATTTCGGAACTATCCAAAATTCGGGTTTGCCCAGATTTTGAAGGTCACAAATTTCGGACTGCTCCAGATTTTGAGTGATCCGAATTTCGGAATTATGCAAAATTCGGATTTGTTCAGATTTATATTTCAACAGTTTTATTGTATAAGGAGTTAATAGAGATAGATTATTACAAGCCTATACCACTAAGATTATATTGTTGCTGTAAACATAAATAAATAAACAATAATCTCAAATTTTATTAAAATCACTATATAATACATGATAAAATTGTTTCCTGAAGTATACATGAACAGTTGTGTAATAAGCAAACAATCTTATTTCCTTATGTTGTATAGTAAATGTATGAACATGAAGTGAAATTGTTATTCTGTATGTCAATATAATTCTAATTTATGATTATTAGAAAAAGAAAATAAGAGAACACAATAAAAAGTAAAACACAATTTATTCTGTATTTATTCACCTCAGATATATAACACACATTTCTTCATTCTTTTCTTATTCTTCTCTGTCATTCAAGTCTTTTATTATCCAGGAATATTCAATACCAACACCACAAGTAAACATCTACACTCATTTCACCTCAAGCCAGTATCAGGCGAACCCAGAAAATGTTATGACTGAAAGAACTCTTCACAGAATCGTAAACACAGAGGAGTCTTAATAATAATAATAATAATAAATAAGTCGTAACATGCGTTGTCTCCATCGCATACTCGGGATCACCTGGAGCGATCATGTGACAAACAATGAGGCGCTTCAACAAGCCAAAATTCCTAGCATGGCTACACTCCTCCGTCAACGTCGCATCAGATGGCTGGGCCATGTGCGTCGAATGGATGATGGACGGATCCCCAAAGACCTTCTCTACTCTAAGCTTGCCTCAGGCAGAAGATCAATCGGACGTCCACATCTTCGCTTCAAGGATGTCTGCAAGCACGATATGAAACCTCTTGGGATAGGGGTCAACACTTGAGAAGAGCTTGCTATCGACAAGTCCAGCTGGCGACTTGCTCTGTTCACAGGTCTGAAAGCCAGCGAGGAAAAGTTACGACAGCTCGCCGACGAGAAAAGATCTCAAAGGAAGATGATGCAGTTCCAACCAAGACCTGACTCAAACTTTAAGTGTAGCAACTGCAGCAAGGATTGCCACTCCCATGTGGGGCTTTATAGCCACAGAAGACGCTGCACAACTACAAACTGTGACACCTTTCATGGGCGCATTTCCATCCTTCTCTCAAAACTAACGGAAGCCAACAACAAAGTCTTAACTAGATGATGGCTAGAGGTGCTACAATGCTGTCAGCCTTGTAAATATGTGCATGTTTAATATTCGATATTTTTTAATAAAAAGGAAGGGACTAGTCTAAATTCCCCCTTTTCATTTATTGATGCTATGTTGAGCGATATTTGTATTTTATATTCAAAAGCAACATTACGTTAACACAACACTTGTATATGTATTTTAGAACTAATGATAACAATGATACCATTTTCAGTGACAAACATTATGACGATCCCCACAATGAGCCGTTTAGGACAATCTTACTGTCACGTTTACTAAGCCCCAGCTATAAAGTCATGCATAAACTATCATCTAAATTTTTTTTAATATTACCGCGGCAATGTGTTTGATGGCAAACGTTTGCCACGGGCTAGTGTTAATCTCTTAAGCAATGTTACAGGGACCCGCCAGAGCACAGGACACTTGAGTTGGTGTAAGCAATAGATCACTCGTATCTAAACAAAGGTTTGTGGTTACCACACCTACGTGTTCAAAGGTTAGGGTGGGATCAAAGGGAAGCCAGCGGGGTGTGTTCTCATCTGTCCCCATGTTGACTGCGAGTGGGATATTGTCCGCTGAGTTTGATTGGATCAGTTTTCTCAGCGACATCCAATCGGAAATGAGATAGAGGGTGTGATTGCAATTTAGATCAGAATTATAACTTTCAGAACTGTAAGAAAAAATTAGTCGCCAGGGAAGATTGTTTAACAAACAGGGTTTCTCTGAGAGCCACTCCTAATTTGGCGGTAAAACTTAGAGGTAGATTCTACGGAAAGACAAAGCTTCCAAAAGGTTCGGAAGTTATTTGCTCTATTTTTGCAGAATATTGCGGCATCATAATTGTAATTATTTATTGTATGTATACTTGATTATTGGATCGTTTAGTATGTAGAATTACCTTTGCAGTTTTTCATTTACATGTGTATTTGATAAATGGGCTTGAATATTACGTAGATAAATATTTAGATTATTAGCTTGTGGTCAGAATTAATTTTGTAATTCGCTGTTAGGTTACTTCATAGTAAACCAGTGCATTTATTAATGCGTTATATTAGAATTTACGCGTGCTTGAATTGTGAGTTTGGAAACTGGTTAAAGCATGTACAATTAGTTACTATTGACGTATGCGAATATCAGAGCATATATATTTGAATATTTGTTTAATTTGTATGAGTGTAAGGTAAAGGAATGCGTCTGATTAGTATGATATTGTTTAGTATACCGCATAAACTCTATTTCAGCGGAAGAGGGGACAAACACAATCATGGCGTTGGATTTCTTGCCCACAAGGATATTGTGAACATCATTATGGGTTGCTGCCCAGTCTCAAGCAGGCGCATTACCATCCACCTAAGGGTGACTCCCTTTATCATCACAGTCAGCCTATGCACCGACATCTAACTATGATGAAAACTGGAGAACATTTATAACCAAACTGCAAGATCTCATTGACAACTCACCTAAGAACGACATTCTATTTGCAGAAGGAGACTGCAATGCAGAGGTGGGAGTTGATTCACAGACAAACTGGCAAGCATCTGTGGAGCTTTCTGTAATGCAGAAACAAATAAAAGAGGACTCAGGCTCTTGGAGTTTTCTGTCTACAACAATCTTGTGCTAGCCAACATATTTGGCCCTCATAATGCATCTAGAAGATGGACTTGGCACAGTCCAGAGAGACAACATCACAACCAAAATGACTACATCATGGTAAAAAAAATTAATTCTGAACAAGAGTGAATATCGCCAGCACACGAAGTTTAACAGAAGCAGATATTGTAAGTGACCATGATTTATTAATGACAACGATTCGCATGCACCTGAAAATAATTAAAAAGCCTAACCAACCAATAATCAGATTTGACCTTGCAAATTTGACATATCCAAAAGTCGCAGAAGCCTACCAAACAATGATAGGTGGTAAATTTGCACCTTTGATAACCCTGGACAACCAAGACACTGACCTAGAGTCCTTATCAACCACATGCAACATAGCTGTGACTAACACAGCTAGCGAGATCATTGACAAATATCGTTGAGCAAAGAAACATTGGGTCACAACAGATGTCCTTGAACTATGCAACAAAAGAAGAAAACTGAAAAAGTGGAAAAAAAGGTAATGAAGGATCTAGAAAATGCAGATATAAAAAACATGATTAGAAAAAATATGAAAAAGGCAAAAGGATTCTCGATAGAAAGACAATGCTGCAAGATTGAAGACAGTCTGAATAGAAATGACAGAAAATGGCATATCAACTGGTGAAGACCTAACAACCCATAAACAAGGCAAAACTACCACCATCCAAGACAAATCAGGAACATGCCTCACGAAAGACCAAGAGATCCTCAAGCGATGGACAGAATACTGTCCAGAATTGTACAATCATAAGACCCAAGGAGATCCAGCAGTACCAAATTGACCTCTATCAGAAGAAATTGACGACAATCCCATTCTTCGTGAAGTAGTAGAAATTGCAGTTAGATCACTAGAGAAAGGAAAGTCAGCCAACATTGACAACATAACAGTAGAGCTCATTCAAGCAGGAGGAGAATAGATTGTCACAGTCCTAACTACAATCTGCAACAAGATATTGCAGATAGGAGAATGGCCCACCACATGGACTCAATCTTTGGTCATCGTGCCCCACAAGAAAGGAAACATACAGCTATGCCAAAAGTACAGAACCATCAGTTTCATCAGTCACCCGAGTAAAGGTATGCTGAAGATAATTCTCAGCAGACACAAGCCTTAACCAGAGAAAATTGTTGCTGAAGAGTAGGCAAGCTTCCAAGCAAAAAGGAGCACCACAAAAAAAAATCATTAATCTCAGACTCATTTGCTAGAAATACCTTCAGCATCAGCCGAATCTATACCACGTCTTTAAAGATTTCAAGAAGGCCTTCGATATGGTATGGTTTGCAGCCTTATTGGCAACTGTGAGGAAGCACAGCATCAGATCAAACCTGGTGCAGGTTGTTGAGCGCCTCTATGACAAATCCAAAAGTGTTGTTCTCATAAATGACAGCAGAGGAGATTGGTTTCGAACAACATTTGGAGTCAGACAGGGATGTATACTGTCACTTACACTCTTCAACATGTTCCTGGGTAGGATAATGGAGGATGCGTCTCGACACAACCTCCACAACAAACTGTATTTAGATTAGTGCCGAAAAACCAAACTGATGACAAACAACACCAATGGCATCAGACAGAAATAAGGGTCAGTGGACAGAAGCTGGAAAAAGTTCAAATCTTGATGTACTTGGGATCAGACAACAACAGCAATAACAAGGTTGAGACCAATATGGAAAGATACCAACATTGCTTTTGATTCCAAAATAAGGCTGATGCGCTCGATTGTCATATCCATCTTTCTGTTTGCTTGTGAAACATGGACGCTCATCAGATCTACAGAGAATGAGTCAAACCTTCGAAATGAAATGCTACTGCAAGATTTTGTGTATCTCAAGCATTCACCATGTAAACAACGTTAAAGTTCACAACAGGATCCAACGATCTATCGAATCTTATAAACATTTATTGATCACTGTAAGAAAACGCAGACGCAAGTGGTACGGTCATATGTCAAGATATTTAAAACAATCTTGCAAGGCACAGTGCGAGGGTGCAGAAGAAGAGGCATGCGTAAACGGAGGTGGGAAGACAACATTAAGGAGTGGACAGGCATGGAATGTGAAAATTCCAAAAGGGCAGTAGAGAACAGGGAAAGATTGAGACAATTGGTTCCTCAAACAGGCGCTGTGAAATGAATACTAGCATAGTCCTGGGTGGGACTCTGAGCTCTGCAAGCCTATGTAGAGTAAAGATCTCCTGCCGTGGTTCATTTTGTTAATGTTCGTTTGTCTTGTCTTGTTTTGTTGTTTGTTTGTTTTTTGTTTGTTTGTTTTTTGGGTTTCTTCTTTCTTTCTTTTCTTTTCAGGCCCTGCTGGGGTGGTGGCACTCTTTGTGCTCTTCTTCGTGTTGCTGGCTTGGGTGTTGTTCTTCTTGTGCGAGTCGTCGTGTGAATGTCAAGGTCTTAAGGCCTGATCAGTAGCAATAAGGTCCAGCCCTGGACCCTGTGCCTCCCTTTGGATCCGGTCTGACGGTCAACCACATCGGAGGTTTTAATTTGTACTCCCACCCTTCGGGTGGGATCTCTAGTCCCTTTCGGGGCTTTAGCATAAAAGTCGTCAGGCAAACGCCAATGCATATACGACTATAATTTCCAAAACAAGAATAACTAGTCTAGAGTCATGTGTAAACATCTTAGAGAGTCACATCATAACATCTTATAGAGTTTCTAATACCTTAAGAAGGTATTCTTTTGAGCTGGAAAGAGTTGTTCGTTCGTACATATGAAGAATAACGTGTTTTGTTACTGATGATAGTTGTACTTCGTCTACTTTCTAAATAATAATTATTTTCACTAGATAACTAAAAACTGGCTTTGATAAAGACATTTGCTAAAATTATTGCTAAAGTGGAACAGAACAATACAAAATGTGATTCACAGTGACGTCTGGACATTTGTGTTAACCTTCGTTTAACGTCATCATCCACCATCTTGGAACGGAAATGAAATTCAGAATTCGTCTGTTTAGTTACATGTCTTATGTTTTTTCACAATTTTAGGACAATATTTTGGATCTTCTTCGTAAATCGTAAGTCTTGTCTCATCTTTTTAATTATGCACCGTTTGTTTTAGGGAAATTAATTATTTTTGTTAAAAATTTACAAAGTTTGTTGTTTACGTTCTTTTCTTTATGTTACTTTAAATAAGCCAATACGTAACAGTGGAAATTGATCTCACACTGCTAATCGAGTGATACAATCGGTTATTAAAGGGTCGAGCGAAAGGAGTGTAATTGGACATTTGAAGCATTTGATTATTTAACTTCCAACAAAATCGAACCTGGGTGGAACTTTTTATAATAGTTTACCCCCCAACCATACAAATCCCCACGTTCACATTTTCTTCCCGTATGTCTTAATTTACATGATATACATCCATTTATTATACCACTATTCGTAATTTAGTTTTCTATATTAAGATATGAATTTACATATTACATATATAATATATGAATTTACATCTCTGACCACATTATTGGCATCGTTGTAAAACTTTGGTCTGATATTTCTACTTTGTGGAGAGCACCAGCCACATTATGCTTTCTAAGGAATCATGTCTTTGATAATGACCACACTGTACAACGATAAAAACTATTTTTCAACTAGTGTTAAAATGTCACTCACGAAACTATATCGATAATTTTTTTTAGCGAAAATAAGGGAAAAGGTAACTAAATCACCATTAATATGTATATAATATGTATATAATTATCTGCACAAATAAGTTTCAAATATTTCCCCACACGTGTCATTTTCAACACTGTAGAATTCACTCTAAAAAGCACATGAATATATACACGCCATATTTATCATCAGTAAGCGTAGTTACACACTAACGTTTAGAGACATTATCTAACAGAACTAAATGAAGTACTTTTATAAGTATGCAACTGCACATGTAACTTACCTATTCAGTTTTTAATAGCTTTGTTTTTAAAATTTATCGTTTTCGTCATCTAAAGCACTTTTGCTCTGTATGAAATTTCTTCTCACGCATACCACAACTACAATACTTATTAGCAAATTATATATATATATATATATATATATATATATATATATATATATATATATATATATATATATATATATATATATATATATATATATCATGTATGCATATGCATATTCGTCATTTAGACGATTGTTAAGAAAGAAGAAGTGTAACTACCTGGTGATATAAATATTGGCAGTTTAATCTTGAGAGAATTTTCGCAATTTGATAGTTTATAGTGATGCCTAGCACTGGGGTATCATATCCCACCCAGTCACATTATATCGACACCAGGCCGACTAGTCCTAACACTAACCTCTTATTGTTGAGTGCCTATCAATACAGCTGCTAGTACCATTTTTGTAAATATCTGATATGACTCGGCCGGGTTTGAACCCTCGACCTGCTGTATCAGTCACCTAAAGGAATAATTGGTAATTCTGTGATATTACAAACACGAACTATTACAGACGTGAAGAAAAATGAACAAAATAATGAAAGAAAAAACGAGTATTTGTAGCAGCAGTTTTATTTTTTATCTGTATAATGGATTTCTCGACTCCTGTAGCTTATCATATACAATCCATCCTAGAAATTCTACACTAAGGGGTAACTTGCCGCGCATGTAATACAGCATTGATTGTCGTTATTCCTCGACATTAGTATGTATCCTTCCGTGCCCCATCTCTCTCCCCAGCTGAAAAGACAATTTATTTATTTATTTATTTATTTATTTATTTATTTATTTATTTATGTAGTACAGGTTCGTTATCATCCTTATCACTACATACACATATTTGCATTAAACTGTCATAAATATTATATGGGGATCCGCGCTGGCTCAATTGTTATAGCGCCTCGTGACAGTTAACTATATAGCCTCCCATGTGTTTTATTGTGATGTTAAACCTTATTCAGTCAACGCCTTTTGCTAACGAAATGCCAATGGACAATGTCATGTAATTACCTTTAAAAAAAACAACACACACACACACACACTTTTGGGGGAATGTAATTTTACATCCCCTCATCAAGGACAGGCAACTTTGAAAACAGCAGCCACAGATGGGGAAGATCGAATCTTTAATACCAATAGAAGAAGGTCATATAAGACCGTAAATATTTATATATCAAAGACATTTTACTCATTTACTCTCATTTGCACGACTTGTGGTTACTTGCAGACATCAAAACGTTACCTGTTCTTCACCATCCAGTAGTCTAACCCATCTCTGGTACCATAGCCCACCACAAGTACTCCGTGATTTATTTTTGTTTTGCTGCAACTAGGGTTGTCAAACACACCATGATGGTAGAAGCGAAAATTAAAATGGTGCCCATCAATTGCCACAGATATGGGTCCAATCGTCGCCACTGCGTTTTTTAAGGCGATTTCGTCATTTTCGGGTAGGTCGACGTAACCTCTTACAGTGGCTCCCACTTCAGATCGTCTGAACCTGCAGGGCCCTTCCTGAAAAGAAAAACTGCAACTCAGCTAGACAAAAATGTCATGCCGTGGTTTTGTTTATTTTGGAGGTGCAAGGTGGTGTGTGTGTGTGTGTGTGTTTGAGAGAGAGAGAGAGAGAGAGAGAGAGAGAGAGAGAGAGAGAGAGAGAGAGAGAGAGAGAGAGAGAGAGAGAGAGAGAGAGAGAGAGAGAGAGAGAGAGAGAGATTTATTGTAATAAATATTCGTAGTGCTTGGTTACATGATCTTGTTAGGTGTAATTGAGTTATCGAGATAACTTCAACTTAGAAGCTGAAGATCAAAGTCCAGTATACACCGACAAATTTAAGGTATAAGCAATCTTGTGAAAAGACATTACTTTCAAATTTACAACAGTAAACTACATAATGCAATGGATGCATTCACTAAGAGAGAGAGAGAGAGAGAGAGAGAGAGAGAGAGAGAGAGAGAGAGAGAGAGAGAGAGAGAGAGAGAGAGAGAGAGAGAGAGAGAGAGAGAGAGAGCATTCACTATGTCCACCAAAAAATAAAAGACTACCAATTTTATAAAAAGAAAAACACATAGGCCCAGACATAGGGAATTTTTCTGGATACAAAGTCTATACTCACAAGGTTCTTTTTTTCTTTTTTTTGTGTGCTACCACTCTGTCTAATACAAAAACAGAAAACGGTAATCACATATGCATAAGGCTATTTCTTGTTTAATTTATACCGCTCCTTTTTCTGTCTCAATCCATTCCTCTCTCCCTCTCCAAATTAGGATGTACAGATATTCAAATATGCCAGATATATTCCTTCTAGTGTACATATACAAAATGGGCCAGATATAGACCTTCTAGTGTCCATATATTTAAATGGGCCAAATATAGTCCTTCTAGTGTACTTATATTAAAATGGATCAAATATAGTCCTTTTAGTGTACAGATATTAAAATGGGCCAGATATAGTCCTTCTAGTGTACATATATTAAAATGGGCCAAATATAGTCCTTATAGTGTACACATATTAAAATGGGCCAAATATAGTCCTTCTAGTGTACATATATTAAAATGGGCCAAATATAGTCCTTCTAGTGTACAGATATTAAAATGGGCCAAATGTAGACCTTCTAGTGAACAGATATTAAAATGGGCCAAATATAGTCCTTCTAGTGTACAAATATTAAAATGGGCCAGATATAGTCCTGCTTGTGTACATATATTAAAATGGGTCAAATATAGTCCTTCTAGTGTACATATATTAAAATGGGCCAAATATAGTCCTTCTAGTGTATAGATATTAAAATAGGCCAAATATAGTCCTTCTAGTGTACATATATTAAAATGGGCCAAATATAGTCCTTCTAGTGTATAGATATTAAAATAGGCCAAATATAGTCCTTCTAGTGTACATATATTAAAATGGGCCAAATATAGTCCTTCTAGTGTATACATAATAAATTGGGCCAAATGTAGACCTTCTAGTGTACAGATATTAAAATGGGCCAAATATAGTCCTTCTAGTGCATACATAATAAATTGGGCCAAATGTAGACCTTCTAGTGTACAGATATTAAAATGGGCCAATGAAGTGTACATTTATACTATTCTTATCATGTTTGAAATTCCACAAACATTCCAGAGAGTGGGTGTATCTGGATCTGTATCTGTATAGAGATTTAGGTACCGAAAAAGAAGACATGTCCTGGAAAATGAGGACGTATGGCAACTCTGTTTATGCAGTCATTTTGGTGCCATAAAAATAAATTAAAACCACAATGCCGCTGTTACACACAAAAATTGTATATGCCAAATCATCTAAATAATATGGAATCTTCAAATATGATGGTCCTAGTTTGTGGGGAAAATTTGTTGATGCTTCATGTATACTCTTATCTTCTTATGGTTAATCGTAGTTAAAAGCACCTGGGAAAATGTGAATACGTATTGTGTTGTCAAACACACCATAATGGTTGAAGCTAAAATTAAAATGGTGATTCTTTTGTAGTGGATCGTAAAGAAGTTGACAGACATTCGACTGTACTCCGAGTCGTGCGCAACGTTACTCCAGCCCAACAGAATCAATCTGCGCATGAAATGCATTACCAAAAATATTTTTTAAATCTCTTTATTTACGTATGCATGATTGATGCAGTAGAAAACGCTTTAATAATAGCTGTCCCACAGTTAAAAACTATACAAATATAAGTTAAATTTTTAAAACATCACTTTCCCAAAATTACTTTTAACTTAAAGAACATCTTTATCCCTATGTAGCATGTAGTCAGTGTTCAAGACGCAAGCATATTACATGTTGCCAAACAAAAAATTAGCGAATTCAAGAAATTAATAAAGTTTATACAATATAGTTTTCACTTTTTGGAAGCGAACAAGATATTCGCGAGATCTCAGTTCAGTCATAACAAACTCGTTGGTCACACCACCAAAAGGCAACCCTGGAATTCGGCAACTAAGTACATCCCTAAACAACTATTTAGGAAAATGGCACATTACTATTATTTTTCGTCCATTCTTAACAACAGACATAACACAAATTTTTGTATTTGGATGAAGCTGTAACCAGAGTGTGCCATACACTGCATACAGATATAAAACAATGGCGATAACTTTAATACAAGTTACAGTAGCAAAGTGATTTATTCAATATGCAAATCTTTAGGTGATGCTCATGATATTTGCAAAGTTTCATAGCAATCCATTAAAACCTGTAGGGCTACTTGAGCTAACGAGTGCCGGAATAACGGCGATTGCTCCCGTCTCTGAGTGTGAAACCTCGTAATGGTCTACACGCACCTAAATCAACGAAGTAGACTGTTCCATGTGATGTTAAGTGGTCTAATAAGTACGCGTGCTATTGTACTAAGAGTATATTTACCCTAGCCTCGTATGGATACGCCTCTTCTATGTCGATTCCATTATTGTCTTTGATATAAGTGAATGACTTATCCATGAGTCCTCCTCGACAACCTTTATTTCCTGCAAATAAGATAGCAAACGTCATTGACAACCATAATTTCCTACAATGAAGACAACAAACGTCCTTGACAACCATAATTTCCTACAATGAAAACAGCAGACGTCATTGACAACCATGATATCCTGCAATGAAGACAACAAACGTCACTGACAACCATGATTTCTTGCAATTAAGATGGCAAACGTCCTTGACAACCATGTTTTCCTGCAATTACGATAGCAACCTTGTATGTTTAGACCAACAACAACAATTTTATTATTTTGATAAAATATATCAAAATTTCAAATATTGTTGGACACCATGTGTGGATGAACCACATATAAAGTATTTATTCAAACGCAGGAGTAAATAAAGATTATAGACAGTGGAGCAATATATAATTTGGTCTCCCTCCATTCTCCGCATTACAGAGGTCTTCCGTGTCCGTTGTTACCACCCCCCACCAGTTATAGGGTACAGTCCAATATCCATAACGGTCATCTCTCCTCAACAACATAATATCCATCCAGTTCCTGGCCATAAACTATTTACATACGTTACGCAGTCATCTTGCTTTTACATCCAAACGAACACTTTCCTTAGAGGATGTATTTATCAAATACAAAGGTGGGAAGTTACTTTCAATAGGATGTATTTGTCTGTAACTACAATCATGTAATCTTTCACATTCTGTCAAATCTTTAAATCCCATCATCATTGCAATGGCGGGATTTAAAGTCATTCTCTTAGTGATATCACTTGTATTCATTTAGGCTGTCCACCTGCCTATCACATCCAGGCACTTCGTGCACCCTGCAAGGACTTAATAAGCAGGTATATGTACGTTCGTAAAAGTAAATGAAGGTAGGTTATAATTAGTTCGTGCATATTACAAATTTCCAAACTATTCTACTCTCCGCCTGATGGTGACCCTCCGCATAAAAGAACAACAGCAACAAAAAAAAACAAAAACAAAATAAAAAAAAATAAATAAATAAAACCCCACATCATCTCGATGGCTCTTTGGAACTGATACGAATTTGAATATTTCTCTAATTTGAATGAACTGATCTACGCTAATTGATTTGTTGTATGAACTGATCTAAGCTAACTGATTTGTTGTATGGGTATTCTCAAACACACATTTGAAAAAAATGTTGATTGGTCGGATATTACTGATACTCTCTAAAATGGATTTGAAGATTATGTATATTATTATACCTGTATGTATACTATTATACCTGTAAGTATACTATAATACCTGTGTGTATACTATAATACCTGTAGATATACTATAAAATACCAGCATGGTATTAAGCATGCAGCACGCATGCCTTCCCCCCAATTGTTTAGATTACCGTGTACATTTTTTATGGATGTATACTCTGTGATTTATGCTAAGCCTGAGTACAAAACTCGTTCTGTTCATTGCAATTTCATGCTGTTATCATCGGTACCAAGGAATACGTCTAATGGCGTTAACTCTACAAGCCCTGGAAGGTCAATATTAGGTGGAAAGAAGTTTACATCTTAGAGGTTATTATGCCCTGTTAATTACCAAGTATTAATCGCCAAGGTGTGTCATGCTGGAAGTTCTCATGAATAGTTTAGGAAATGAATTCTCTTAACGTTCTTGAATATGGAATATCAAAGCCAGAAATATGATGTTAACCAATAAATTATTCACTTTGATCACCCGTCGTTACCTAAACAGCGAGACGTAGGATATTTTTGGAATCAATTTGTCCAGTCGAAGAATCACACTTTTGTCGATCTTTTGTTTGAACAATAAGTTAAAACTTACGTTACTTCATTAATGTATGTTCTTTAATATGTAGAACTTGTTATTTTACTTTAATGTGCAAAACAATATACATTTGATGGGGACTATTTATAATCTTATTTCGACTTATTGCACCATCAATACGTTGCACTTTCGCTCGATTTGCATTGAAATTTACTTAACTGTTTAGTTCATTTTCATTAAATCATAAGTATGAATGTACCAATACGATTAAGATCAAATAGGTACATTGAGACTACAACTTAATTGTGTCTAAATTTTGTGTTCAGAGGCTTAACCCTATACAGTCTGAATTGGCTAAGGTCACGTGATGTGAATAGGCGTCTAAACATATTAATGGAGATGTTGCAATGGCGAGATGTCAGAGCGGCAAAGTATGAACATCTTCAGAGAAAAGAATTTCAGCCATATTCAAATATAAGCGAAAATCGTACATTACTATCACATACCGGTAATCCACGCTAAATTGAACGCTAGAAAATTCCACGAGTATATCAAATTATTTATAAGTAACATTAACTAGATTTATTACATGACTGACAATGAATTTAAATGTCTTATAATTATTATGTATCAATTCTTTATAAAGCCGTTGCTATCTCCCACCAAATTGGTCAAGTATTCAAACACAATTTTTACACTGTAATTATGAATGAAACAATATAACTAATTTCAACATAGTGTAATACAATTTTGGACATGCGCATTTGTATTTTAGCGCCCCATTTAAGATTTCTTAGATTTGAGTGATTACTTGTTTGATTATTGGAATTCGGTGCAATAGGAAATATTCCTTAGCCCGAAATAATTAGCCAATTACTAGGAGCAAACGTTATGGAGAGAAAGTGTTAGTGAGTTTCCATGATGTCATGGTCAATTAATAGTGAATTCTGACCCAAACCGCACGACTGTCTCTGTCATAATGTAGTACCTATTAAAATCTAGTGGTGTACATTGGTGTTGCGACTGCATTGGCAGTATTTACGGCAGGAAACCGGTAAATTACATAATGGAATAAACAAGAAGGGACTTAGCAGACACAATTTATGTCACCATGATGGCAAATGTGATGTATTTGTACTGGTGTAATGTACCTTGAAAAAGAGTGACTGGTCTTGGCGTAGTTAAAATAGGTCCCTGTGTTAGGGGATAGTTGTAGAGTTTCTACGGTGTGAACCGCTGACGGTACGGAAAATATATGAAGAGAAACTATGCGGATTCGTGGTTGATAGATATTTGACAAGTTGGGAAATCTGTGGTTATGGATTGATTAGAGTAAAATTTATGTATACAATGGACACGTCAGGCTTTCTAATTTACAGCAAGTCTTTGGAAATATGTGGTAAACTTATGACTTCTAGTGGGAATATAGCCAGGGTTTTGGCACTGCTCGATAAAGCAAAATCTCCTAGTTTTGTAACAATAATATTGTGTATTATATCTTTGATGAACAATCGGGAGCTCTGTGTTGTCATAATAAATTTAAAGGCGTGTTTCATCCAACTTTTTTCATTTATTTAATCGTTCAAATCCCAAAATTCTTTTAGATTCTAATACACAGGGCGTCAAAATACCTTCTTTAAATGAACAGTCGACAATGTTTTGCTCTGACAAGGAAACGAGTTTTCCGGTCTTCCGGAAGTGTTGACCCTCTATAGCTCCTGTAGCTGAGAATGCATAGCAGCTTCCACATCCTCCCTGAAATCAATCAATCAATCAATCAATCAATTAATCAATCAATCAACTATTTAACTAATTATAGAAATCAAATGATAAAAGATTGATATATATATATATATATATATATATATATATATATATATATATATATATATATATATATATATATATATATATATATATATATATATATATCAAGGCAATGCAATTTGTTTAGCCACTAGTCCAGGACAAGTGGTTTCAGAAAATTCACTAGTCCCACCTTTCTCTTCACTAGTCCCACCTTACTTTTCACTGGTCCCAAAATGGTAATACTTAACAAGATTTGATGAAATGTATGTACTTAATCCATAGAGAAGAAAAAAAAAACGAACAAAATAATATACAACATAATTATTTCTTAAAATAACTTAATTTAAAAAAAAAAAACATTGGTTGTTAAATATTTGGCTTCTTCAGGTTCATGTATTTATGTTTAAGCTGATGGATTTGAAAATATGTTCATGTATATGTCTGCCACCTGCAACAGCACTAAGCCAGCAGTTGATAGCTGTGTCTGGGTTAAAGTCCTCAAGCTCTGTCCATTTGCAGAAATGTTTATCTGTGTGAATTTCTTACCTGTGCCAATTTTGGATATTGATTGCAGTAAAGGCAAAACATCTTTCCTTCCAAGTCAATATATTCAAGTCAGGGATAACAATCAATCCAAAGCGGCTGAAAATTTCCCTATCTTTCAGTAGTGTCATATTTTAATTTTTTATTTTTTTTTTTTTTTGCCATTACGGATTGTTACTCATGTCTCTTCGGAGAAATAGCTACCACACACTCAGTGTCCGTCTTACGTTTTATCCGTCCATTTTCTAACAGTTTTACCTTCTCAAATCGCCGTTACTACCTTCCTTACGATAATAGTTTAGTAAACTAATTTATCCACAGTTTCTTGATAACTTCTTCTAAAGTGATCATAACATCAATTTTCTCTTTTAAATACGAACTGAAATAGCTCATTACTTAGTGTACTTGTTTCGCTTCAAACACAATATCGCACGTTGAAGTTAATTATCTGTATAATCAATCATAAATTAATAAATCATTACGGTCATTTAATCAGTTCATAAAGGAAACCGATACTGATGTCGGTAAAATACCTATTATAAATTTAATTACACTGACTCGCTGGATTAAAATCATAGCGAGTCGCTCGTTATGATCTAGTCTAAGTTTCCTCTGATCCATCCAGATATACCTTCATAAAAAGGATATGAATATGATTTATTTTCTCAGATATTACGAGTATAGCATTTGTTATAGCTTTAATCCGTTGACAGACTAGCCGAAACAATAGCGTTGGTGAAATTTGACCTGAAACTCCAAATGTTCATTCCGAGTCACATGACTACACAAATCTCGCGACCAACAAGTCCGGGATTTCAGGGTTCAAATTGTCACGTGATATCAACGATTAAACAGTGCTAACGTGGCTGTGGGAAAACAAATCAAACATATAAATAAGAGTCACGTAATATTTACGACACTGCTAATTGATCGTACTGGCTTTCTTTTGCTTGACATGTTTTGATTTGCCGATAATTTGGTCACTTAGCCCAATATGCAGTCAAGTGGTAAGAGGATGTAAATGTACACACGAAGAAGGGCTAGAATCAGGGATTCAATATGCCCGAAGGACATGTTTGGCTAAATAGAGGTAGATATAATAATTAAAGCACGAAAATAAGGACTAGACCGACCTTTTAAAAATGACTAGTACGGGAAGTCTGGCTATGGGATTTGATCAGCCCTGTATAATATATACGTATCGCCTTTAATCAAAACCATTATGGACATTATTAGGGCATTCATGATTTTTTCCTTGGAACAACGCAGAATGTGTGTGTGTGTGTGTGCGCACACACACACACACACACACGCACACGTGTTTCTTGTTTATTGCAGAATCCAGAAATCCAGTAATGTGAATGAAAATACAAGCCTGATCTTTGACAGGTGTTACATATCCTTTGCTTCTCCAGTCCACCTCGCTCGGATATTCTGATACGTTAGTGTATTTGAAAACACTTCCATGCCGCTCGATATTGCCATTCATTTCGATACCTGTCCTTAGTCGAAAATATTCTTCATTTCTCTGAAAAGAGAAAATATAATTGTTTTTAGTTTCGACTACCTGTCATAATCTGCACCTCTTGCTAAAAGGGATTCACTTTAGCTAGGATCTTATTATGGAATGATGGTAATAGAGGAACGTTAATACAGTCAGCCATACACACACATACATTGGGGCACATAGGTTCCTATGTTTAGTTTTCCTAAATTGTACTATGCGACCAAAGAAGTTACCTTGCTTTTAATTTTGCCATCTCTTTGTACCGACTAGCCATTTTTAAGATAAAATCCCTCATCCTCTTCTCATTCGTTCTTGTTGCTATTGTCTTCGGTAATACAACCAGTAGAGATTAAATTGATATCGTTTTCGGTAATACAGCCACGAGAGATTCAATTGTAATTGCAATTTCATTGCTTAAATTAATGTTGTTCTAATAGAATTTGGGAGCTGACGTAGTAAAGTTGCAAACGCGTCTAGCTCGTAATCCAAGAGTCACGAGTTCGATACTAACCTATGCCAGCATGAATCATAGCTCTGGTGTTTTGGGGAAAAGCCTAAGTTCCCATTTCTTTGACATGATAGTGCCAATACTGTGTTAAAAGAGCCGTCAGAATCCATCCATCCATCCATTCAACTTTGCAAGTAATCAAGCAACCAATCAACAAGTAACAAAAATTAGTCTCTGTATTAATAATATCGTTGTCTTCTATAGTAGTAGAGGGAAATGAGGGTTTCGGCCCACTTTATCTTTTTACCCTCCAAACAAGTATAAATTATAGTCCTAAATTATCCCCCACCCCTTTTTCCAAAATAGTGAAATGAGGGTTTTGGCCCACCGCCACCCTCCCCCTCCCCCACCCCCGCCAAACCCTCATTTCACTATTTTGGAAAAAGGGTAGTAGGGGATAATTTAGGACTATAATTTATACTTGTTTGGAGGGCAAAAATATAAAGTGTGATGAAACCCTCATTTCCCTCTACTACTACTATGTAGACAGGTATTTTGTAACCAGACAAAACAACAGGTGTTGGAATGCGATAAGCTCTGTCAACAGAAGTGACGAATTTGTTAGAACAGCGTATGTGTGGAATATGATTATTCTAAAGACGGCAAATAGATTTTACCACAAATTTTTTATCAGATAACAGGATGAAAATTAAACTGTGCATTAGAACGTTTCAGTTAACAAGGTGGAAATAAAACTAGCATTACACTGAAAATGAAATTAATTTTAGTTATATTATATCTTAAGTTTAGATAAAATTTTATGTTATATCATACTTCTTTTGATAATCTTTCTCATATTTGCTGATCCTCATGGGTATAATATCTGTTAACATGTTGTCAATAATACGAAATTCACGTATTAAATCGTCCATACTATATTTTACTCCTCGTAGGTAAGATCTTATTTGATCAAGTAGTTTTTTTGTAAGTTATAATTGATGTTAAGCAGCCGTGCTTTTTTATCAAAATTTTAGGTTCAACTTTTTTACAAGCTGCTGTAAGAGAAACACCAACACCGGATATGATTAACAAAAACGGGTTTAATGATATACCACTTGAAATTATGCCAGAACTAGTCATTAACAAGGGTAGATATGATATTACTCGAAGTATTTTGTTATAATATTTGTAACATTTTTTACGCACCAAAGTTTTTTATGATAATATTTGTAGTATTGTATTAGTGCGTCAACATCCTGTCCTGGAATATCTTTTGAAATATGATTGAAATCAACTATACTTTTTTTTCATTATAATATTTGTTCACATAATCTCAGGCTTGATTAAGTAACTAGTTGAGGTGTTTCAGCCACAAATTCCAGACAATACCAATATGACGCAGCAGTTAATTTTTGTCATCTGCTATTAGCATAAAAGTTTCTTCAACATCTTTGTTTAACACAATAGACACGGTTCCAGAGAAATTATCAGTCGAGTGACGCCATGGAAATAATGTAAATATATTAAACTTTGCACTGCTCAACACGGACAATCTATACACACCAGTGACCTCTGCAGTATGTTTGAGAGTGTTATTTTGCGGCGACCAAGTAGACATTCCAGAAGCAACAGTATAGACAATATTTTTAATCTGCTTGTGAGGAATTTTAATCATACTTGTTTTCTCAACAATACTAGGAATTCCACTAATAATATCGTTGAGTTTTGTGTTAATATTATCGAGTGTAATATCAACAGATGGCGGACTTCCAAAAAATTCGTTATTGGTTTTGTTTATGTTTCTGCGAAAATTTAAAAACGTGGTGATGTGATTAGTAAAATCAGTTTTGAACTTGGTGATTTCATTGTTGATATCATCAACATATTTCTTTGTTACAGCATCAAAATCAGATTCTGGTGTTCTAAGATTATTGATGCCATTATTGTTCATGTTGAGAAATGCACGCATTATACCGCCATGCATCGACACGTACTTTGATTCCTGATCATCAACATATTTCTTAGTAGCAGCGTCATTATCCTCAGTTGGGTTTCCAAGGTATGTGATCTTGTTCTGGTTCATAACAATGTTTCCCGTAAATAAATCACCTGCTTTTCTAACATAATCGTTAACTGACCTACCCGAATCTTCTATCTTACCTTGATTATTAAAAGTAACAATATTATTAGCAACTGCAGTAGGATTTCGTACTAGTACATCTGATAGTTGTACATTACTCGTCTTTAATCGTCCTTGTTTGTCCTGGAAAACTACAACTTCATTTGGATCTACACTTGCAACGTTTAACAAATTGTTGATTTCATTTTTGAGCTTATCAAGAGTCGCATACTTGGATAAGTCACCCTGGTAACCTTCTGTTAATAAATCTACTGCTAATGTTCCAAATTTTGTATAGTAGCTCATTATACATACCGTTCTACACAAAATTGTTGGTTTAATATAACATAAAATTATACGATGGCGAAGATAATAAACTTTGACACCGAGCGATTGGTGAAGCATAAACATAACAATGAACTTCCAGACTGTCATTATCTTATTGTTGGGCGAACTGGATCTGGTAAAACAAATTTGTTATTAAATCTTTTACTCAATAATAACTTTAACTATGATAAGGTGTATATTTACACCATCAACCCCCAACAAGACAAATACAAAGTTATTAAACGAGTATAATGATAAACTTCGTGATGAACTTGGCATTGGTGATGATATATTTTTGATAAAACAACCAGAAGAACTCGTTCCAGTGAATGAACTCGATTCGTCAGAGCATAAGATAATCGTCTTTGATGATATTCCGCTAAACAATGAGGAAATGAACAAGATTAGATCATATTTTTCACTATCACGTAATAAAAGATGCAATTCTGTTTATCTTGCCCAAGGTTTTTATAATGTTGATAGGTTTATTAGGCGAAATACGGGTTGTTTCATATTATTTCCCGGACTAGATAATGTGGATGTGAGAAATATTGCAAACGAACAATGTGGTGATGTTACAAAAGATAAATTTATCGAATTATATCATCGAGCAACTAAAGATAGATATAGTTTCTTTTTATTTGACAAGCTAGCGCGTGATCCAACCAAGATGTTTCGTTGTTGCCTTGAGACGTTTCTATGATATAATTTTGTAAAGCGTATAAAAATAATGGACAAACATCAACAGAAAATCGAATTACTAAAAAAGTTTCTCGAAACTCGAGCGGCTTTTAAGAAAAAGGTGGAAGAAGCTCGACGTGGACAAGTTCAAGCAGAAGAAGAAAGAACCAAATTTTTCAAACCTGTTACTGAGGCAATGCTTGGCAAGCAGCCAGAAATACAAACATTGTCTCCGGAAGAACTAGCAAAAATGAAAGAAAAAGGTTTGTTAGGTTTACTTGGAGAAAGATCGAAAGAAGAAAATAAAAAAATTGCAGAAGAACTTGTAAGAAACATTGCTGATCCTGCTGCACGACAAGCTGAGTTTGACAGCTAATGAACAATCCTCTTGAACTTCAACACGCAATAACAAGATTGACGGTTAATCCAGATGAATTAAGAAGTATGATGGAAAAATTATCAGAACAAACTGAAGAATTAACTGAGAAACAAAAAAATATTACAAGAAAGTGTGATAAAAAAATGTACCTTTGGAGAATCTATAAAAATTTACAGAAGACAAGCTAGGTTTAAAATAGAATATGATTGAGTATGAAGAGTTTATGAAAAATAATAATATCATTGATATTGATAAAATTCGAACTTGGTCAAGAGAAAACTATAACGATTGATAGAAAAATTAGAAAGAATTAAAGAAGTTGGTGAAAATGCTGATGATGAAATTAAAGATGAAAAAAATGAAAGAGATATTTCAGTATTAGCTGATCGTATTAGAGAAGGAATTATTGCTGAAATTTTACTAAAAACATTAAAAAAATATCGAAATAAAAAAAGAGGTTATAGTAAAGGTTGGGATTTTAAAAGACTTGTTTCAAACATTATGAAAACATGCGAGATAAAAGATTACCGGAAGAAAGAACTGGAGGTGGAGTTAAAGTTTTTTACATCAAACGCAGACATAGTCGATCGGCTAATGCTGTTGATATCCTCTAAAGAAGCTGGTAATGAAAGTGTAGAGATTGATAACGAAATTATTGATATACTTGATCATCTAAGATCGAGTGGATTACTAACATCATCCGAGTACGAAATTTTACACCGCGATCTTATCTAAAATATTAGTATAATGCAAACAACATTATTGCTTGATTCATCACAAATAACAGGAAACAGCGCGAATTTTACAGTAAATTACAACCCACCAATAGAACTAGATCCTGCAAAACAGTATGAGATTGGATTAATTTCTTGTACTTGTTGGAACGCCATGCCGAATATTAAAACTGGGATTAATGATGAAATTTTAATCGTTAATGTTAAACAATCTCCAACATCACAAAAAGAGTTTATTGATATACAATACAAACTACAGATTCCACAAGGAGCTTATAACATTACTGATCTAAACAGAACAATAAAAGAGCTTCTAACAAAAGCTGGTGGGAATGCTGATAATTTCGAATTAGCGGCGAATTATAACACCTTACGAGCTAGGATAACAGTGAAAAGAAATATGAAAGTCATCTTTGAAGAAAGAAGTTTTGGAAAGATGTTAGGTTTTACTAGAGTTTTATACTATACCACCGGTGAAGATAAATCTTTGACATTTGATGGAGAACTACCAGTAGATATCACAGAAGTAAATACAATACTCATCAATTGCTCTATCGCATCTGGATCTTATACGTCAAAAGGCAACCGCGGGCAAACGATCTACAGTTTCTCACCAGAAGTCCCACCAGGTTCTCTCATGCAAATCAATCCGCGACAGATTATCTACTATCCAATAACACCTGAGAATCAAATTACAAGCATTACAATGCAACTCACAGACCAATCTGGACGACAAATAGACGTGAACAACGAGATAGTCACGTATTACTTACACCTACGCACTGCCTAGGAATGTGATTTTGTGTACATAATTTTATAAAATGAGACGAAGAAAAGTTTATCGAAGAAAAATCGTAGGTGGATTTTTTGGAAATATATTTACAACAATTGCAGAGAATATTCCAGGAATCGCGCGTAAAGTAGCGCCCATTGCACTTGACGCCGGTAAAGCTTTCGCTACAGGGGCGGCATCTTCAGCAGGCACTGCAGTAGGGCAAAAGATTGCTGATAAGATTAAAGGACCTTCAACAACACCTACGGTGTCTGAAATAAAACGAGTAATATCAGATATTGCGCCAACAGAAGAAACAAAACGAGCTATGATAGCTACAACAAAAAAATTATTGTCGCCGAGTGGTGAAGAAATAGTACGTAAACTTGTAAAGAAAACAAAACCGATGACCCCTGCTGCCTTTTAATTTTGTGTAACGATTATAAAATAAATGTCAGCTAAAAACTATCTCGATCTTGCAGAAGAAATTGATACTGACGATGCTGTAACAGAATTAGAGTATGTCGAGTATCTCGATGAGAACTCGAACGAACCGAATAAAACCGGAGTTAGAACTTTTAACACAAGAGACGAGGACGTGTTTCTACTACCCCATAAGGCAATGTTAAAAGTGCGTGGTCAAATATTAACTGCAGCAGGTGTTGATATTGCAGCTAATGTAGAAATCGCTCTCGTCAATAAAGGTTGGAGCTTGTTTAAGAGTGCACGATACCAACTGGCCAATCAAACCGTAGAAGATATTTCGATGCACTTACCCATAGCGAGTACAATACTAAACATCGTTCGTTTAGCGATGACTATTCCAGATCAATAGCCACAAATATGTGGTTCAAAGATATGTGGCGAGTTTATTTCAAGTACTCATTATACACGGAGCTGATCGCTGCGAGATGCTATACTGTAAGAAATTTTCTTATTGCTAATGCTAACAATTTTGGTATAAACACCATGCAGCTGCTGATGCAAACGCCACAAGAGTTTCACTTATTGCCGCTTGTCATAATCTTGGTATAACTCCAGATGCAGCCGCAGATGGTGTTGCGATAGTAAAATTTAATAAACGGTGTTAAAGTGCACGTAACATAAGATATAACGAAGGATTTACCAAACGAAAAGCATTTGCCGCAGAATCTCGCCAAATAACGATGATGCTACCGTTAAGCACAATCTTTGGATTTTGCCGTGATTATAACAAAGTGTTTCGAGGAATAAAACATACGCTTATATTTTAGATCGAGCTGATCAAAACGATTGTATAATACACGCCGATGGAGTGGCTGAGGGACAGTTTTCTATTACAAGATTAGCACTGTGGATGCCTCGGGTTGTCCCTTCATTAGCTAAAATGATGGAGCTCGAATCTTTACTAGCCACCTTTACAAAAAAGATACACTTCCAACAGAACAGGATTTATCAAACAGCCATTCCCAACGCGACTGATTACACATGGCGTGTAACGACCACGCCCAGCGAACAACTACCGCGACACTTGTTCGTCGTATTTCAACGACAAGCACGTCGTAACAATCAGGAAATAAACAACTCCGTATTCGATAACCCAGACGTTAGACGAATATTTGTGAGAGTAAATTCCAAACAGTATCCCGAACGTGCAATCGAATGTAATTTTGCCGTAGACGCCACCAGAAACATCTCTCGGCCGTACATGTATCTTATGGAAGCAATGCAAAAATATCAGAACGCGGACAGTGGATCTCAAATATCAATAGAAGAGTTTCGATCGCTCTATCCCATCTTTTACTTTGATGTATCAAAACATTTGGAGCGTGTTGTGGGATCGACTGCAGATATTGAGGTCACGTGGACACTGGGCGCTGTGCCAGGTGAACAGTATAACGTATACGCGCTATTGGTTAGTGATCGATTTCTGACCATCGATTCAATCAAAGGAAGAATGACAGTACAAGTTTAATCTAACAACTTGGATATAACATTATGAAAACCAAATACACAACTCGAGAAATATACCTAACATCTGGTCAAGTTGAAAAATTATCAGCAGCTGTTGCTAAACGCAGCTCTGTTTCTTTGATGATCTCTCCGGAAACTTCAAATAAAATTGCAGTAAAAGTCATGCTAACGCAACAACAAATCAATAAACTCGATCGCAACAAACCTTTTGTGCTGAAATTATCTGTTTCTCAGGTAACTGCAATGTCAAAAGAAGGTGGATTTTTTGGACCAGCGTTATCAATAATAGCTAGCAAAGTTTTACCAGTACTTGGTACACTTGGACTTGCGGCTGCGTCAGGAGCAGTCTCTGGCGCAACGAAGAAAGCAGTCGAAGGTCGTGGTATCAAACAAATCTATCGTTAATTTTATGTAACAGTATAAAATAAAATGCCAACGAAAAAGTCGCCGAAAAAAACAAAATCATCGAAAAAAAAGAAAACAACAAAACGCAAACAAACAAAACAAGGAGGAATTATTCCTTTCGCTCCACTTCTAGCGGGACTAGCGGGAAGTCTGCTGCCAAACTTACTAGGAATCGGACGCGGATTAACTCTACCAGGGACCAGACGTTATTGAGCAATTTTGACATCATTGAAAAATTGAAGGACGTTGTTGGATTTCGAGGAGTATTTTCCAAGGATGAACTCGATGACGTACCAACAGGCGGTTCTTGTGTTGTAAATATTGAAAACTTCAATGATGGCTCTGGCACCCACTGGGTTGCTGTCCACGATAACAATTATTTTTTTGATTCGTTCGGACTTCCTCCAAGCGATCTCATAAAAAAATATATTTTTTAAAAAATTTGATAAAATAAATTATTCGTCTAATCAACTACAGCCGATTGGAACATCAGCTTGTGGTTATTATTGTATCATGTTTGTCAGACAAATGCACCAGAGTAAAAGCTCTGGAGTAAAAACTTTTTAAAGTTTATTTTACAATTTGATGAGCATCCTTCTCATGCGAATGATAATATTGCAATCAATTTTATCTAAACTCCTTGATATAATAATGTCAACATACTGTCTCAAATGCAAAACTAAAACAGAACAAGGATGAGATGACGGAAAAAACGAAAAATAATAGAACGATGTTAAAAAGTATTTGTGCAATCTGTGGTAGAAAGAAAAGTATGTTTTTGAAAAAACAAGTAGGATCTAGCGTTGATAGAGTTATCTTGATCGACGATTAATCTTATGAAACAAAATAAAATAAAATGAAATGCAATTGTGATTGTGACAAAGATCTTTGCATAGAACAAGATAAAATCATTACGTACTGTCAACGTTGTAACAACAGAGAAATAATAGGGTTAGGTATAGATATACATAAACTAATTGGTAAATTACCAAAAGGCGGTTGGACCTTGCCAGGTCATCGGTATACAGGTCCTTACAATCCGCTAGACCAACAACTAGATGAAAACGACAATCCATTGCCAGGACAAGAACCTTATAATCAAGTGGATGCAATAGCAATGCGTCACGATATCTGTTATCGTGATCATGAAAACTCGAAAGCAGATTGTGATAAAGTAATGTTAGACGAATTACATGATATGGAGCCAACAAATCTACGAGAACGTTTTGATAGAAGATTTGTTCAAGGAATGATAGGAGCAAAATATAAACTAGGACTCGGAAAAGAATTATACGATGATCTTGCAGTCGAACTACACAGACCTAAAAAAAAAAGTTTCCGAGACGCAAAGTTGTTGCAAACGCTGTAGATGATATCTGGGCAATAGATTTGGTAGATGTATCTGAATCTGGCTCAGTTTAACGTTGGCGCTGATGGCGCTCCAAAGAAGTATTTGTTTAACGTTATAGATGTTTTCAGCAAATACGCTTTTAGTGTGCCAGTTTCAGATAAAACAGGAACGTCAATCACTGATGCGTTAAAACAAATAATAACGAGTACCGAAAGAAAACCAAACAAAATCTGGACTGATCATGGAGCCGAGTTTTTTAAAAAAGTTTGAGCAGTTTCTAGAACAAAATAATATTAAAAAATACGTTACAGGAAACGAAGGCAAAAGCGTTGTTGTCGAGAGATTTAATCGCACGCTAAACGAAAAATTACACAAACATATGACAGCTAAAAACACCAACAGGTACATCGATGACCTTTCTCAAATCGTAGGCGAATATAATAACACGAAACATCGAACCATCAAAATGTCACCCAATGACGCTATCAAAAATCCAATATTAGCAAACGAAAACATGTACCGCAGACATAAATTTAAGGTCGGTGATAAAGTTAGAATCTCTTTGACTAAAAAGATATTTGAAAAAGGATTTACTCCAAACTGGAGCGAAGAAGTATTTGTTGTTGATAAAGTACTCTTAACAGTACCTGTAACGTACGCGTTAAAAGATCTGGCAGGGGAACCTATAGTAGGTAGTTTTTACGAACAAGAACTACAAAAAACTGAACAAGATGTTTTCGTTATCGAAAAAGTGATTAGGAAAAAAGGAGATAAAAGTTTAGTCAAATGGCGTGGGTATAGTGATAAATTTAACAGCTGGATTCCAACCCGGTCGATTTTATCGACTGTGAAATAATGCTATTATAAATTTCCTCATACTTTCGTTTGATAGATTTGCATTTTACTGGTTTACATAATGATATTAGATATTGTCTGCGATCGTCAGAGATCGTCATTAGATTAAAAATCTTGACAAATATGAAATCGAATTTGATATTTTTCTGTCGGTCTGGAATTTTGATGTTTAAAAAAGGTCTGATTAACTGCAAAAATACCTGCTGTTCGGTAACGGTAAAATTAAATTTTATAATTTTTTTTAGCAATGTGATACTTGACATTATATTTTCCAGTGGTTGGTCTGCTATAATTATATCTGTCAGTAACAGTGACTATTTCACCATCATCAGACTCGTTGTTATATAAAATATCATCTTCGTTATAACCAACAGATTTGTCTATCATATCATTAGAGATTGTGGAGACCTTATCGCTGATATCACTAGTATCTTCTTCGTATAGTTGAACGAGTCGTTTCATCATATCCATATTATAATATACTTTTTATCTAATTTGTTGTTATAAGATGACTGACAAGGTCAAATATCACCAAAAAGTTAATATAATAAACTACCACGAACTGACCGAAGCGGTAAGAAAATGCTTGTCAGGTTATAGTTCATATTCCGTTGACGTTATTGTAATGCAAGGTGATTCTCATAAAATATTACTAACAGAAGCAGAAAAAAATAAAATTAATGAAAGTGCAGTAACGACGCTAAAATTTGATTGCGATGATATTATAGCATTTGCTCATCATTGTTTGACTAAAACCGAACTGTTAAGTATAATTAATCATCATATCTAAAAATAATACTAGCATCATATTTGTTTGAAAAAGCTGATTTTGTTGCTCCATCAGCTACAAATTTTACTGCTCTGGGATTTATATTATAATATTTCGCCGCAGCTGTAATTGATTTGAATTTGATCTCCTCATCCGTTTCAAGGTTTAACGAAATAACAGGTTTTATGGGCATCTAAAATTAATACCATTACTATTTTGTCCTTTACTCACATTTTCCTGTTGGGTCACTAGCTCCAGATTTTCCAATCGATTGTCTGTTTTTACATTATTGATATGATTAATAACCAGACCATTGGGTATAGATCCGTGAACACCTCGTAAACAAACCTATGACCAGTATAACAAACTCGATCTGTCGATGTTCCTCTAACAGTCACACTGATATATCCCATATTGCTCATATTATTAAGAACTTTTTTAGTTTTTCTGTTTCTAATAATACCGCGATCGTTAGCCTCGTATAAATCAAAGACCGGATGCGGCTGAAACTCGTCTTGTAAGGATAAATTTTCAATATTATCAGTGACTTTACCGTTATAATGATATACTCGTTTCCCCTCTGGAATGTCATCGCAAAATAACGTGTAAATAAAATCTTTTCTAAACATCGTAATTCTTTCAGTATTATCTCCCTTTACACTAATCGTATAACCCGCTGGCGTTGCTTTACCAACAGATATTCCAGTAATGATATTAATAACCGAACCAAGTGCATTTCCAGCGTACAGGTTGTACTTCGGATAAACATGATATACCTCTTGCTCACGTGCGCTTGTCAGATTTACTGTCATTATATTATAGGTGATATTTTTTTTATCTCTAATTGTTGTTTAGCGCATGCGCAGTGTGAGGTAAATTATCAATTAGAGATTATATTATAATATAATAATGTTGAAATTGCGTGATATAGCCAAGAGAAGTCTTATGGGAGAACCTGATAAAATAGCGACTGCTTTTACAGGTTTTGATAATAGTTATCAGTTTGATAATCAAAACGTTTTAGAAAATTTTTCTGAAACAAATCTCTTTCATCTGCTACAGACGACTGTAAAACGTGAGCTTGAAAAACACAAGGGTCTAAGATTGTTAGTGCAATATCACGTTATATTTTCAAAACTACTTGTGACGGAAGAATCTACTAACAAGGAAATTGCAGACCCTTACATCAACGCAAAATCTAGACGTGTTTTGCTTGGGACTGATCTGTTATCACTATCTAATGAAATACACCAAGAAATTTGGAAAAAAAATAGAAGAATTTACCGAATTAGGTTCGGGTTGGAAGTTTGAAATGATCAAGGAAATTTTGTTTCACACGATGAAATATGACGCATTACGCGGTAGTTCGTATATCGACCTGCCACCAAAAATAAAAAGTAAAAGATGTTGTATAAACATCAAAAAACGTAGATAACAAATGTTTCCAATGGGCTGTTCTTTCCGCACTATTTCCAGCAGAAAAACACGCTGATCGCGTTGAAAAATATATCAGTCACGTGTCAAGATTAAATTGTGCTGGTATTGACTTTCCAGTGGCAGAAAATCAAATACCAAAGTTTGAAAAGCAAAATAATGTTGCAATTAACGTTTTCGGATTAGATGAAAAAGAAAATGTCTACCCGAGGTATATTTCAGAAAAAGCTTCACAATCGACTATAAATTTACTGTACTACAAAAATCATTACGTTTGGATTAAAAACTTTAACGGACTAGTTGGTAAACAGTACAATAAAAATAGGAACAAAAAGTTCTTTTGTTATCGCTGCTTGCACGGTTGTAGAGACAATAAAACATTACAAAAGCATTTACAGTACTGTAGTGACGTACAAAGAATAACAATGCCATCTAAAAAAGATAGCGTATTACAGTTTGTCCATCATAATCATAAACTAAAAATTCCTTTCGTCATATACGTCGATTTCGAATGCTTACTTCAACCTGTACTTGGCGTAGAAAATGATCCTAACCAATCGAGTACAAGAAAAATTCAAAATCATGTTCCGTGCGGAGTAGCGTACAAGGTAGTTTGTTGCGCTGATTCGAGATTATCTAAACCAATCCAACTCTATCGTGGTAAAAATCCAGCTGTCTGGCTTCTCAAGCAGTTGATTAATGAAGTTGATAATATTACTTATCGTTTGAAAAAAGTAACGCCAATGTTAAAATTAACACCTCAACAAGAATCTGATCACGAGCAAGCGAAAATTTGTTATATTTGTGAAAAAGCTTTTGATACTGACAACAAAAAAGTACGTGACCATTGCCATTTGACCGGACAGTATCGTGGAGCGGCTCATGACCAGTGTAATTTAAAATTTCACGCTCCAGATTTTATTCCAGTTATTCTTCACAATTTTCGAGGATATGATAGCCACATTATAGTAGAAGCTTTTGGTGATCCTGATATAAAATCTCGTCTAAAACTCGATAACATCATCAAATGCATCCCAAATAATTTTGAAAAGTATATGTCAGTTACGCTAGGTAAATTACGTTTTATTGACAGCCTGCAGTTTATGGCAGCATCGTTAGATGAGCTAGTAAAAGGTTGTAGTAAATTTAATAACCTAAGAGACTGTTTTGGAGATAAATTTAATCTATTAGCTAAAAAAGGAGTTTTTCCATACGAATATCTCGACGATTGGAGTAAATTTGATGAAACATCTTTACCTAGCAAAGACAAATTTTACTCACAACTTAAAAATGAAAATATAACTGATGACGAGTACAAGTATGCACAAGATATCTGGAAAGAGTTTGATTGTAAGACTTTTGGTGATTATCACGATTTGTATTTGAAAACTGACGTGTTATTATTAGCAGATGTTTTGAAAGTTTTCGAGAAGTGAGTTATAATAATTACGGACTAGATCCTTGCTGGTATTATTCTGCCCCCGGACTGTCATGGGATGCTCTGTTAAAGTTTAGTAAGGTAAGGTTGGAATTACTGACTGATGTTGATATGTTCAATTTTATCGAAAAAGGTATCCGAGGCGGTATTAGCGTGATAACGAAGAAGTACGCTGAAGCAAACAACAAATATTTGAAAGAGTATAATCCTGACCTTCCTTCGAAGTATATAGTTTATCTAGATTGCAATAACTTGTACGGGTATTCGATGGCAGAATCAATGCCTCTTGGTGGCTTTCATTGGATCACGGCTGATCGATTTCTATCGGAGACAGAAAAAAAGATACCCGACGATGTTTCATATTTCGTTGAAGTTGATCTCGATTATCCAACTTCGCTACACAAATTACATAACGATTACCCTTTCTGCGCGGAATCGATGGTCATAGATTATAGTTTGTTATCAGAAGAACAACAAGCGTCAGCATTACCAAGACAACATTCTATGGTAAAGAAACTAGTACCAAATTTGCTTCATAAACGTAATTATGTTTTGCATTACAAAGCTTTAAAACAAGCAGTCGATGCTGTCTCGTGTTGAGAAAAGTTCATCGCGTACTAAAATTTAATCAGTCACCGTGGATGAGAGGTTATATTAACTCGAACACTACAAGAAGAGCTGCGGCAAAAACTGATTTTGAGAAAAACTTTTTCAAACTGATGAACAATTCTGTTTTTGGTAAGACGATGGAGAATATTAGGAAACGCGTAAATATCGAACTAGTCAATGATGTCAATCGCAGAAACAAACTTGTGTCAGACGATGATTTTGTGAGCATGAAAATATTTAATGAGAATCTTGTTGCGATACAAAGAAGAAAAACAAATCTAAAACTAAACAAGCCGATCTACGTTGGAGCTTCAGTGTTAGATTTATCAAAGTGGCTGATGTATGATTTTCATTATAATTTTGTTAAAAATCAATGGCCGGCTAGTAGATTATTATTTACTGATACTGATTCGCTCGTATATGAAATTGAATGCGAGGACGTCTATCAGGACATGCATGATAATAGATATCTGTTTGATCTTTCTGATTACCCACGTGACAGTAAATTTCATGACGACACAAATAAAAAGGTTATTGGTAAGTTCAAAGATGAAATGAACTCGAGCGCTATCAAATACTTTATCGGATTACGTAGTAAAATGTATGTATGCCGTTAAAATTAAAATTGTTAGACAATAATAAAAAAAAAAAAAAGGTCTGCCTCGTGACTGCCTTTGTTGTTAAAAAGTTTATAAAATTTGATGACTACAAGTATGCGCTTGATGGCGGTGTTAGTTTTATAAGAGCTATGTCAATTTCACAAATCATCATAAGCTCGAAACAGATGTCCTTATCAAACGCGGTTTGAGCAATTTTGATGATAAAGGTTATTGCGAAAATGTTGTAGATACATTTGCACTTGGGTATTGTCATGATGATAGAGATATATTTGACATTATCTTTGCAAACTAAAATTTTATCTAAACTTAAGAAATAATGTTTGAAAATTTGACAGTGACAAATAGCTACAGTAGCAAAATCAAATATCTAATGATGGACGGCAAACCATTGACAGTTGAAATTAATAATGAAACATCAGGCATATGCTTTAGTGGTACCCGTGACAAGTTAAAACTTTCGCTCATCAGATCTGATGACAGCGAGTATTTTAATTATCTCGAACAATTGTATCAAAAGTTGCTAGCGGAATTTAACAACTTTCACTGTCGGATTAGTCAGCAAAAATACACCAAACTTACAATTGATCTTGATCGGTCAAAGTTGTATTTTATCGACAAAAAATACCCTCTTAACAAATCACAAATAAAAGATTTGTTTGAGTCCCGTCGTTATGTGAGCGGTAAAATAAAGTTTAGCCTCTATCACCATGATAATGAAATATTTTTGATATCTACAGTTGAGACATTAACAGTTGGTAATGAGGTATAAAATAATATCATTTTCATTCTAATGCTAGTTTAATTTCCACCTTGTTAACTGAAACGTTCTAATGCACAGTTTAATTTTCATCCTGTTATCTGATAAAAAATTTGTGGTAAAATCTATTTGCCGTCTTTAGAATAATCATATTCCACACATACGCTGTTCTAACAAATTCGTCACTTCTGTTGACAGAGCTTATCGCATTCCAACACCTGTTGTTTTGTCTGGTTACAAAATACCTGTCTACATAGTAGTAGTAGAGGGAAATGAGGGTTTCATCACACTTTATATTTTTGCCCTCCAAACAAGTATAAATTATAGTCCTAAATTATCCCCTACTACCCTTTTTCCAAAATAGTGAAATGAGGGTTTGGCGGGCGTGGGGGAGGGGGAGGGTGGCGGTGGGCCAAAACCCTCATTTCACTATTTTGGAAAAAGGGGTGGGGGATAATTGAGGACTATAATTTATACTTGTTTGGAGGGTAAAAAGATAAAGTGGGCCGAAACCCTCATTTCCCTCTACTACTTCTATGTGCACACTAATCTTCTTAATATTAATTAATTAGTTAATTTTAATTTAGAAGTCCATATGATTGGGATGACCACAGAGATAACGGAAGACACAGATAATCATACTAATTAGAAGGATTGCAAGTATTGTCTATTAAATTAACTGGTCATACAAAAAATAGTCCCAAACATTGCTATCATTATCTTTGGTTTATGAAGTAAATCCATATTTTCAAAATGCATAATTTAGATATGGCGGTATTTTACATAGATTTGTAAATTTGGTTTGAAACTGTCAGATGAACTTATGCACAATGTACCTAAGGTACTGTGCACTTAAATTTAAGTAAAATTAGGTTTACTTTATTTTGAAACAAACTTGTTCCATATCTCACATAAATACAAAAGTATCCACATACAGAATAAAAAACACACACACACACACAAACACACACACACACTATATATATATATATATATATATATATATATATATATAGAGAGAGAGAGAGAGAGAGAGAGAGAGAGAGAGAGAGAGAGAGAGAGAGAGAGAGAGAGAGAGAGAGAGAGAGAGAGAGAGAGAGAGAGAGAGAGAGAGAGAGATCACCAAGTCTCCATATTCATTCATTGTCAGCCAGTATGTATGGAAGCCCTGATCAGCTTCTTCATTGTGCTTGTTGATAGCGTGAAAATGTTCCTTCCACACGGAGTACCTATATAAGAACGCATATCTTTGAGTGGGTAAGGTGGTAATGCAATCCAATCAACATGAATCATCGCGATATCCTAATTATTCATTCTATCCACCTATCCGTCCAAATGTTTTTCTTGAGAAAGCAAAAATGTTCGAGAGCACTTTAGCACAAATATAGACAACGTCTTTAAGAACAACACCAGATTGATGAGAATTGATCTTCCTTTGGCTGATTTATCCCATCGGACGCGCATCATGTAATTATAGTTCTGTTAAATTTTCTTGTGATTACAGGTCACGTGTCAGCATGAACAAGCTATAACATTATGCATTATTAGACACTATATAGACAGAAGACATTCAGAAGAATTTTTGTAAGACGGTTAATTAAAAAAGGGATTAATTCGCTTTTTTTCTCAAAAGTTTAAAATAAAAAAAACTAAACTATTCACGGCTGCCCCATCACGTCTGTTATTCCGTTAAAGTCCGCCATTGTAATTGTGTTGAATGGATTTAATCAAGGACTTATGCCATTAACTCTGCCAAGAGATGACACCAATTTCGATTATTGGGCTGTGAAACTGTAGTGCAACTCAAGCCTACAGACTCTAGAGTATAGAGTGTTGTTTCACGATACCTGAATTACTTTTGAAGCTCATACTTTTTCCTGGAGACATCGGGGCTCCAGAGGGGTCTAAATTCAAACTGAAGTTCAAGTCATTCAGCAGACATTCGGGTAATTTAAGACTTCATGGTGATACCCTTCCCAATTCATCGTAAGAAGGAAAACCTGTCCCATCAGATGGTCTGATGCACACAAACTTCAGACATATCCCCCAACTCACCTATCGATTGGCAGACCAGAGATGGCAGCCAGTCTTCAGCTGGCTTTTATGATTATGGTGAAGGATTTAATAGTTAAAACAGCAATACATTTGAAATAAATATATTAAAATATTTGTAATTAATGATCAAACTTAAAAATTCTCTACTATTTGTATAAATCCCAAAGCAAGTGAGAACAGTTTTGTTTAAACACATCTTTGATAATGAACGAATTAAGGGTTGAATAAATAACAGTTATTCATAATCGTAATGAAGAAATTAACATTTGTTTAAAAAAACCATCGAACTTTGTATGAATTTTTAAAGGACAGTTTTAAATATAATCATCAGTAGCAAAATTCGACAATTTGAAAGCGTCATTATACTTAGCGATGACTCACTAAGGGAGCTTCATTATACTTAACGATGACCAATTAAGGGATCTTCCTTATAATAAGCTTCATTATACATAACGATGAACAACTAATGGAGCTTCATTTTACTTAAAGATGACCCACTAAGGGAGCTTCATTATACTAAGCTTCATTATACTTAACGATGACCCACTAAGGTAGCTTCATTATACTAAGCTTCATTATACTTAACAATGACCCACTAAGGGAGCATCATTATACTAAATTTCATTATACTTAACGATGACCCACTAAGATAGCTGATTGTACTTAACGATGATCCACTAAGGGAGCTTCATTATACTAAGCTTCATTATACTTAACGATGACCCACTAAGGAGCTTCATTATACTTAACGATGACCCACTAAGGGAGCTTCATTATACTCAACGATGACCCACTAAGAAAGCATTAATTATACTGAACTTCATTATACTTAACGATGAGCCACTAAGGGAGCTTCATTATACTTAACGATGACCCACTAAGATAGCTGATTGTACTTAACGATGATCCACTAAGGGAGCTTCATTATACTAAGCTTCATTATACTTAACGATAACCCACTAAGGAGCTTCATTATACTTAACGATGACCCACTAAAGGAGCTTCATTATACTAAGCTTCATTATATTTAACTATGACCCACTAAGGGAGCTTCATTATACTTAACGATGACCCACTAAGTGAGCTTGATTAAACTTAATGATGACCCATTAATGAAGCTTTATTATACTAAGCTTCATTATACTTAACGATGACCTCCTAAGGGAGCTTCATTATACTTAACGATGAGCCACTAAGGGAGATTCATTATACTTAACGATGACCCACTAAGGGAGCTTCATTATACTTAACGATGACCCACTAAGGGAGCTTCATTATACTTAACGATGACCCACTAAGGGAGCTTCATTATACTTAACGATGACCCACTATAGGAGCTTTATTATACTAAGCTTCATTATACTTAACGATAACTCATTAAGGGAGCTTCATTATACTTAAAGATGAGCCACTAAGGGAGCTTCATTATAATTAACGATGACCCACTAAAGGAACATCATTATACTAAGTTTCATGATATTTAACGATGACCCACTAAGGGAGCTGATTATACGTAACGATGACCCACTAAGGGAGCTTAATTATACTAAGCTTCATTATACTTATCGATGACCCACTAAGGGAGCTTCATTATACTTAACGATGATCAACTAAGGGAGCTTCATTATACTTAACGATGACCCACTAAGGGAGCTTCATTATACTTAACGATGACCCACTAAGGGAGCTTCATTATACTTAACGATGACCCACTAAGAAAGCTTCATTATACTAAGCTTCATTATACTTACGATAACCCACTAAGGGAGCTTCATTATACTTAAAGATGAGCCACTAAGGGAGCTTCATTATAATTAACGATGACCCACTAAGGGAACATCATTATACTAAGCTTCATGATACTTAACGATGACCCACTAAGGGAGCTGATTATACTTAACGATGACCCACTAAGGGAGCTTCATTATACTAAGCTTTATTATACTTAACGATAACCCACTAAGGGAGCTTCATTATTCTTAACGATGACCCACTAAAGGAGCTTCATCATACTAAGCTTCATTATACTTAACGATGACCCAATAAGGGAGCTTCATTATACTTAACGATGACCCACTAAGGGAGCTTCATTATACTTAATTATGACCCATTTATGGTGCTTCATTATACTAAGCTTCATTATACTTAACGATGACCCACTAAGGGAGCTTCATTATACTTAACGATGACCCACTAAGGAAGCTTCATTATACTTAACGATGACTCACTAAGGGAGCTTCATTATACTTAACGATGACCCACTAAGAAAGCATTAATTATTCTAAGCTTCATTATACTTAACGATGAGCCACTAAGGGAGCTTCATTATACTTAACGATGACCCACTAAGCGAGCTTCATTATACTAAGCTTCATTATACTGAACGATGACCCACTAAGGGAGCTTCATGATACTTAACGATGACCCACTAAGGGAGCTTCATTATACTTTACGATGACCCACTAAGGGAGCTTCATTTTACTTAACGATAACCCACTAAGGGAGCTTCATTGTACTTAACGATGACCTACTAAAGGAGCTTCATCATACTAAGCTTCATTATACTTAACGATGACCCACTAAGGGAGCTTCATTATACTTAATGATGACCCATTAATGGGGCTTCATTATACTAAGCTTCATTATACTTAACGATGACCCACTAAAGGAGCTTCATTATACTAAGCTTCATTATACTTAAAGATGACCCACTAAGTGAGCTTCATTATACTTAACGATGACACACTAAGGGAGCTTCATTATACTTAACGATGACCCACTAAGGGAGCTTCATTATACTTAACGATGACCCACTAAGGGAGCTTCATTATACTTAACGATGACCCACTAAGGGAGCTTCATTATACTTAACGATGACCCACTAAGAAAGCAATAATTATACTAAGCTTCATTATACTTTACGATGACCCACTAAGGGAGCTTCATTGTACTTAACGATGACCCACTAAGGGAGCTTCATCATACTAAGCTTCATTATACTTAACGATGACCCACTAAGGGAGCTTCATTATACTTAACGATGACCCACTAAGGGAGCTTCATTATACTTAATGATGACCCATTAATGGGGCTTCATTATACTAAGCTTCATTATACTTAACGATGACCCACTAAAGTAGCTTCATTATACTAAGCTTCATTATACTTAACGATGACCCACTAAGGGAGCTTCATTATACTTAACGATGACCCACTAAGGGAGCTTCATTATACTAAGCTTTATTATACTTAACGATAACCCACTAAGGGAGTAATTGCTATCAAAAAACGGGATCTATGCACGTAGCGAAAGTGTTGAAAGCTATTTAATATTTTGTATGCTCAATTTGGACTGGAAATAATTGAAAGTTCAGTAAGGACGTTTGTCAGGAATATGTCCAAATATAAATACCAATGACCCAGAGGAAACTCATGCATTCATTTGCCTGAAATGGTTAAGATTAATAAACTTTGTAGTAACGAACAAAAAAAAGGATAATAGTGTGTTTCATTCTTCTTCGTTTGTGCTGTGAAATCATTTCATCTAAAAACAGGTCCAAGAGACTATCAATCTACAATTTGGATAGGCACATAAATTAACATAATAAATGTCTGCTGAAACTAGAAGACAAAGAAAAATAAAAACGGAACTACATATATATGTAAATGGGCATGACATTGTTGAACTAAACACACTTACAACCGGTTGCAATTACAAAAATAGATACACAGCGACTTGTTTATATGCTAATAGCGTTTCAATATGGCGGTCCTACTGAGTCCAAAGAGAGAAGATATAAGTATGTTAAAATTGGTGTCATCAGTATGTTGAAATTAGTGTCATCAGTATGGTGGAATTGATGTCATCAGTATGTTGGAATTGGTGTCATCAGTATGTTGAAATTAGTGTCATCAGTATGTTGGAATATGTATCGTCAGTATGTTGGAATTGATGTCATCAGTATGTTGGAATTGGTGTCAACAGTATACTGGAATTGGTGTCATCAGTATGATGATATTGGTGTCATCATTATGTTGGAATTGGTGTCATCAGTATGTTGAAATTAGTGTCATCAGAGTGTAGGAATGGATTACATCTGTATGACGGAATTGATGGCATCAGTATGTTGGAATTGGTGTCATCAGTATGTTGGAATTGATGCCATCAGTATGTTGAAATTAGTGGCATCAGTATGTTGGAATATGTGTCATCAGTATGTTGAAATTGGTGTCATCAGTATGTTGGAATTGATGTCATCAGTATGTGGGAATAGGTGTCATCAGTATGTTGGAATTGATGTCATCAGTATGTTGGAGTAGATGTCACCAGTATGTTGAAATTAGTGTCATCAGTATGTTGGAATTGGTGTCATCAGTATGTTCGTATTTATGTCATCAGTATGTTGAAATTAGTGTCATCAGTATGGTGGAATTGATGTCATCAGTATGTTGGAATAGATGTCATCAGTATGTTGAAATTAGTGTCATCAGTATGTTGGAATTGGTGTCATCAGTATGTTGGAATAGATGTCATCAGTATGTTGAAATTAGTGTCATCAGTATGTTGGAATTGGTGTCATCAGTATGTTGGAATTGATGTCATCAGTATGTTGAAATTAGTGTCATCAGTATGTTGGAATATGTGTCATCAGTATGTTGGAATTGATGGCATCAGTATGTTGGAATTGGTGTCATCAGTATGTTGGAATTGGTGTCATCAGTATGTTGGAATTGATGTCATCAGTATGTTGGTATTGATGTCATCAGTATGTTGAAATTAGTGTAATCAGTATGTTGGAATATGTGTCATCAGTATGGTGGAATTGGTGTCATCAGTATGTTGGTATTGGTGTCATCAGTATGTTGGAATAGATGTCATCAGTATGTTGGAATTGGTGTCATCAGTATTTTGGAATTGGTGTCAGCAGTATGTTGGAATTAGTGTCATCAGTATGTTGGAATTGGTGTCATCAGTATGTTGGTATTGGTGTCATCAGTATGTGGGAATAGATGTCATCAGTATGTTGGAATTGATGTCATCAGTATGTTGAAATTAGTGTCAACAGTATGTTGGAATATGTGTCATCAGTATATTGGAATTGGTGTCATCAGCATGTTGGTATTGGTGTCATCAGCATGGTGGTATTGGTGTCATCAGTATGTTGGAATTGGTGTCATCAGTATGTTGGAATTGGTGTCATCAGTATGTTGGAATTGGTGTCATCAGTATACTGGAATTAGTGTCATCAGTATGTTGGAATATGTGTCATCAGTATGTTGGAATTGATGTCATCAGTATGTTGGAATTGGTGTCATCAGTATGTTTGAATTGGTGTCAACAGTATACTGGAATTGGTGTCATCAGTATGATGCTATTGGTGTCATCAGTATGTTGTAATTGGTGTAATTATTATGTTGAAATTAGTATCAGTATGTTGGAATATGTGTCATCAGTATGTTGGAATTGATGTCATCAGTATGTTGGAATTGGTTTCATCAGTATGTTGGAATTGGTGTCAACAGTATATTTGAAAAGGTGTCATCAGTATGATGCTGTTGGTGTCATCAGTATATTGGAATTGTGTCATTAGTATGTTGGAATTTATGTAATGAGTATGTTGGAATTGTGTCATCAGTATTTTGGAATTGGTGTCATCAGTATGTTGGAATTGTGTCATCAGTATGTTGGAATTGGTGTCATCAGTATGATGCTATTGGTGTCATCAGTATGTTGGAATTGGTGTCATCATTATGTTGGTATTGGTGTCATCAGTATGTTGGAATTTTGTCATCAGTATTTTGGAATTGGTGTCAGCAGTATGTTGGAATTAGTGTCATCAGTGTGTTGGAATATGTATCATCAGTATGATGGAATTGGTGTCATCAGTATGTTGGAATTGGTGTCATCAGTATAATGGAATTGTGTCATTAGTATGTTGGAATTTATGTAATGAATATGTTGGAATTGTGTCATTAGTATGTTGGAATTGGCGTCATCAGTATGTTGGAATTGGTGTCATTAGTATTTTGAAATTGGTGTCATCAGTATGTTGGAATAGGTGTCATCACTATGATGCTATTGGTGTCATCAGTATGTTGGAATTAGTGTCATCAGTCTGTTGGAATTTTGTCATTAGTATGTTGGAATTGGTGTCATCAGTTTGTTGGAATTGTGTCATTAGTATGTTGGAATAGATGTCAACAGTATGTTGGAATAGGTGTCATCATCATTTATGACTTAATTGAAAAATTGATCTAACGAACAGGATCATGAATGTTGAGCCATTGAGTGTATACAGGACTAGAAAAAGGATCAGAAAAAGGACACAAACGATTTAAGCATTATAAATATATATATATATATATATATATATATATATATATATATATATATATATATATAT